>JARHVA010004608.1:1085000-1447500 GCA_037957365.1 Torreya grandis
ATAAAGTTTTATCTTTTGCCCTAGGGTGTCACACTCATTCCTATATTATCTTTGTCTATAAATTAGGATTATTCATTGATTTTATGACATTTAAATCCAAACTCATCTATTTATTAAAATTCTTCAAATTTTTTCTATTCATTTTAGTGGATAAAAAACTTTTTTTAACTGAAATGATGTAAGGATTGCTTAGAATTTGAATTTTACTATTTTTCGTAAATTTATCCAAGAGGACCAAGGGTGAACCTATTTTAAACTTAAATTTTGGGTTTATTATATCTATTATTTTTTATGAAAAATAACATTTTTCTTAATAATAATTCATCACATTTTTATTGGGATGGTTAGTTTTTTTTTTACCCTTATCAAGTCATTATTTATATAGTTTATTTCCTACTAGGAGTAATTTATATTTATATTTATTGATATATTAGGCTTTGGTAAATTTAAATTTTAAATATCATAAAAATACCAATCACCCTCATAGTAAGGCTTATTCTATTCTTCTTTCAACCTTTCCTAATGCACTATTACAATGGGGGTTCCTAGTGAAGGGACATCTCACCACACAACCCATGTTGTTAGTATTATCGATTAGATAAGAACCAACAATGGTTGTCATAGATTAATTATATTTACCACAATAGGAAAATTATTCTCAAATATGATGGAGTAGAGGCTTATACTGATTGGAAATTATGGTAAGAGACCGATCTTTGTGGAAAAACATGATTAGTTGATTAGAGAAAAATCATGTATAACACAAACATGACCATTAAATTTTAAGTTATCTAGTTTATAGTTATACCACTACAATGTAATAGAGTAGATATAGTATAGAGTAGATTTGAAGTGTAATAGAAAAGATTAGTAAGAAGTTACAAAGTATAATAGCCTTTGTAACAACATACATTCACATAATATAAGAAGATCTAAGAAATTTTTATTTAGTGGTTATTATATTAATACAAATAAATATGAGTTAGAGTAGGAATTAATATGTAATATGTAATGATTAATTTGAATAATCGTACCTACTTATTTTTATTTGATGAATACTTAAAACAATTATTTATAACAAAAACTAACCTCTGGATCACATTAGTCCTAAATGATGTTCACTTAAATAACATAAACCATATGTATTGAAAAACTTTAGATTTTATGTCAAAACTTGGTATCATCATCCATAATTTAGTTAAATAATGATAAGGGTAAATTATCCATTGTATTTTTAGAAGCCAATGTGAATGAAAATAAAAGAGTGGTGAGAAGAAATAATTTTTTTTTTTCACTTTGAGATCAAAATAACAAGTGAATATTTCCCTGTGGTAAAGTAATATTTCTTCCAACCATAGGAAGAAATTTTTTGGGTCACATTCAAAAAAATTCTTTGGCCTTGGATACTATGGAAAGCACAACATACAAAATGTTGTAGATTCCACATTAAGAACCCTATAAAGTTGATTATGGAAAAAATTAAGTCACTCCAACTCCTTAATACACCTCTAACTTGAGCTATTGATTACTACTTTGAGACTACACTTAAATCATTTCTCATTTTTTTCACTATACATGGTTGGAAAATATTTGATGTAAATAAATCTATGTTTATTTAAGGCACTAAAAAATATTTATAGAATAAATCATTTTTCCTCATCCAAAATATGTTTTTGGATCATGGGTTGGTAAGAGAAGGTAAATAGTTCTTTTAGGGCACATGAACCTAATGGATGGCACACAGAAAGAAAGGGGATTTAGTCTATAAAATTAATTGAAATTAAACAAGATGTAGGGTATATAAAAGTACGTATAAAGTTAAACATAAGTTACCTATAGAATAATAATATATAATAAGATGGTAAATTAACTTAGGAAAACATGGTGAATGAATATATGAGGAAAAATATAAAATATGATAAAATTAAGTCAAAAATATGAAATAAATGCAAAAGAAATAATGTTAAGAATAAATAAAATAATATTTAAAACTAATATAACCTATGCTAGTGGAAGTCATCACATAAAAAAGCTATATACTTTCCATCTACCATAAGTAGATGAGTTAGTATTCACACCATTGTAAGGTGTAGATGAGGCTAGTGAGAGAAGTATAAAATAATTAATCTTATATCATATACCATAAAAAGTCATGAATGACATTTGCTAAGGATTTCTAGATTTATTTGCACTATTTAGGATACTCAAACTATTCAAAACCTTGTTTGTAAAAGACCAATTGGTGGGGATTACTTTGACCTATAGTGGATGGGTCCTAGAGAATAGTAGAAGAGATGAGGGTAATAATAGTGAAATAGGAGATGGTAACTATATAGTGGAACCAAGGGAATAAATTTTAATAGTTGAAGGAAGTCTAATAAAAATTAATCAAGAAAAAAGTTACAAAGATAATAGAGAGGATTGACTATATGTTAAAATAAATATTGACCGTTAGGATAAAAGCAACTCAAAAATAAATGTTAGTAGTCACACTATATATATTGATAAGGATAAAGTTAGATTAACATAAGAGAGATTAGTTAATGAAGATATAATATAATAAAATATAATACAAATAAAATATTTTGGATAAAATACTCTAAGAGACACAAAACCCCAAAATTCTAACTGAAAGAGGCCCTAGAGGAAATGAGCCATTTGGACCAATTTCCATCATTCATGCCACTTCAAAATAGAAATGAAAATCCATCTCCTAGAATAATGTATAAATATATTAGAGAATAATTTGTAGATAAATATAAAAGTTTTAGTGAAGAGATTAATATTATAAGAGAATTTGTAAGAAATCATGCATAAGTGTTAGGAAGATATTTCCAAGCTGAGTTAAATAGAGATAAGGGACATATCTAGAATTTAGACAAATAACATAAAAATTTTATTAGTAGTTTAGGAGTAAGTAAATCAATCAATCTAATTAATAGTGCTAAAAAAAATTTCTAGTTATATTCATGCACCACCTAACAAAACCTAAATGACACAAAATAGGATAAAACTACCACTATTTGATAAAGATATAAAGGATTCAAAAGAGTTTTTTTCTTTTTCATTTAGACTCATATTGTATGATTAATAATATAACTAAAGAGATGATGATTCTATTTGACTTCATTAAAATACTAAGGTTTAATGCCCTTATATTGTATATTAAAATTTGTTATGGCCATATAACTACATGGGCTGATGTATAGAAAGCCTTTAAAGGAGATTTTAAATATCTTGACATTATGACTAAAAGTTTCAATAATATGAGAGAGTTTATACAAAGGGAGAGGATAAATTTGAATACTATGATAAAATGTTCATATTGATACTACAAAAATTAGAAAAAACATTAAACAAAAAAAAAGTAATTGAATGGTTTGTGTTTATATTTATCTCATGCCTATGAGCTAATATGGATGGGAATTTTTTTAATAAATTTACAAAAATGATAAATATGACATCATATTTAGAAGCTCAATCATGGATAAGTGACATAGAGTCATCTTTTAGAGATAATTTATAAATATTATAGTCAGAATTATAACAATTAAGGTTAAGCAAAGAAATATAGATGAAAGGTGATGAGATTGGTTTACATTAAGTTAAGAATAACCCAACATGGGTAATAATATGGTGCACTACTTATTGTGTGGAAGGGCACTCTAGGATATATTTTTCCCATAGTGACATGGAAAAATAATGGTAGAAATAATATTTTTGCAGAAACCTATGGGAATGTCTCCTCCCATTTAACAAGTGATATATGGTGATAGCATGTAATATGAATATTTTAAAATATATTATCAACATCCTCAACACTTATGCTAGATGAGGAAAGTGGCTCCACCCATGAATCAATTGATGTATTGAAATAAATTTGGGTCATTTAATCACTATAATCATGCATGCCCTACCATAGACATGCTAGTGGATGTACAAGATACTAATTAGATAAGAGTGAAACCAATTTATAAAATGCAACCATCAAAATTACTAAATGGGTAACCAAAACATACTAGACCCTAGACAATAGTACTTACGACCTCTTATAATATTTAATCTTGAAAAATCTAACCATAGTATTAAAGTAACAACCAAGGAGGGTATAGGGGAGGTGGCCATGGAGGATATATGGTAAGAAACCACAAAGGATGGGTAAAATACCAAGGGGAGAGGATAAAATTGGAATCATAATCATATTTATAACCAAGGGTATATCTAGGAAGTACCCCCACCAACATGTTACAATTGTGGGAAAGATGGGCATATTTATATAAAATGTGTTAAAAAATCATAGATGGAGTGTTGATTCAGTCACAAAAAAGGAATGCATGATTTTTTAATCTTTCCGTAAGATGAAATAATTATATAATAATGGTAGAATGAATATTGAGGATTTAATAAAATCTCCTCTAATAAAATGTGTACAAAATTTGATAAAATTACAAAAGGGAAATGATACAAAAGGGATGTGTAATGAAGTTCATTGAGAGGTAGGACATGATAATATTTTATATGGAGGAATATAAAAACACACATATATTTTTAAAAAATCAAAGAATATTATGAAAACATGAAATAACATAAAAATAGACTATAGAAAAAGGCTTTTAATATTATCAATGATGATTAGAAACTAAGAGTGGTAGCAACTGATCATAGTGGAATGAAAACAAGGAAAGGAAAAGAGTTATCTACTGATTTGGAAAAATAATCAAGAATATATACTAATAAAAAAACCTAATATACATGAAAATTGCCACATAGTGGAGAAAATTAAAAAAAACATCACAAGAAAAGTAAGACAAGGATCAACTAAAATTATCCTATTTTGGTGAGGATGACATTGAAGTTTTAAAATAATGATGAATCTCAATAAAAATCAAGACATGGTGACTAAATTAACATGGTTATGTAAATAATGTAATAATAAATGAATATAACATATAGTACAAAGGATTGGTAAAAAAAGAATATTAAAAATAATGTACTTAAAATGAACAAGAAGTGGAATAAAAATACCATTTTAATTAATATCAAAATAGATGGCCATGAGGTAATAAATATTCTATTAGATTTTGGTGTAGATAAAAATGTCTTACCATGCATCAAATATATGCCACAATGCATGATATTGCAATGGTCGATGGTACATTTCACTTAAAAATTATCACCTTAAGATATGTTGAAGTTAATTTAATAGGGATAAAAATAAAAGTAGATTTTGAAGTGATTTATATTGCAATATTATCATTAATGTGAAAATAATTGTAATTGACATCAATGGACAAATCAAAATAATTGTAGTGGAAGTCAATTGAATTTCAAATGAAAATATCAATGGGAATTTCAAAATGTCAACGTAAATGTCAAAAGAAATATTGATTGAAAATGTTGATAGAAAAGTCAACGGTCACATCTTTTAATGAAGAGGTACCTCTTAGATGGGATGCCTCATTTTTGAAGAGCATTTGAATATTATAATATACAAGGTTGAGAAATATATGTAAGTTAAAGTGTGAGATATTTGAAGATTAATAAAGAAGACAAGGAAGCAAGTGCGTGGAGAATAAAAAGATATATCATACAAATGCATTCATATTTGAAGAATGATATTAATTATTTCTATCAATCAAGCACAAGTAGATTTTTGTGGATAATAATAAGAGGAAATTAAATTTTCCATCATTAATTGATGAATAAAAAATATTAATGTGGAATATTACTTTAGTATATTTTATTGCCTCAAAAAGAAGAGATTGGTGTTTCTTTCTATATTAGTGCTTAATAGTGGGGATTGGTGTCTCCATTAGGTTGGTGCAGATAAATTGTTTATAAATGGGGATTGGTGTCTCTATTAGGTTGGTGCCTATAAATTTTGAAAAAAATTATCATATGACTGGATTTGAATGGTAGTTCCAAGCATCTATTCATTTGTGGTTTTTCCACAAAAGGGTTTCCATGTAAATTTGGTGTCAATATATGTCATTTTTATGTGAATGTTTTGATTATGGCTATTAATTTTGATTAATTAAAAGATAATATTATACTAATTCATCACATCTTAGTATAATCATGTGATCAATGATTGGCATTAGAGTGGTTCCTTTATGAATAGCCTAATCACTAGAAGGTAGATCTAAGAAACACACATGGTCAGACAAAAAGGTTTCTCCACAAACAAGGATCCATTATTTGAAGGAATAAATTATGTTTTTTGGATTCTAATAATGATTAATTATTTAATGGATTTATTTTTTTATATTTTTAAAATATTAGTAAATGGTTATACTTCTCCAACATCTCCATAAACAAAACAAGCTAGAAACAAGGCTAGTGAGAACAATGCAAAAGCTATGAATGTAATCTTGTGTGGTCTATAAAAATTAGAGTTTGTAAATGAAATTAATTATAAATTAGTGAATGAAATATGGGATAAATTACAAAACATATACAAATTTGATAATAAGGAGAAGAAGGCCAAGCTTCAAATACATAGAACACAGTTCAAAAGTTTGAAAATGAAGGTTGAGGGAAACATTATACGCTATTTTCTTTATGTGGATGAAATATTCAACACTACCATAGGTATGAGAGAAAATATTGAAGATACAATGATTGTTTAGAATGTATTAATTTCTCTCCCCGTAAGATTTGATGTCAAAGTCTCTACCATCAAAGATATGAGAGATATAGATACACTAAAAATGGATGAATTGCATCGGATCCTCACAGTATATGAAATGAGGAATGAAAAGGAGAAATCATATAATAAATAATAAACCTTAAAATATTCTAAAAAATGGAAATATAAATATCCTAAATCAAGTGATAGCACCATTTATGAAGAAGAGGAGGTCCTATTTATCAAAAAACATAAAAAGGGATTTGGTAAATATAAAGGTAAGCCACCTTTCAAGTGTTTCAATTATGGTAAAATAGGGAAATTTGATGATAAATGTCCACATAAGGATGATATAAATAATGAGGAAATAAATAAAAAGGAAATTAAACCTAAATACAGGAAAAGATTCAAACAAAATGAAAAAAAATATAAAAGTTTGGTAACCATAAAAAATCCTCTATTCCAAAATGGATAGTAGCTTAGATGAGGATAGTGATGAGATAATTTTAGGTAGTGACAGAGAATAAACTTTGTTCATGGATATAAATATAATGAATGATGACCCTATAAGTGAAGATAGATTTAAATAGGAGGAAGATGCAAAGGATGAAGAAGAATTAAATCTTGAATAAGAACTAATCTATGATTTAGGCGAGATAAAAGTGATTAAGAAAAAAAATTGAAACAAAAGCTACAACTTGGGAAATATGAAAAGGAGGATTGTGATTCAAGATATAAATTATCACAAACCCTTTAAGAATCAGAAAAGATTATAATTAGCCTAAATATTCAACTAGAGGAGGTGAAAAAGATAAAAGAAGAGGTGAGAATCCAATTGAAGACAAAAGAAGAAAATTGTGAGAGGTAAGATTCTAAAATTATTTCCTTGAGGAAGGAACTAGAGAAAACAAACACTAAGCTGAATATAAGCCTCAAATTTTAGAAGAGTACAAAGGTCTTAGATGATATAATAAATGGTTAGAGGTCACCATTTACAAATATTTGTCTTGGATATAGATGAAATTAGATGGCCAACAAAGAAGATCACAAAGATCCACCAAAGAAAGCAAATGAAGAAAAGACAAAAAGTTATGTAGATGTTCTCGAAAGTCCTGTCAATAATAAGAAAAAGAATTGAATCCCTTAAAAAATAATAACTCCTCCAAAAGATAATAATGACAAATTTAAGAAGTCCTTTCCTCTAAGGCAGGCACATATGACTAGGTTCCAAAGTTCCTGTTATGATTATTATTATTTTTGTAATCATTTTGGTCATAAAATAAGAGATTGTAGAGCAAAAGAAAATAATGTTTTTTAAAATAATAATAACATAATTTCTTATGGGTCTTTAAATAGAAACTAAAATGCATTTTCTCATTTAGTAGATTACAACATCAGATGCTATAAGTGCAACAACTTTGGAAATACAAAATGATTATGTATTAGTGGTTTTATGAAACCTACTAGGCAAAATGAGAAAGTGGAAGTCATGAGTCAACAAAAGCAAAAAACTTCAAAAGTATGGAAAAATAAGCAATAATAATAATAGGAGACACATATACTTGTCTAAACTAAATTTCATACATAATCTCATAAGAAGCCTAAACTCATGGGTAGCTAATCATTGCATTATCTTTTAGCTTCATAGATTCTTTGGTGATATGAAATTATAATACAAAGAGAAGATCAACTAATTAATATTCTTTGTGAGAGTGATGATATTGTTATTAAAAAAAAGTTAGAGAAGTAGTAATAGAGTAGAAAGAAATTAGTCAGGGTGTATAACATCTTACAATAGGCATGGGTCATCATCAAGTGCATATTGTAAAAGGTAGCTCAAATCTAGCAAGAGATCAAGTTGGGAATGTTGATGAATATATGGAACATGATTCCAAGTAGAAAGGTATGTGGAAAAGAGGAGTTACCACTTGAGAAAATAGATAAAATTTAAATGGATGTATATGATGTTATAAATCATATATTTGATCATATTCAAGGAGAGCAATTGAGAAAATTAGAAATCCTTATGGAAAAGGATAGATAATAGTAGAAAAATAATCACTCAGTTGTGGTGATGTTGAAGAAGATGACATGGATTTTTCCCATGATTTATTTGTGTATGGAAGTATAATAAACATCCATTTTACATTGACGTCAAAGGGGGAGAATTAATGAAAGGGGGATAAAAGGAGGATAACTACAACAAGGGGGAGTTTCTCTATAGTTTTGAAATCAATGACAAAGGGGGTGATTGTTGGAATATTTTCATTGATGTTAAATGAATTATAACTAATGTCAACATAAATATAAATGGAATTGTAATGGAATTCAATGGAAATATCAATGTAATTTTTTAATAAATGTCAATGAAAATGTGAAAAATTTGATGGAAATGTTCACATAAATCTCAATGGAAATATCAATAGAAATATCAACAAAAATGTTAAGGATCACATATTTTAGGGAAGAGGTTCATCTTATATGGGACACCTCCTTTGTGAAAATCCTTTGAAGGATATATAAGGTAGATATAAGGTTGAGAAAGATATGTAAGTTGAAGTGTGAGATATTGAAGATTAATAAATAAGAGAAGGAAGAAAATGTGTGGAGAACTAAAAGATATATCAAGTAAACACATGTATATTTGAACATCAAAATTAATTATTTTTATCATTCAAGGACAATCATATTTTTGTGAAGAAGAAGAAGAGGAAATTCAATTTTACATCATTCATTTATAGAACAATAATAGTAATGTGGAAGATTGTTTCAGTAGAGGTTGGTGCCTTAGAAAGAAGAAATTGGTGTCTCTTGCTAAATTGGTTTTTAGTAGTGAGGATTGGTGTCTCCAGTAAGTTGGTGTCTATGAATTTTGTAAAAAAAAATTTATATGACTAGATTTAGATGGAAGTTCCAAACAAATATTCATTTGTGTTTTTCCCTCAAAAGGGTTTCCACATAAATATGGTGTTAATCTATGTCATTTTAATGTGAATGCTTTGATTATGGATATAAAATTTTATTAAGTAAAAGATAAGATTATACAGATTCACCCCCCTCTCAGTATAAGTATGTTCTCAATAATTTATATGTATAATACATGATACTCAACCCTATTAAACTTAGAATGGTTTTTTGATTGTAATTTTATATTTAACTTTGAGGAGGAATATGTTACATTTGAAGGAAATTATCTTGCAGTCCATTTTAACTCATAAATAAGAATGGAGAAACATAGGAAGAGATCAAATGAGGAGTAAAGTGACTCTGATGAACTTATCAATGTATACACAATAAATAAAATTACAAAAACACAATATTACCTTGAATAAAATAATGAGGGGTAAATAGTATAGAAAATGAAGAGGTAGAAACAACACTGAAGCATGAATGTATGGGAAGTAAAAAAATGGTCATAAAAATATTTTACATGATAAAATTACCTTCTAGGGAAAATAATACTATCATATTATGTAATCCAATATCACAAAGAATAAGGTTTTACTATATAGAATATGATTACCATGCCACACTACAATAATTCACTAGAATCAAGCTTGTTAATGATTAATAGATGATAAGAGTATTCCCCAAATAGGAAATAAGGATGTAGGACATCAATGAATCACTAAATATCACTACTTCAAGGTGGTGGAACACCAGTAAAACCACCATCTAAAATAGGAAAACCTTGGCAATATTGCTTAAGACAAGTTTTATTAAAATAAAGAGCTATTTTTTGGAAACCAAAATTATGCAAGAAGAAAAAATCAAAGGATACACATTGAGAAGTGTAAAAAGGCTTGAATTCCAAAAGGATAAACTAATAGATGTATATGGGATAATTGATTTTAATTGAACCTACATGCTAACCAAAAACATGGTATATACATCAAGAGATGTGAAAAATAATTTCTAGTTTGGAGGAATTGAAAATGGATTTATATCAAGCTTTGAAATTGTGGGATTTGGATACCATGATTTTTTAGGCATTGAAAAATATAAAACCATTCCTACTCATGTAAGACTCCACTACAAAACAAAAATTTACAATAATCTAATTACAAGAAATAATGGTAGGTCATATGGATGACTTGAAACAAATTATCATAATCACAAGAGTTACCAAAGAATTTAGAAATAAATAGTAAAATAAAAGACCTTTAAAATATGATACATTTTTAAAAAATCACAAAATAAAATGAAGGTGATGAGGAAACACCAAATAATATAAAAACAAAAATTGAGGAAGGAGAGTGACAAATCCTAGATAGCATAGAAGACAAAAATAATATTTTAACCAACAAATAAAAATTAGATAGGAGACTATAACTATAGAGGGCGATCCCAATATAGAAAAAGTAAGAAATTACTAAGTCGAATAAGTAGAAAAGATATTAGAATTGTTAAAGAAATACAAATACTTATTCTCACAAAATTTAACAATGCTAAAATAAATAAATAAATAAATGAAGTTGGGACTATGAAAATAAAACTAAAAATGGATATAAAACCTATACTAAAATGAACATACAAACTCAATCTAAATGTAAAGACTAAATTTTAAACTAAATTAGATAATATGTTAATTGGTAGTATAATAACCCTTGTAGAGGACATGCAATGAATAAATCCTATGATGATTCAAAATAAGAAAACTAGAGAAATACACATCTACATTGAATATAGAGATTTTAATAAGGTCTTTTTGTATGATCCCTTCCCAACACCATTTATGAAGAATATATTGGAATGTGTTGTGGGAAGATATATCTATTCATTCAATGATGGATTCTATAGATAACATTAGGAACAAATAACACATGAAAATCAGACAAAAACTAAATTTTCCATGGAATGGGGATCCTTTATGTATATAATTATGCACTTTAGATTGAAAAAAATGACAACTATGTTTAGTTGAATTTGGTGAATGAATTTATAGATTTTATGAATGAATTATTATAAGTGTATCTTCAAAACTAGATGGTGTATGGATTAATTATATACCATGTCTTGGAATCATGCCTGATATTATAAAGATGGTGAAAACTTTACATTTCCCTTAATCTAAATAAATTAGTTTTTTCCACACCATTTTGTAATTTACTATAACACATAATATGAAAAGAGGTCTTGATTATAAATCTACTCAAAATTTTAATTAACATAAATTTTCCACCACTTCAGATGAAAAAGGAAGCTAAGATAATATTGGGTTAAACTTGATATCACCTCTAATTTTTAAGAAACTATGCAACCATAAGTACACCAATAAAAGACTTACTAAAAAACCAACATAACCAAACTTTGGATAGGTCAAAATATTGTCAGGAATCCTTTGATAAATTAGAAAATAATATTGTGGATTCCCCAATACTTGTGTTCCATGATTTCAAGATCCATTTCCATGTTCATGTATATGCATCTAACATATAAAAGGGCTTAGTTTTTGGAAAAACCCATCAAAACATAAATCATCCCATTTAACTTATGAGCAAAAAATTAAAAAGAATATAAATAAATTATTCTACCATAGAATCAAAGGCACTCACTATGGTGTATGTGGTGAAAAAATATAGACATTACTTATTGGAAGCCCCATTTGTATTCTTTATAGATAATGAGCAACACACACATATTATTAACAAACCAATTATCTAAGGTACAATTTACCATTAGTCAATGCTATTCTAAGAATTTGTTTTCAATAGTATTGTCAAACCCATAAAGGTAAACAACATCCCTGATTATCTATCTAGAATCACTATAGGTGAAGACATATAACCAGTTGAGGATGAGTTTCTTAGAGCTCACCTCTTCCATGTGGAAGCCATTCTCAAATAAATGGAAAGTATTACGCAATTTATATTTAGTGGAGAGTGTCTAAAAGAGGATATCTCATTAAAAAGAAAAAGATTAATGATCCAAGCTTTACCCTTTATTGTAATTTTATCGATCATTGTATAAGAAATAAGAGATGAAGTGTTGTGCAAAGTAGTATTACCACATGATCAAAATACCTTATTAATTGAATCCCATGATGTATTTTTTAGTAGGTCACAACTACAAAGAGAGTATGAGTAATAAAATAATGCTTCTAGTTAGTTAATACAAAGCCATATACTAACATAATCTTTAACTAGTGGGGTGACATTATCCTTCCAACTAGATGATTCAAGTGAGGATACTATGGTACCATATACCATAATTCTAAGTACCTAGTCATTCTTCATATTACCCCCACTAGGTTAGCATTATTCCTTTAGTTGAGTGAGTCAAGTGAGGATTCTATAGTAGTCAATGTCAGCCATCTAAGTACATAGTTATTGATCATATCAAAAACTTACTATATTATTAGGTAAAATAGGTATACAAGAAGGGTTGGTGAGAAGAAAATTTTTAACATTAGGGGATGAAAATATATATTTTTTAAATAATATAAAATGTCAATCAATTTTAGAAAAAAGAGAAAAACATAACTAAATTAAAAAAAAAATTAGATATGTATAGAAAAATTTGAAAAACATTGAGAATAATATGAAAATTTTAAAACCCTAAAGAAATAAGTAAATATATAAGAAGAATAAATGATAATTTAGATAAGATTAGAATTAGTTACTTAATAAATTTAAGAATAGTAGTAAAGAAATAAATATGGTGATTCAATACTATAGTTATGTTTGTTTCCAAAGAATGATAAATTACATAGGTTAGTTTGAAAATTAAAAATATGAACTAAATACAAATGGGTAGATAGTGTTAACTAACACCAAAACTAAAAATATATATAAAATAAATACATCATATGGATAAGATCAAAATAAATCACAATTAATCAAATAAGACAAGTAATTAAACACCAAAATAGATGATGTGGGTGAAATAAACATAAGAAATAAATGTGATTAAATACACCACTTGAATGCCATGATTAATCAAAAATTTAGACACTATAAATTAAGGGATTCTTAAATGAAAAAATTTCACAATCACTTCAGTACTAACACTATCAAAAAATTGTAGAAAGTATTAATACTCTAATTGAGCCCATTTTCTAAACTTATAAAATTAGAAAAATTAGAGGTACCCCAAGGTATAGTTTCTAAGTAAATTGAGTAGTGTAGATTAAAAAATAATTCAATTAAATAACAAAATATAGATTTTTAGGGTGCATTTTATATCATGTCTTCTCTGGTAACACATTCAAATAATATTTACAACTACATTCAGTCACATTTGGCATAAATTGACTATATGGTTTTAGAAATAGAGAGAAGTTAAATTATGTAGCTAAATTACTATATGTAAGAAATAGAATATAAGGTAGAGTATAAAATCATACTACAGATGAAATTAGATGGTTTGAGTCATTTTCCCTACTTTGGATTAATGGAAACTACCACAAAGATGCTCCTTAGTCAAGCTCATGAGAATATTCTTTATTTATATCAATCATACCATATTATACTAGATGTCATCCATGTTATGATTGGATTTATGCATGTAGGAAATAAAACTCATAAATATAATGGGAATAAAAGTGTTATCAAAATATTGGTAGCCTAGTTCAAAGTGATAAGTTTTAATCATCGAGCCCATTTAACATAGAAAATCAAATGCATTAATGTATGTTTTGCCACAAAATCAATTCAATAAAAAGTGTACTACATGAATAGGTAGGATTCGATGAATATAATTAGTGTGAAAATAACATAGGATATGATTTACATTGGCATGGAGTAATATTTAGACACTATACTCTATGAATAACGCTTAGATAACCTCCAAAAGATAAAGAAAGGTACACATAAATTTTGGTGTGGCTCACTTCTATTAGTCATAGCCATGTATTCCACACATGTTATTCCTAGTAATTAAGGGTTAATTTATTGGAACCAAAATACCCCTATAGGATCTCAAATAACAACCACATTATAAGGTATGCCTATAATGAATGAGGTAGGATACATTTTAGCATGGAAAAAAGTAGCTACGAACATGGTAACTAGATTATTCTACATATCTAAAGAGATAGTTCAAAAATATTACACAAAAGTCAATTTCATAGTATATGATAATAATAATATCTATATAGAACCATTTTATATAAAATTCACTCTATTTCCAAATTTTCCATATGAGGTTAGTGATGATCATATTGAAATAGTGATAATTGGAGGTCACAGTTTATTGTACAACCCTAGATTAGAATAATTAATAAGTGAAGTAGGGGTAATTCTCAACTAATTGAGGATGAATAATCTCTTAAACTATAAAAACCACTATTGTAACAAGTTGTAGACATATACCAAATAAACTATGATGTATGTGATTATTGAAAATAAGAACTCTACGACTAGAATATTTAGTAGTAGTAATAAAATAAAGAATATACCATTTGTATTTAAGGATAAAACTTTTATTGTAATGTCAAGGTAAGAAAATATTATAGCTAAGGGTACCTTGTCATACTCTCTAAGGAAAAATATATCACAAATAAAGGGGGGACCTCAAAGAAAAAAAAAATTCAAACAGAAGAAAAATAATCTCCCACAATATCGTATAATACAAAAGGGAAATAAAAACATATAAAATAGTTAAACCAAGAATTAAACATGAAAATCTAGTAGCATATTCTAAAACATAGTCCTCAAAATATGGGGACTAGGAGTAAATTTAGATAAATGAAGGGATATTGTCATAGAATTAATTGATATTAATACATTTTTAGGAATGTGACACAATGAAGGAGGGATACATTTAGTGATAAAAATTTACAAAAATTCAAGTGTTGAGGGTTGACACAGGATAGTTAAAGTCATTATGGATTTCATAGAAAGTCCATTTGACATAGATGATACAATAATATGACTCTTGCCTACCACAAAAAGTGATCATATAAAAGATCATAGAATATCATATGCTAATATAAAAATTTTAAGTTTAGGCCCTAAAAAATGTGATATATTAATCAACCATTTATCCTTTCAAAATAAAAAGATTGAGTCAACTCTAACAAATGGAGCTTTAAAAAAATAGAAAACATACCTAGTGATAGATAGATTATATAAAATAAGAAATTAAAAATGGTGGAGTAATTATAAGATGAAATAATTCAAAAAATAATACATTTAATTAACAAAAATGTTAAGGATAACTAAAAATATAGTAAATTTTAGAGTTAGCCACCCAATAGGATAGACAATTTTTGGAAAATAACAAGATAGAAAAAGAAGATGACATGGAAAAATTATACAAAGAAATGGAATAAAAAAGGAGAATAGAGGAGGAAAGAAAAAGGAAAATAGAAGTAAAATATAAACATAAACTTAAGGAATAAAACAAAATAAAAGTAGAGGAGGAAAATAGAGAAGTAAAAGAAAAGAAAAATAAACTAAACAAGCAGGACAACAAAGAAAAGGAGGAGGAAAAGATAAAAATAGAGAAGGAAAGAAATAAAAAGGAGGAAAACTAAAAAAAATAGAGGAAGAGGAGAGAATGAAACATTATTAAAAATCGCATAAAATAGAGGAGAGGAAAAGAGAAGGGAAGACATACAATAAAAGGATGGAATAAGAAGATAAAGTAGAATATAATTTAAAGGGAAAGGATATGGATTTTAGTATCCATTCTATAAGTTCTAAGGAAACTAGAAAAACTAATGAGATCTCACTGTTAAACACATTAGGAGCAACTAGAATGGTCCAATTGAGTATAACTACTATGGACCTATTGAAGAGGATAAAACTAAATTGATATGACATAAGCAGATGACATACCTTATCATGGTACCATTAGTTTCATTCATTCTGCTAGAAGATGGTATATTCGATTATCCTTGTAAAAACTAACTCTTATTTACAAATAAATGGTTGGATAAATATCATTCAAAGTACCATAATAGATTGGATGACATGATGCATAAACCTAAAATAAGGCATTAAAAAGTGTTTAACTACTTTGACATCACCAAACCATAGTATGAACTACAAAAAACTTTTCCCATATACAAATAATTAGAGACCATGAATAATTTTATAGGTCATGTAGGGGCTACAGTGAAAAAAACATTATTCAATATTGAGGCCAGGGAAGAATATACTTAATAATTATTGGGGTCTCTACTATGAGAAATTCAAGTGAAAATAAATTAATATAAAGTATATGTGAATAAACTATAAGAAATAATGGAGGATTTAACTATGTACTTTGATTACTCACTCAGCTAGACTCTATTAAAATGGTATTCCACTAGCTTCAAAATTGATAACATTTCATCTAAAGTTGGAGTTCAAATGATATATTTGAGTTTTAAATACAAGGATAAATAATCTCAACACATATAAATATATTATGGTATGGATAATTATGGAACTTACCTAGTTATTCAGATAGAGAATATGGAATTCTATATCAAAGGACATTAAATGTACTTGCACATACTAAAAACTCTTCAACTCTAAATGCCATAGTGTTGGTGGGAAAAGAAAATGTGGACATTGATAATAAAATTGTGGAAGATAAGAAAATCATTATGAAATGGGAAACATTTTCAAATGAGATGATCAGAAAATATAGGAAAAATCTACCAGAAGGAGGGAAATCCACATTATGTTCACAATTTTCTAATAAGACAATTTTGTTACCAAGATAAGATTTTTTGGTACTATCAACATTTTAGAGTTGTCTTGAGAATGATACACAGTTATAAAATTTGATAAAATTTTGGTAGTATTCCCACTTAGATAATATCTAAACCACATTTACCATAGAGTGTTTACCTTAAAAGTAACAACAAAATGATTTTTTAGGCCAAAAAAACAAAGGCTTCTCTTGACTGGGCAATGTGGTAAGAGATTGATAGTTTTGAAAAAACATGATTAATTGGATTGATAAAAGGCATGCATCACATAAACATGATCGTTTCATTGTAATGTATCTATTTGGTATTAATAATGTAACATTATAATAAATTAGATATAGTATAGAGAAGAGTTGAATTGTAATAGTGAAGAGTAGTAAGAAGTTACATAATAGAGTAACATTTGTAATAACATACAATGGTATAGTATAAAATTATCTAAGAAATTTTTAATCATTGATTATTATATTAATATAAATAAAGAGAAGTTAGAGTAGGAATTAGTAAATGTTGTAAGCTAATTATTGTGAGCAAGCATGTTGACAATAAAAATTGGCACATCAATGAATCAACCCTTTTGCCTATCATGAAGATTAAGATGAAATCATAATAGTCTAATATTTAGGATATAATAGGATACAAATGATCTTATATATGCAATGGTTTTTTAAATATTCTAGGAATTAACAAGTACATCAAATATCAAATAATACTCCATTGAAATTTTAGTAATCAAATACCACTTTAAATCAATAGGAGGAAACATATTATGATTATTTAATCTAACATATCAAATAGAGTAAACATATAGATAATATAGTCTTTAGAAGGAAAGATTTCTTTCCCTTAGGATATATTTTATTTATCAAATTGTCCAAAATCATTTTATATTCACATTGTGCTCAAAATAGATCCAAAGAAAAGAAATATAAAAGACAAGAAAAATAACTGATAATGAAAACCTAAGAATGAAATAGAAATTAAAATTAAAATAATTAATCAAACACTTACATAATAATAAAGAAAACTATACTATGCATAAAGTTGACTATAAAGAGAAGAAATAACAAATGATTAACAAATTAGAATTAATAAACTAAGACTAAATTAATATAACACTCACCACTAAAGATAAGAAATAAAAAAGATAATCTAAAACTTAACTAAATCTAATAAATAAAAAGATAATTAAAATTACTAAATCTATACATAAAATAACTGATACAAGAAATGAAAGTAAGAAAACACCCTTAAATAAACAACATAAACCTTAAATAAATAAAAAATAGATTGAAACAAATACAAAAGGAAATAATTGAAAGATCAATAAATTGAACAATCAATAATGTAAGTACAAAACAAATAACAAAAAATAAATTAAACTTTAGTGAAATTAAAATAATTAAATAACTAATCTAATTTATAATTAAACATATAAAAATTTAAACTAGAAAGAAAACATAAACTATTTAAAAAATAAAGAGAAATAAAACAAATTTACGAGTCTCTAAAGAGTCATCTTATCAGAAATAAAAGAGATTTTATTGAGAAAAAAATATTGAATACAAAATCTTTGAAAATAACAACTAGTAAAATCTAAAAGGATCAATAACATGTAACACACAAGAAAGTAATCATCATTATTTGGGATATGTACTTTAGATTCTAATCATATGAATGCATATATATAATTACCATAATATATTAAATGCAATAGCCTTTATATAATTGATTTATAAACTAAACAAGAAATCAGGATATACCTACAATGATTAAGTATATTTACTCAATCGTCAAAGAATGTGTTATTGTTTTATCTACAAAAATTTTACTATCTTAGAGATGTTGCACATAAAAAATAATGATGAATGAACTTTGAATAAATTTAGAGTCTTCAAGAATACTTATGTAATGTTTATCCCTTTGATAACTCACTTTGATCTTATTTTATAACAATCTCCTCAAGAGATTATTGAAGAATAAGTTATAGTAAACTTTAGTTAGCTACTTTTTAAGTCTAATTGAATTTTAAGAAAGTAAATTAAATTATGTTATAACTTAACACATATTTAATACTTAAATAAGTCTATAAGATCAAAATTAAGTATTAATAGTCCGAAGAGAAACTCTAAATGGGTGGGGTCCCTTAGTCATTACTATTATTTAAATAAACAACTATACTAAATATTATCATGAACTAATTAATTTAAAAAAAAATACATCAAACATTAAGTACCTATGAATTAAACCATCAAATTCATTAATATATTTACAAAATAAAAATATCAACAGTTGCATAAGTTCAACTACTATTAAGTATAAAAAAAGACATCCATCATCAAAATACTAAAGTATGATCAAAGTATCTAAAAACATAAAAATAAATAACATAACTTAGCAAGCCATTCATTAATCTTCCATATCAAAAAAAATTTAATCAATAGATGACCCTTATCTGTCACATATTCAATTTAATTCATTGTTTTAGCTAGAAGTTTTACCAATTTAGCTCCACCTTCATTATCTTCATCATCAAATTCCAATATCAATTTCTTAACCATCCAAGTGATCACAAGAGATGTTTTAGGATTGACCTCTCATATTTTACCCATCGAATAAATTATCCTTTCCTACTCAATTATGTGGGAAGTAAAATTTTCAAGGCTTAAGTTAGAATAACCTTCAACTTTAATATCAGGTTTAGGTGATGGAATCTTAGTATTGAGTGGAATAATAACATGAGAATGTAATTTAGAAGTTAAATGTAAATCATTTTAGGGGGTGGGTTCCTAATATTGAGGAGAGTGATGAAAATTAGGATTTTGATTAGATTGTAAATCAATATGCATACATTGAGAGGAAATACTTGGAGTTCCTCATCCATGAGAGTGTGTTCTCTAAAGAGGACCTATCCAACCTCTATTACCTCTATTATTTGTAGGATTAAAAATTAAATAATTTAAAACATTTTAGAAGGCAAGGTCAGAAGAATCAAAATGTATTTACATGCATGTTCCATGATTATAAGGTCTATGAAAGGCCCTACCAATCCTTCTACCCAAGAAATTATGACTTATAGGAGCTTATCTCTATGGAGGTGTATCCTCTCTTCTCCATTATTGATTATATTCACAATTATTATAAGGTGAATTATGAGAACCTGGTGGATTCCAACTTGACATTATACTAAAATTTGAACCAAATAAAACCTTGATTAGTCTCTGAACTAAAAAGTATCAACACACAAGAATATATCAAACTTAAAAAATTATGTCACATATGACTCTTAATTTTAATTTTTTTATATATTACACAAAAATTTTAATAAATGAGATTTAAATTTATATCATGCGTCTTATTTAGAAAACTTTAATGATGGTAAGAATAAAATTATATCCCAAATTATCATCAAAATTAAAAATCTTTTCTTATGCCAAATATACATTCCATCTATTATAAAACTAACACATGCCAATTTTAAATATAACCATATATATTATACCTAGATTCAAATGTCGTTTTCAACTAAAAAATATAATAACCATCAATAAATATCTTTTAAAAAGTCAAACATTATTACTACAGATAACATCTATGCCAAATATCCTCTTTTTTTATTCACTAAATCACAATCATATATATTGACCTTATATCTATATCTCATGATATCAAATCAAAATATGAATTAAATTATTATAAATCTCATCAATAATAAACCAAATAATATTTTTTGCATATACTTTAATGAATAGCATTATAATTAGTATGTATAACCAATATCTAGATAAAATGATATTACCAATCTTGCTAAAAAATATAAAATTCTATAGTTATATTTTGAATCCATTTTCAATTTATTTTTAAATTTTGAAAACTTCAAATAATCAAATAAAATAAATAGTTCTCCAACAAAAATCATCTACAGGTTTGATAATTTAAAATATAACCTACAGAAAATAAGACCAAAATCTATAACAAATAAACCTTTGAATACTGTAACTCACATTCCATTTGTTAAAAAACTCATATTTACCTTATCAAAAATTTGCATGGATGAAAAAAATTACTTATATATTAGATAAGGCATAATTATTATAGAATTTGTTAAACCAGTCATCAGGGTATGGGTAAAAATATCAAACTTTAGTGCAAAACCCAATACCCATCAAAAAATGCAACTTATTATATGCCTTTTTATTACCAGATGCTAAATTAAAAGCCAATTAATACTAAAAATAATATTTCTATGTCATTCAAAAAAAAAATCTTCATATTCTAATAAAACCTAAATAATATGTCATTCTAGAACTCTGGAAATTACAGAGAAAAATTTCAATAAAATGGAGTCATGCAGACATATTAAACCCTAGTTCTTTCCCAAAAAAAATTATGAAACCAAAAATAAAGTAGAAGGCTTTAAATATAATCCAACTACAAACTCAAAATCTTTTACATGCATTTGAAACCATGTAATCTTTCATCAAAATAACTCAGATAGTTTAACAAGATGAATCCATTTTTATGTAAACACTGCAAGTCTATCCTTCATATTTGATCTTTGAATGAGAACTGAACACATATTTATTACCTTGCCTAAAAATACACCAAATTTCCTTTTATTTCCTTCCAAGTTATTCTTTGTACTCGTAGAGTGTCACTTCCAACAAAAGGTTGAATAAATTACCATCTAAAATACCAAAACTTACCTTTTATATGCTTTGAAGTGATCATTAACCACTCAAGTTTATGTGTCAATATTTTTTTCAATGCCAAGTTTGTTAGTACTTAATTGGTGTTTCAGCCAGCACTTACACCATTATGAAAAACTTAATAAAAACTAAACTTACCACCAATACCTACTTAAAACCATTATTTAATTTATTTACATCAAGATTAAATTAAATGAAATACATATATTCAACCAAATCCAAATAATATGTAACTATATCAAATTAAACATGATGTGAATTAACACTCATGGTGTCACTACCATCTAATCATGGTAAAATCAAAGATTGACTTCGAGCCCATGTTTAAAATATAATCCTTAAAGTTAAACATTATAGTTCTTATGATTTACCACCCTAGTAAATTCATCAATGTTGTCACCAACTTATAAACCTTATCCATAGGTCTAACACATAGGTCAAGATGTTTATATCTTAGTAAATAGATTTAGATATTTAGATCTTACCATATAGGTTTAGATATGAGATCAAACCTTAGTCAAATAATTAATTTATATGTTAGATTTAAAGTAAATCAAACACATAAATAATAATATATTGAAAACATTGATAATTCTACCTATATAAATAAATATCAATATGAATTATGAATAATAACAAAACATATATCATTTTAAAATTGCATTAGAACCTCATGACCATAAATATCCCTTGATCAATCAAATTTAAGAAATAAAGCAAACCATACCAATCCTTATCAAATCAAAGCTTATGGAAATTTTGCATAATTCCCTAATGCAATAGATAGATACAACCACAAGTAATATGCTCACATGACCAATTCAAACTATTATCAGTTAACCATCCACACATTTTTTCATATAAATTGAAAGTTTTCATTATATTAACTTATGGTTTTGAAACCAATTTTTAATGTTAGAGTAAAAACTTCATTAAATGCAATAGTCATAATAATCATTCAATAAAATAATGAATTTTTGAAATGAAGTGATGAACTAGGACCCTTTTAAGCAAGTTTAGTTGTAATGACGTTATTCATCAATATGATAGAATGACTTAGTACACTCAAATTTTTAGAAAAGAGAACGGGGGACAAAAATAGGCATAATAGAGCACACCTACTTCTTTGTATTTTATGAATGCATAAGATAATTGTTTAAAAATTTACTAATGCATCAAATTCATCTTATCTTACTCTCATTAACTTAACCTCTTATTTTAGAAAGTATTTTAGGCTTTATAATGGATCTCTATGGCTCTATCCAATCCTCAAACTTGGATCTTCTCAGTCTCTATCACTTTCTCTATAGTAACCTAAGGTTGTGGGCCTTATTCATATTCTACCCTCTTTGTCAACTACTTGGAATAGTTTCAATAATCAATCTATATATTTTTAATTCATTACAATTTTTTCCGTTAATGCCAGGCTCCTCAAGAATTAGCTCACCTTCATATTTATAGGCTTTTTGGAGGTGATTGAGAATTTTTTTCTTGATAAGAAATCTAACTAGCATGAATATTTGAAACCAATGTATGTCAGCTGATTTGTTTGAGGATCCATATAATGTAGGCCCTTATGCCATCAATCATTACCCATTCACCTTGGTTTTTAGGCTACCCCATTTCTCAATGTCATGAAAATTCAAATTTGTGAAGTTAGAAATCCTATCATGATGATGTGGCATTGAAGTTAAGTACATTAAATTTATA
Organism: Torreya grandis; assembly: GCA_037957365.1. Classification (NCBI taxonomy): domain Eukaryota; kingdom Viridiplantae; phylum Streptophyta; class Pinopsida; order Cupressales; family Taxaceae; genus Torreya; species Torreya grandis. The sequence goes on from JARHVA010004608.1 coordinate 1,108,693, forward strand.
GTAAACTCTAATCTAATATGTTTTATTCATGCTAGGAGGTTGTTTCTACACTCTTAGGATATTTATGTCTATGCTCTAGGGTTCTCATATGACTCTTTCACCATGTATTATTCTAAATTACTTCCTTCATTTAGGTACTGCTTTTTAATTTTTCACCCCTTATACATGCCTTATAATTCCAATGAGGGTTCTTGAGTGACCTTTATCTAAACATTGATTCGTTGTGTTCTCTTACAACATTTATTTCACATTTGGTCCACTTTATTTGTGTACCCCTCATAAAATTTATGTCATATTTCAAAGTTATACACTACCCTTTTTAACCCCAAGTATTTAGGTTCTTCATGCATCACATAAATTAGAAAAAATTGAAACCCTTTGTTCATTTGTCCTTATAGATTCTATTGAAGTTGGTATCTTCTTTCAACACACCATCTACTTGTTTAGATCCTCATGACTCTTCTAATAGATTCAATCCAAATTATATACATGCATGTTTTCCAAATCATCCTCTTGCATTACATTCCATGGTTTATCTAACCATTTTGTAATTTAGTACTCAATATTTTTATTCAACTGTTAATTCATATTCATCTATGAATTTAAAAAATTAGTTATGCAAGATTGTAGGTTCTTCTAGGATGTTGCTACATCAGACTCCCTAGTTAAGTAAAATGTAAGATCTTACATACAAGTAAGGTTAGAGTGGGATAATCACCCTTTTGGTTAGGTACCTAGACTATGGTCTCCCCAACACCAATTTTATTATCTTTAACTCACTCTTTGATTCTTATTCTTCTTGACCCTAATCAGGTCATAGATTTTCCTCCTTTACCTAGCTCTGATACCTCTTTTTTTAATTCTTTTCTTATTGACTCTTATTTCATATAATGGATTCATGTTCATATATATCTATCCACCTCCTCCATGTTTGTTTAGCACTTTATCCTCTAGTGTACACCATGTAACTATTGTGGCCAACACACCCCCTTCTTCAAATAAATGGGGGACCCCTACATAAAGTGATCAAACTTAGAGTTTTGGGCCATTTAGTCTCACTCCAACCAACCCCTTTCAAATTTAATACTTCCATTTATTATTTTACCTAATTTTCACAAGAATATTTAGTATTTTCAATGGAAAATTAATCCCTATTGAGAGCCCCATAAACTCTAAATTTAACGTAGTCAATTCTTAGATATATCTTAATAAGAACCATGCACTTTCATAGAATATTTAATGCATAAATGTTCTTATAAGTTTGATTCCATATTTAGGTTCTTGGAGTATTAGTATCCCCTAGTGTCAACCTCCTAATGTCTTATGTGGTACTTAGTGAGTCTTAGCAGGTAGGTAGGTGAGTGGTTACATTTTCAAAAGAATTCTTGTACTTAGTCTCTTTATATGGATTTATACAAGAGGAGATGTTAAATTTGAAAGTGCCATATGGATTACTACTAGAAATATTAGAAATTGTTATAAACCAACCAAGATATCTTGTTATCAAAATGGTAAATCTCCCAAATCTATCAGAGTTTTCAAATCCTAGGAGAGCCTAACCACATAGGAAAGTGCCATTTATATTATAATTAAAATGGTTAGTATCCTAGATCTAATAGAGATATTGGAGCTTAGGAGACCTTGACCAAATGAAGGAGTGTTTAATGGCCCATTTTCAAGTTTTCCAATATCCAACCAATGTGCTCACCCCAATGTCAGTTGTGTCTATCTCCCAAATTAGATAGACATGTTAGAGATTGGGAAAACCTAACCAAATGAAAGAGCGACATGTTTCCCATTATCATGATTATTAGTCTGAAAAACTAATAGATATGTCAAAAAATAAGGGAGCCTCACTTATCACATCATGCCATGTGGCATTTCCATGTAGATTGGTAGGAGGATCTTAAGAGACATTGGGATGGTTAGAAGAAAGTATAGTCAGAGTTAAAAAGATGATCAAATGATTCCATATATCTTTAATCTAGAATTTTCTTCTCCCAAGTGTATGAAGATGAATCACTAGGATGTAGATAAGGTGGTGGTAATTACATCATAATCTAATTAACAAGGGACATATGGCACCAAATAAGAATCACCTAGGAAGTCTTAAATATGATATGGTCATGTGCCCACCACACTCTAGGTATTGATTAGATTGGAAACTCAACTTTGATTAGACATTATAAAGTGTCACATAATGATCAATAAATATAACACATGGTGAGTGATCATGATTTTTGAGTTGATGTCTAAATTAGGAAATAAATGAGAAGATCAATCCACCAACTCAAATTTAAATTCTCACAAACTGAGTCACTAAACACCATCAATGTAAGAGAGTATGTAGACATATATTAGTGCCTAAGGTGAAATATTTAGATATTATTACTCCAAGTTTCCCATAATATACATCTCACTTTTGAGTCCTAATAATGCCCTCCATGTTTTCCATTTTCTCAAGATTTGATATTTTATAATTCCATCTCAGCTATAATGGGCACCTCATCTTATAACCCTCAAACCAAGCAATATTACAAAGACACAAGTTCCATAGATGGAGTGACATATTTCAAACACTGTAACTAGGTGTTTAAAGACATCTAATTTATTCCCAAATTCTTTAATAGTGAAAATTAAGATGAGGCTAAGTTCAAAGATGCCCTCAGGGCATATGAGTGTGGGCTACACTAATCTATGGTTAAGTTAGAGTTCTTCCTTTGTACTAATTTATTTGAAAAAATAAGGATGGTGTTAATGATTTCTTATCATTATATCATGGACATTTTGGGAGTCACCTTTAAAGTCTATTATAACATCCTAGAGTACTTAGTCTCCTATGATTCAGATGAGGTAACCACTTGGACCAAATTTCACTAGATTTATGACATTATGAAGATTTGGGTAGAAAACCTTGATAGAAAATGTGTCAACAATATATATTTCAATGCATATATAATTCACATCTTCAAGGAGGGAATCTTCATTGAGATGATACTACTTAACTAATTATTCATAGAGAGATATTAATTACATGTTAACCTTTTGTGGATCCCATTTCTCCACATTATCCTCCAAGGCGAGCAAGTCTCAGACTGTGATTAATTTAAATATGATCAAATTTGTGGGAGATACTTGGGAAGTTAGAAAATTATAAATGATGAGTTTATTAGTTGTTGTAGTATGTGAATGCTCACATTTAAACCTTATACCTTTCCAACATGTGTTCCTAGAGGTGAAATGGTCTATGTAGTTTTATACAAGATATATGGCCACCATTATAGGAACCACATCAAAGAGATTTAATTCTTTCTACCTAGTGGTATACATCTCCATCAATGAGGCATTGATGCCTCATTTAACAATAGATATTAGGGACACTATTAATCCTATTATGGATTATTTGTAATAAAGGGAGGATATAATATTTTGAGTGGTGGGCACTCTCAATGATCTCCTTCACCTACTCTATTAGGCCTAAAATTTCTTGGTCAAGAAAGAGATGACATATCAACTAGTGAAGGGCATATTCATGAACTACATCAATAGCCAATATAAGACATACCTATCCCTCCTGATTACCATCACCCAAAATGTATATAGATCCTTCTCCCATATATAAAACATGGTAGTAGGAAGAGAATCCTTTGACCTATTTAAGGATGAACATTAAGATATGTATTCACATGAAACCATTTAGACTCACATATAAAATTATCAAGCCCACATAAACATCAAATATGGCCACCACCTCATGTGAATGATAGGTTCTATCTGAATTTGATTGATGATCATGATATATTTTAGTGAATCGAGGTAGGGAAGAATAAGAAAGGAAATAAGGCTTAACCCAAGCCATCTACCCATGATATCCTTGCCTCTTCCATGTTAGCTTAACTTGATGAATATATTCAGGTGACTCCCTCTAGATTTTGTAGATAATTATATAGGAAGTTACAATAACTTTTCCTCCCCAAGCTGCTCTTACTTGATTTCCTACCCCTTGAACCTCAAATTTGCTACCATCACCTCCTATGATTTAAGTGGATCAACATAAATTAATATAACCCCTAGTGACATGGATTCAAGAAGCTCAAATCCAAGTGGCAAGATATCAAGATACTCAAGCACTCAAGTTTGACATCAGTAGTAGCCTATATACAAGTATAAGGAGGGATTAATAGCTAGCACCAATGCATATTCATTTCTTTTCTACCTCCACTTGAATTTTCCTCTCACTCTACCTAGATTCCTAAATCCCCAATAGTCCACTCAGGTGGTACCTCCCATTTTTCCCATTTCACCTCCTCTATATTTTACACAATTGCTCATATATTTAGCTATACACAAAACCCTCAACTCATCATTTCCATATAAATCATCCATCCCATAAGAAAATATATTTTTTGGTACCCCCAATTGTCATTCCATGGGTCTTGATACCTATAGGTTCCCCATCCCTTATACTCATGGATTAAAATCCAATGATAACTACACTAATGTGCATAGCTTAGGGAACTTGAGATATTTTATCACCCTCTCCATCTACCCAAAAGGTTTCTCATTGAGTCCCTGTGACCTCTACCACCCCTAGTCCTTCTATTAAAACTTAATCCAATCTAGGCAAGAGGCCTAAAAAAAGTTAAAGTTAATTCATCGTCATCATTCCATTTAGGTCCTAATTTTTTCCACTACTCCTCTTGCACCACCTCCTATAGATCCTCACATCATTCCCATGCCTCCCTTTTCTATCATCCCAATTGCTTAGGTATTTGGATTTAACCAATAAATTTATTCCTTTTTATTAAATGCCCCTATCCCCAACTTCATTACCCCACAAGATAAATTTACCCAAACCTAATGAAAATCATAACACATGTGCCTCCCCATTTATCTTTCTTCCTTTAATCCCCATGCCTTTTCCTCTATTTATCTCCTCTTTCATCCATCCTACTTCATCCATTACCCCTCTACCTTGGATTCCACCTGATGTAACCATATTTGTCACCTTAACAAAACCTACCTCCATATTGGGAATAGCTATGGTGCCATAGGCACCTGAGATGACTCTGTAAGGTGATACTAATGTTTATTTGGACCTTGACCACAAAATGAGGAAAACAAGGATAATTATCACCAAAAAGTTCATTTAAGAGGGGAACCTATTGGTCTAAAAAAATCAATATGACCTCTTCTCCCTCACCAAATTGAGGACATCCATGGGAAAATAGAAAGTTGTTGAGGACCTAGTCTTAGTGATTCTAGATACACATGATATGTCTTATAAGATAATAAAAGACATGTAAGACTAGTTTTAAACCCTATAATTATAAGTAAATATATTGTTCCCTATATAGTTGATTAGCTAAGTTGAGGACACCCTGCTACAATTTTTCTTATATATAGAAGAGGTATTCAATACTTTGGTGATTAGAAAGGTGCATATTTAAAGGGTCCAAGCATATATAGAGGATTACACTAGTGGAGAGAAAGTGGAAGAAGATAGTGTTGATATTGAATAAAGCCATGTTCCAAGAATTGAAGTTCATTCTTATTTTAGATCTAAGCCTTTACCAAACATACACTAAGATCATGAGGGATGTTATTAAAGAATGGATTATCATGGTGCAAATGGTAGTATATCCCTTATAATAAATTAGGAATAAGATATTGGCCTACTTCAAAGAGCTCAATATCATTATGTTATTCAACTTGTATGGGACTTTATTAGATAGGATCTAATTTAAGGTTCACCTAGGTCACTTTGTCTAGGTCATGGGAAATAAAGTCGTAAAGACTAACACCTTCAAAGCCTAGGTGGTTTTCAAATACTATACCAAATCCACTATGAACATAAATTAGGTTTCATAGGTCAAGGTGTCCATGAAGGCCTTGCTCTAATTTTAATAAATATTAGTGGCCCAACAAAAGGTGATATTTTGGGAGACATTAATGAATTTGACCAATTTGGACTAAGAGCTTAACCTAGTGGTAGTTATGTTGGCTGATGAGGAGGTGAAATCTAAGCATTTAGGAGGTTCTTTATTGATAGATCCACCATGTATCATTTAGGTGGGCCCTTAGATATATTTTAGAGAGTGGGGGAATATTATGTTTTTGAAATATAATTATTAAAAACTTTGTGAATCTATCATTACCCAGCATGGGAATCTCATGCTACATGGAGGCAAGATCCATCCTTATATATAAATTGTAAAATATATCTTGTTGTTAAAATATGACATGTTTAGTTTAAAAAACATAACAAAATTAAGTTAGTATTTCACTTTATTTTCTTTCATCATTTAGATTGTAAATATCTACCATGATAGGCACTCTTTGTAAAAGAACTCATTTTTTATGAATATAATTCCCTATTTTATACTAAATTCATTTTATTTACTATAATGTCATTCATTTATAGATTTTAATGAATGTTAATGTTAGATAATTAAACAAAAAAATTATTATAAAATGAATGATGTGGTTATAATGTGTTGTGTTATTCTAATCCATTAATAAACCCTTATCATTTTATTTTTACAACATCAATAGTCTATGAAATGTTTACTATAGGATCTTTGACTATTGATATTTAGTTGGGGTTTATGAATTAAGTGTTTCCTTCTATTCTTTAGAATTTTTTCTCATGTAAAATTGATTTATTATCATTGGTGAGACTCAACAGATATTTGTGTATCTATGTCAGAGCATGTAGTTAGGTTATTTAAACATTAACACCTTTTAGGCTTGACAACACTCTTTATTACCCTACCTTTCCCTCCTTTTTTATGTTTATTTTAAGGCTTAAAAGACCCCCTTATTTTATAAATACATAAGACATGACTCAATGGATAATTAAAATTATAATTTTATTAAATTGATGGTAAAACCAAAGTGCACCTACACATATCTTGAAGCTCCCATGGTAATAATAAATGATCTTTGAATACAAAAGGTTAAATATCTTAGTTCTTGAACTAAACCATAATTAGTCTTAAAATTAGCAAGGGAATATTTTATCCCATGTATTGTATCATGATTTCCTCTCCAGAGCACTCAATCTCATGAGAACTCTCAAGGGCAGAAAACACTTCAGGGTTGACAAAATATGGTGCTAGAAGGAGGGACTTAAGTAATATACTATTATAAAATTTCTATTTAAACTTTGAGTGGTTACTAGTAGGATCTTTATCCTTGTGGGAGAATTTCATTCAAGCATTTATTATTTCCTTCCTTTATGATTTATCCATTGTTGCATGCCTCAAACACACCCAAACACTATCTCTATAAGGGAGGTTAAATCTATTTTTCAAATTTGCTTGATAGTCTATTTGGTTTATTCTCATTTATTCTTATTATTAGTTATGTTTTAACTATTATTTATGTATAAAAAAACCTAAAAATGCACCAATCACTAGAGTTAGGTACCATCGTAGTAGACTAGTTGTTTTACCTTTACAATTTCATATAAGGCCCAAACTTGATATACCTAGACCCACACCAATAGTTGATTCCACTAGCTCAAATTTTTAGTATCCGCTCAATAGACCACCCATAATGGCTCTCCAAGTTGCATTGAACTAACATCAATCCTAAAATTTATAAAGGAATATTTTATCCCATGCATTATCTCATATTTTCCTCTCCATAACACTCAATCTCATGAGATCCCTTGAGGGTAGAAAGGACTATAGGGTTCAAAATATCTATCACTAGAAGGATGGACTTAAGTAATATACTATTATAAAATTTCCAATTAAACTTTGGGTTTTTACTAGTAGGATACTTAGTCTTATGGGAGAATTTTATTAAATCATATATTGTTTCCCTTCCTTTAAAATTTGGTCATTGTTACTTGCCTTTAAAACACCCAAAAACTAACTCTAAATGGGAGGTTGAATCTATTTTTCAAATTTACTTGAGATATTATTGGGTTTATGTTTTCTTATGCTTATTAGTGGTGATGTTTTAAATATTGTTTATCTATAAAAAACCCTAATAAAATGTGAACTCATACAAGAATACCCTAATACTTCTCAATATGGAACATGAAGATGTAGCATGCAGACATTTGCTCTTTACTTTGATGGACTCAACCTATGAATGGTTCCTTAACCTCCCCAAAAACTCAATCACAAGTTGGGACTAGTTTAATAATGATTTGTTGGCCTAATTTTGGTATGTCATTAACCCTATCATCCTATAGCAATAGTTCACTTGCATTAAATTAGAATCCAGTGAGCCAATCTAAAAATTCAATGCTAGGATCTATAAAAATTATAGAAAAGTCATTGTGTTTTACCATCCTAACACTTGAATGGTGCTTCAGATGTATAATAATGCCTTCAACCCATAGACAACCATGTTCTTAAGATGATACCCCTAAATAGTTGAGTTACCCTGAGATTATACCAAATCCATAACATTTGATAGGTAGTTAAAACCTCAAGGTCAAATGATAAATCTTATTGGCAAATTTTTGTTGTATTTTCTTGCATTGAACTTGTAGCCTAACATAAACTATAATATTGTAATGCTTCAATTACTACACATAACAAATTAGTTTATTTTGATTCACATCACATGAGACCAACACTAGGGATTTATTAACCAATAAACCATGAAATGGCTCCTTAGTTAAAACACTAGATGAAGTTTTAAACACACAAAAACACCCAAACTATACCTTAGGAGTATAAAAACTGAGTTGGATGCCATCTAGTGAATGATCCAAAAAATAAGTAATGACTTTTTAGGTATACAAAGGCAAATGGGTAGCTAATATTCTAAAATTTTAAATAATAACTTAACCTACCAAAGATAAAACATACATATAGTCATCCCCATAGTGAGGTTCATTCGTTCCAATAGTTCTAGAGTAATTTTTCCCTAAATAAATGAAAACCAAAACAATTCCTTACAACTTCCACTATACCAAATAATGACACACCCCAACCAAATAATAATGTTAAGAATGACTCTGCACCTCTAAAACCTAATGATCTAGCAACTCCTACAAAAATCCCACCAGTCTAAAATAAGGTAGGATATAACATAGTAGAAGATATGAGTAATATTAAGGAAAATATAACCCTTCTAAAACTTGGTCAAATTACATAGGAACATTATCTTCTTCTTAAATCCTTAACTAAAAATTAAATTTAGCCAACCCAAACTAATTAGGAAATATCCCAAACCAACATAATCATCCATAAGAATAAGACTGAGGTCCCTCCCTTCCTCCTATCTATCAGGTTATTTGGAAATAAACTAAATAATTATTTGGTAGAGTTAGGAGACTTAACAAACATAATTCTATTAGGCATTTATGAGAATTTAGGGTTAGTTCCTATCAAATCAAACTAGGTGGTGATTCAAATAAACAAGTCAGAGCTCAAATTAGTGGTTGAGCTTATAAATTTCCATATTTAACTAGAATATGATCCTAGGATTAAATAGTTCATAGACATCCAAGAGGTATAGATTCCAAAATTTTATGGCATGCTCTTTAGTAGGGCCTAGTCTAAAATATTAAATGACTACATGGCCATGTAATTTTCTCATATTTTGTTATCTTGGAGAGGTGTAGCCTATTAAATTAGAGTGGATAGGGAACCCCTAATTAAACAAATGATAATTTAATATAATTCCATGAATGAGAGAGTGAACCTAGTATCCTCAGACTTAGGGATTTATACACTGAGCATGAAACGTGCCAAAGATAAATCTAGAAATGAAATAGAATTTCTATGCTTATGGTCCCTATATATATATGGGTCCCATTCTAGAGAAGATAGTGGAACAAGTGTTATAATGATATATCCTAAATGAAAAATATAGCTTGACATAGATTACAATTTCCCTACACAAATTATATAGTGGAGTATGGGCATTATTCTTTAGGTTGTAGTTCATATTAAAGCATAAGTCAATGAAAATGAGAGTATTTAGTGATTTCAAGATAGTGGTAAAACATGTTAAGAGTAAATTTTAGTGAAAATTATTATACCTTAGGAGGTATAAACATAGGTCTTGGGACTTGATAGATATATTTATTGCATTCAACATCATCCCTAACCCTAGGGAATAAAATTAGGTTGTTGATTCATTATCATCCTTGGTCATGAACTTAAATCCCCAAGATGATATTGAATTTTATGAGTTATCTATGGAGCTAGTACCTTGTCCATCCATCCTAGACAATGGACATATTTCCATGTCTTTCAAGATGATCAACAAATTATCTAATTTCTTAACAATGCTAGGATAATTGAATCCCAATTAATTGATAATACAGAGAGATAAAACCATAGAGCTAAAATTGATAAGGATAAGATCCTCAACATTAATGGGAACTAAATATGAAAAAGAATGATTGCCTTTGAATGGGTGTTTGACACATTAGACCCCACACCATAAATAAATAAAACCAATTTTGAGGACATTTTATGATCCTAGGATATGAGCCTAGGATTAAATAGTTCATAAACATCCAAGAGGTATAGATTCCTAGTTCCCATTATAAAAGAAAAATTAGATCTAAGGAAAGACCTAATATTCCTATCATCAATCAAAAATCATCCTGAAAGACATGGAAAGACATAAGGAAAGACCTCAAACCATTAATGTGGGTCATCAATAGATAGACCTCAAACCAATAATGTGGGTCATCAATAAAAAGTCTAAGGAAAGACCTCAAACCATTAATTTGGGTCATCAATAGATAAACCTAAAACTTGAACAACTTCAAAATTTATACCAATATATAAGTATGTGATCATTTGGGCCTATGGATATGTAGATGATATTTTATGATTATATATCACCATAGTTTTGTACACTTGGAAAACTTTGACCTTATTTGTTTCTCTTAGTCTTACACATGCCTTAATTTTGTGAGCCTCACATCTACAGTATATTGTGCCCATTGGCCTATCTCTTAGTCATACTAGTCTTATATTGATGATTCATACATCTTATCTTATCCTAAATCCTTAAAATTTACCTATCTTACACCTCTACAAGTTATAATCCTATACCTATTTTTTATTCCTTAGACACTAATGTTTGAGATGGATAGTAACATTGATGTTATTGTCCTACCCTAACACAACTGTCTAGTGCCTTAAATTCATCCAATTCATAAATTAAATGTATCTCAATGGTTATCCTAAGTGATTTTATGTGATTTATTACTCTAAAAGTATTGATGTAAATACAATATCAACCCTCATTCATCTTTCACCTATAAATCATACCAAAGAGACTAAAGAACTTATCAAAAGGACTATATCAATCATTTAATTGATCAAAACTTCCCTATTTATATACCATTCATAGGTAAATCATATTTATAGATTCAAAGTACAAAATAAGTAGTCATAAGGTCTTATTTTACAAGTTCTGAGTTGGATCACTATTGTGCTTGATTTACACACACTACATGATTCACATAGAAGTCAACACATATGGAATAACTACATGATTTTTATGCCATCCTCTATAGTATTGGCTATAGAGGGTGAACCTTTTAATAGTGGGGTCATTTTGGATAAAATTGATATCAAGTTACCAATAACCCATTTTCCCCAAGTTCATATTGAAGATGGATTCATAGGGTTTTGCCATTTCATAAGGAGTGATATTCCATTAGCTAGATATGAATACACTAGAATAAAGGCAAAGCAAAACCTATAATCTTCTAAATGGTTTCATTATGTTTCACCAAATATTCCATATAGGACATTATAATTGGACTCAGATAGTAGTATCGACCTAACCATCCAAAGCTAACATAATTATCTAGATAGTAAAAGGCACCAGATCTAGAATCCAAAAATTATTCCAGAATTATCGTATCACCTACTTTCTATATGTTCTATATCTAACACTACATTATCATCACAAACAAGATAAATATATCACTTATTTTTCATTTTTATATCTATCAAATTTTTACTTTCCATTAGTAGCTCATCTTAGTTTAATAAATTTAGTATATGATATATCTGAGTTTAATATTTAATTAGCCTATTGTATACCTTATATTCACTGTTATGCCATATCACTTCTATATTATTAACCCTATCTTCTAAAAGTATCCACATCCAATTTATGGGTAAACATTTGGTGAATGTGACCTTTAAACATCAAACTCATCGTTATTTAAGGTTTTTTTATTTTTTCTTATTATTGTAGTTTATTATAAATTTCAAACTTTTCATCTATGAAGCAATGGAAAATGTTAGTGAAAAAACTGAAATATAAATGTAAGATCAATAAGCATTGATTACTTATATCAACAATAATAAAGGCTTAATAGATGCAATTTTTATGATAAAAGAGATTAAATAAGTAAACAAGTAAAACCAAGGCTACCTCACCTAGTAATGGTGAATCCTTAGAATATATTGTAACTTATCCCACACTTATCAATCCACCTACATATAATGGTGGTAAATAATATGTGTTTAAACCTTTGTTTCTTGAACTTAATATTATTTACAAAGGTTTAAACACATATTATTTGTTGTACCTAAGTTCACATTATGTGATGAAAAGGGTGATCTATAGCATCGTATTTGATCTTTCTTTGTGGCATACCTTCATTATACCTCTAATGATAAATTTTTGACCAAATTATTTCTATGGAGCCTCAAGGACTATACTTTGAGGTGTTTGTATGAATTACCTCTCCAATCTATGAAAGCATTCAAACCTATTGTAGATCATTTTTTGGCACATTTTTCTATTAACATTACCTAAAAGGTTTTCTATTTTCAAATTACAAAGATAAAATAAGGAACTAATGAATATATCAATGAATATGTCTCGAGATATAAGGAAATGCTAGTGAAAATGACAAATCTTATGGACAATAAAGAGTTGAAAGACATATTCAAGAAAAAATTTATTCTCCTTTACATGAATCCATTATTTTCAATAATTTCCAATCTTTTGATGACTTATGACATGTTGTATAGGACTGTGAAATGAAGCTTATATCATTGAATAAGTTGAAGTATATGGAAAACACAATAACTACATATACATATAGTACTAAATTTACAATCAATCAAAGTTGTAAGGTAAAACCTCTTGAGCCTAAAAATTAAACAACCACCATAGTTAATTTAGTTTTATAGAATTATTATATGCTTATATTATCTAATTCACCAAGGAGATAGTTTTCACATTTAATTGAGCCTCCTTATTTATTACTCCTATGCTTAATAGAGTTTAATCTTATATCTATCCATCCTATTATAAAGGTTTGTATAAATATACCTCTACCTAAAGGATATGATAAAAATTCTTATTATGATTATCACCAAGGCCTTTGGTATTATAAAAACATATGTTTTACCTTGAAACATAAGATCTAACACCTCATCTATGACCAAAATATTACATTTGATTATCCTCTAAGGGAATCAGGTTCATAACCTATTGATCACCATAAGTAGAAGATATTTACCAATACTTTGAAATACCATTCTAAGAAGTAACCATAAGTCCAAATGACATATAATTCACATCCTCATCCATCACATTATGGACACCACTAGTTGGGGTCATTGGTAATTACATGAGACATATACCTCCTATGGTGTAGAGCCCTAAATAAACCACATAGTACATAGATATGGGTTCCAAGAAACCTTATTTATTATATTGGTATTTCATGACCTTAGTGTCTAATTGTACATGCTCATTGGTAGTATTGCCATTTTATTGAACTAGGTTTAGAGTGGGGAGATAGTTACGATTATAATTTAGATGAGACCATTGGATGATCTTGTATCTTCAAAAAATACCAAAATAAAATAAATACTTTCAGAGATAAAAAAATTCAACACTTGCATGTTCTATTGGCTCCTTGACATCTCTATGTTAGTTTCATGTTGAGGGATAGCATATGATTTACTCCTTAATATACATATACTTACATACATAGATATATGATTTTATATACTTATAGGTGTTGATATTTTCCTCTACTAATATCACCAATATGTTAGAATTATATGATCTTGATACTTCTAGGGTATATCATTCGATGGTCACATCACATTATCATGGTTGGGTTCTTATCTACTTACACATGCCTTATCCATGATTATATCTTGCACATGGTGATTGATATGGTATGCACTTGATGTTTTTGGATATAAAATTTGATGTATGATCTAATATTAGATTTTTATATTATTTTCTTATGATTTGTTGTATATATTTGAGTATTTTTGCTTGGTATTGTCTTACTTGTTAGAGCATTTGAATATGCTCTGTTGTAAGCAACAATGCAACTATGTTTGTCTTATTGTACATTTTAATATATCATTGATTATTGTATGGATATTTAAATATTTCATTATTTGATTTTTTTACATTTGATTCAATCACATTCATTTAATTTTGTGGCATTTAAACATGTGTCATGTTTGTGGTTTCCTAATGCCTTTATATGTTGACTTGATTTTTAGTTCTCTTATCTGTGTGTGTTTATTTTCTTGTTGAGATTGTATTTTTAATATATATACATTGCAATGATATTTATCATGAATTTTATTCCTATATGTGATCACATTGATTCTATGCAGTTCAATAATACATTTACCTATACACATTTTTCTACATGCTACATGGTTCAGTCAAACAATATAGATATATATGGTTGTCTTCTTCCTTTCAGGTGAGGTAACTACCAAGTACTATTTATTCCTAATCTCAAAGGGTGGGTTATGTCAGTGGGGTATGTCATATGTACATGTTTTCATCACATTCATATTTTACATATCTATTGGGGGCATGTTATATGGACATGGTTTCCACACATTCACATTTTTAATATTACAATGGGGGGTATGCTTTGGAAGTATTTTATCCACAATCATTTAATATTTGTCACTTATATAAGTTTTAAAATTTATTTTGGGCATGACATATGGTCATCGTATCCATATATTCAAATTTTTCATATTTAGTTGGGGCATGCTTTGTAAGTATGTTCTTCACATTTATTCAACATATGGTACTTCTATTAGTTCTCAAAGTTAGTGGGGGAATACTTTGGAAGCATGTTCTCCACACCTATTAAGTATAAAACATATCTAATTTATAGTGGGGGCATGTTTTATAAACATTTCCTCCACATTGGTACTTATATCAATTTTCATATTTCTCCATATAGAGTGGTGGCATACTTTGGAAGAATGTCTTCCACACTAAATTATTAAAATTGGCTAAAGCACATAATTATATGATTTAAATACACATTTATAGAATAATCATATACATTAGTACCATTTTATACATAATTTCATCATGATAAATATCTAAGGTTCATATGTTACGTAACATGCACCTCACATTTCAAAATCTAAATTAATTTCATATTCAAAAACCATTGCATGTACTAATACCCAAAAAAATTTACAAACTTTATTAAACAAATTTACTAAAGTAATTATTTCACCTTTTTGGTATGGTTGTGGTGATAATATTAGTTAATCTTACCAAGTTTTAGGTTCTATTTGTTTCTATCATCTAACCTCACTAGGTTATAAGTATCATTAGGTTGCACAGTTGAGTTAATATCAACTTCCATATGGCAACTCACTTTTTATCCAAACTTGGGGCTATGTTCCTCCATATATATTTCTATATATCCTTAGATATATGCCTTTTGAATATTTTATCTATATTTATCTAAATCTCAATTTCATATCCTTAGAATGATACATATACATATGTTTCAAAATAAATTACCAATAGGCAAGGCAGTTATACAGACATGCAAGGGTACTCATAAACCTTTATCTTTCAATTTTAAACTATTTAAATTACTTTTAATTCAAGTTATATGCACTGATTTTACACTATAACATGATCTTGGTTTTAGGTTAGTCACTATAAAAGTACTTAAATTTAACTCAAGTAAAGACAAGGTGTGCATACATAACTAGGTACTTATTCTTTTCCTTTAAAATATTAATCTCATTACTAAATTAAAGTATGGATGTAAATGATTTTTTATTATTATTTAGTACCTCAGTATTGTACACTTATAAAATTTAGACCTTGGTTATTTATCTTAGTCCTACACATGCCTTGCTTATACAAGACTTGAATATGCTCTATCTTGTGCCCCTTGGTCTATCTCTTAGTTATACCAATATTATATTGATGACACATACACCATGTATTGCATAGAATGATTAAAATTTATTTATCTTACACCTATGTAAGTTTTGATCCTATACTTATTTTTTTACTTAATGGACACTAATTTCTAGGAAATAAAGTAGCATTAACATCACTATCCTACCCCAACATAAGTGTCTAGTGCCCTTAAGTCATCCAATTTTTAAATAAAATGTATCTTAATGGTTGTATTAAGTAATTTTATGTGAGTTATTACTCTAAATGGATTGATATAAATACAATATCTACCATCATTCATTTCTCACCTAGAAATCAAACCAAAGATAAAAAGGAACTTACAAAAATCACTTGATAAAGAATTTAATAGATCAAATATTTTTTATTTGTGTAAAAATGATAGGTAAAAGACATATATAACTTTTAAGTAATAAAGGAGTAGTCATAAGGTATTATTTGCAAAGTTACAAGATAGGTCATTATTGTACTTGATTTGCACACATTACATGATTTACACAAAAGCTAACACATGGGGGAGAACTACATAAGAATGAGGTCATCTTATAGAGTATTATATATGTAGGAAACAAATTTTGATGTCAAGGTCATTATGGGTCAGCTTGACACTATCTGGTCACTAACCCATTTTTTCCAAGGTCACATTAAAGATGGAAATTTAAGGTTTTACCATTTCATAAGGATTGATAATACATGACACAAATTTGAATAAACTAGAGAGAAGGAAAAATGAAAACTATAAGCATATAGTTAGTTTTATTGTATTTCAATATATATTTCATACAAGACACTATATTCACACTTAGACAACAATGTCAATACAACTTTACATGGTTAAAACAACTGTCTAGATATCCAGAGGCAATAGATATAGAATTTGAAAATTATTCTATACTTTTTTCCTAATTTATTCCTACATTTTATAGATCCAACCCTATGTTATCATAATAACAAAATATTTACATCACTTATTTCTATTTTCTATATCTAGCATAGCTTTACTTTCCATTAGTAGCTTATCTCAGTTTAATAAATTTAGTATATGGTGTATCTAAGTTTTGAATTTAATTGGATTGTTGTAGATATGGTATTCAACCTTGTGCCATATTATTTATATATTATCAAACCTATATAATAGTATTATCCACATGTAATTTATGGTTAAACATGAGACCTCAAATTCTTTGACCTAAAAGTAATTACTCACACAATCCTCTTAAAACCAGAACATAAATTATTTAGGTAAATAAAAAGACCTGTGAACCAAAATATGGAATCATAAATACATATAAATGTTCATAAGTTACTCTTTGATAGGATAATATTCTTAGTTTAACACTCTATATGGGAATCCAATCTAGTGTTTATGTGAAATAAGAACAAGGAAATACCTTTGTGTAGACTTTTGAATCCTGAGTTGAGATTTAGACAAAGATAAATATACATTACCCTTCCTTAAAGAAGTGATATAAATGATGAATGGTTCCCATATGATGTATTTATTGTATGGAATCTTGGAATGTAACTAGGTCTTGGTTAATCTAAAAGATCGAGTTAAAATCACATTCACCACCAAATGTGGTACATTCAAATACAAGAAAATGTTATTCGTGTCGATCAATGCTAGAGAAACATTGAAAAGGGACACATTTTTTTATTTTAAAGGTTTAACTAGAAAATATATAATAATTTATATGGATGATTTGACTATGTTTTCAAAATATAGGTCAGATGACATACACCACTTACATAATGTATTCAAAAGATGTAGGAGGTATGGTATGTCTTTAAACCCAAAGAAGAAAATCTTTGGTGTCAATAAAGGTAAAATTCACCATCATATCATCATTAAGGAAGTTATTTCTATAGATACATAAATATTTAATGTTTTTTCTAAGTTACCTCTACTTAATAACAATAAATAATTAAAATCCTTTGATGGGAAAATTAATTTTGTTCACAAGTTCATTTCTAGATTTCCCAAAATTGTAATGCCTTGAATGTTATGTTGTGATAGGATGCAAAGGTGGACTGGCATTATAAATCAGATAATTATTTTCAATACATTAAATATGCTATCATGCAACCTTGACATTGACCAATCTAGACTATACACATGATTTATACATTTACCATTTTGCTTATGATCATATAATCTCCACCTAGCAAATGTAAAGATTAGATGGACAAGATAACCATGTTACTTGTATGATAACCAATATAAAATATTCATAACTAAAATATTCCACTCTTGAAAAACAAACTTATTCACTAGTCAATGTTGTGGAAAATTTAAAGCACTACATTCTCAAAAATAAAGTGCATGTAATCATCCCAAATTTGGCCAATAAGAAAATTTTGGGGTAGAATGAACTGGATGAGTGTAGAGGAATATGGTTGAAGAATATGTAATAATATGATTTGGAATTTAAATCTTCTAAATTGGTTAGGGGATAAGGTCTTACCTATCTAATAACTAAAATCAATCAGAGGATCATTATGTAGGATATAGTACTACAATAGGATATCTACACCCCAGTCGTACATTACCTACTATATAAGAACACACCTCTTGGCATAATCAAATGTATATTATATCAATTAGATTGAAGGTAAAATATTATAAAGTAAATAAAAGATTTTTATTTTAGAATAATCATGAGGGCATCTATCTTAGATGCTTAAAATAATATGAGGCCAAATAAGTAATGCCAATTTACATGAAAAATTGGGTGCCGACCATTTGATAGAAAAAACAAAGGCACATAAGATACTCTAGGAAGGATAATAAAAACCAAATTTAATCAAGGATGTCTACACTCACATCAGGGTATGATATAAGTGTCAAACCTTTTCTAAAAGATAAGCTTATCTTACGATGCTATTGTAAACAATTATAAAAGAAATACAATTAAACTAATGAGGACTCAAATTTGCTGGAGTTATAATCCCAAATGCCTTAGAAAGCCATAAGTTTTTTTATCATGACCACATATTATTACATGAGATGGATTGAGTTAGTGTTAATAAATAAGAACACCACTAATTAAGTCATCAAGTTCATCGAGAATAATATAACCTCTCAATTCAGAATGCTACTTTCATTAGTTTGTGATAATGTTCTTGCATTCCAATTTATATATTTCATTGAATGGGAATATGATGAAGGGTTAACATTTAAATTCTCATCTAATTGCTACCCAAAATGGAATTGATTGGTATAATTGACTAATAAAAACTTGATTAATGTCATCAATAAATCTATAGAAAGTAAACTTCATGAATGGCATTCATTACTTAAATTTGATTTGTGGGCTTATCGCACTAGGTATAAAATAAGCATTTAAAATATCACCGTTCCTATTAGTCTATGAATTTTAGATAGTTATACCAATTACACTTAGGGTACCTATATATAACTTCATACAATAATACATGGAACATAATGACAAAGTGAACTCTAGGCTCTTGTGCATTATCTATCTAGAAGACCAAGATGAAGCCTTACTCAAATTTAATAAACATAAATGCATTATTAATAAATGGTTTGATAAAGGTTAAATGTTAAATCCTTTGATATTTGTGATCTGGTAATGTTATGGGAAAAATCCCATAAAGAAAGGGACATCACATCATGTTCAATTGTCTCTAGCTTGTCCGTTACTAGATAGCTAAGCTACTCATCTAGAATAATTTTTTCCTTAAAGACCTCAAAGGAAATGACCCCCCAATTATGGTTAATGGACATATATTTAATCAATAATTATAATCTAATCATTCTAGTGTAATTTTATAGTAATCTTGATAAGAGTGGTAAAGTATACATTTGACTAGTTTTTTTAAGTTGTGTTTATTGATGATGTGTGTTTCCTTTCATTGTGTGTTTATTTCTCTTGGTTTTGTTTTTTTCCTATGGTTCTCAAATATCACAAAACTTATAAAGGAACCTAGCCTTTATTTGAGATTAGGACAATAGGTAGAGTTAAAAGGGTATTCATGTAACTCTAAAAAACAAGCCACTCTAAGTATGACAAAATCTTGATAAGTACACTTAAGTTTTGGAATGACCCAAGGTGAGATTTGACTTCCAAAAAAAATCATGGGTTGTAATTATTTTACATTTTAGATCTTGGGAGCTAGTTATTCTTAAAAATATAATTTAATTTTAGAACAACCCTATTTCCTAACAAAAGGCCATTAAATTGCACCTAATAAGAAATCTAGATGAAAAGTGAGATCGATAAACCAATATAAGATCAGATAGGTACTTTGATATTTATAAACATCCCATCACCCATATCTTGGTCCCAAACCTTCAGTTATATAAATTCTAAATCTCTTCACAAACAACTTTAAAATTAGACTAGGGTAACATGTAGAATCTAAATTATGAGTCTTCCTCAAAATGGGTATTTAGGTAACCTCCATCATAGGCTTTTCGATCTTGATGGAAGTGGAGTAAGGAATTGAATAAGATCAAATTTATCTCTCTCATGGATATGAACACATATTTATAAATATATAAATTACCATATCATTCCCTTACAAGACATATACCTAATAATCTACCTCTAGGAGATTTTTTGCCCAACTTGACCTTGAATTGTTTAAGTGAAATCTATAGTAGAACCAATTGAAAATATATCACCTCACACAAATTAATGGTTTTTCCTAGAAATAAATCTTAGTGTTTCACTTGATACAAATGAATTTATAACCTTATTTCCATTATATGTCTAAATGTTTTATGGTAGTTTATGTTTTGTGTAGGAGTGAGGGTTTGTAGTTTGGGTTATTAGTTTTTAACACCACTTTCCCCATAAAAGTCACCATTTTTTATGGCCAACACGCCCACTTATTCAAAAAAATGAGGACCCATATATAAAATTATTAAAGTCAAATTTCCTAAACCTTCAATCTCAAATCTAACCAACTCTTTTGTAAGAGAAGACTTCCATTTATTGTTTACCTTAGTTTTCCTAGGAATATCATGTATTTGAAATGGTGAATTAATCCTTGTTGAGAGCCTCATAACCCATTAGGTTGGTGTAGTTGAGTCCTAGTTGTATGTTATTAATAACCAAGTAATTTCAAATAATATTTAATGGGATAACTTTTCTACCAGGTTGATTTCATGTTTAGGTCCACTATTTATTAGTCTCCTAGAGTGTGAGTGTATTAGATTCCTATGTGGCACCTAGCAAGGCTTTGCTAAAATCAAAGTGAGCAGTTATATTCATCATGTTTTCCCTTTTACTTAGTCACTTCTTTCAGATTTATATAAGAGGATAGGTTAAATGGAAAAGTTCCATGTGGATTTCTACAATAAATTCCAAAATTTATAAGAGTCTAAATAATCAAGACAACCCACTAAAAGAATGGTTATTTACCCACATTTTTCAAAGATGTTAGAGCCAAAGAAAACCCAAACCAATGGTAAGCTTCTACATATATCATAGTTAGAATGGTTAGTCTCTTATATCTATTAGAGATGTTAGATCCTAACCAAAAGGAGTGTCATGTGGCATGTTGTTATGATTTACAAGGTCCAACCAATGGGATTACCGTAATTTTAGACATGTTAGAATCCAAACCCTGATAAAGATGTTAGTTCCTAAGAGAGCCTAAAAAAATTTGAGTGTCATGTGGCCCATTTTCATGATTATCTATCCCTATAACCTCACAAAGATGTCATAACCCAAGAGGGTTGACTTATCACATCATGCCATGTGGTATTTCTATGTAGATTGGTAAGAGGATCCAAAGATACCTTGATATGGTCAGAATAAGTTACAATCATAGTCAAAAGGCTAATCAAAGGATGCCACATATCCTCTAATTAGTTTTTTATTTTCTCAATCATATAAAAATGAAGCACTAGAATACACACAATGTGGTGGTTATTGTAGCATGGACCAATTAATAAGGGACATGTGGCACTGAGTAGGAATAACCATTGAAGTATTAAAGATGATATGTCCATGTCCCTATCACACTCTAGTAATTGATTATATGGCAAACAAGGCTTTAATTAGACATTCTAAAATTTCACATCATGATTGGTAAATATAGTAGGTGTTGAGTGATCATGATTTCATAAGTTCATGTCTAAATTAGGAAATAAATGGGAAGATCAAGCCACAAAATCAAATTATAATTCATGTCAACTAAGACGTCTAATGCCATCAATATAAGAAATGTATGTAGACTTTTGTAAGTTCCCAAGGTAAACTCATTAGTTTTTATTACTCCCAATTTCCTAAAGTTAACTCTCCACTCCTTCTAGTACCCTCCATGTTTACCCTCTAATCAAGTCTTGATATTGTAAAATTTCATCCTAGATACAAATTCCACCTCATCCTTTAAACTTAAAATTCATCCATAATATAGAGACACAAGTTTCCTAGATGGATTGACATGTTTGAAACACTAAAATGAGATGTCTAAAGCCATTGATATAGTGCCTAAATATTCCATTAGTGACAATGAATATGAGGAAAATTTCAAATATACCCTTATGGAATATGACAAGTGTTATTTTCAATAATCCATTGCTAAGATGAGGGTCTTACCTTGTGTTAACTTGTTTGGTAAATTGTCAATCATGAATAAGCAAGTTAAATATGGTGTCCACAACATGGTCTACTCTACATGTTTCTGACATCAAATCATAGACATTTTGGGAGGCAACTTAAAAGACTACTATAACCTCCCTAAGTACACCTTCACCTATGATTCAGATGTGATGACCACCTAGAACAACTCTCACCATATTTATGATATCCTAAAGGATTGGGAAAATAACCCTAATGTAAAATGGTTTAACAAGATGGATGTGAATACATATACACCATTCATGACTTCAATGGGGTAATCTACATTAGAATGATATTGATCTATCAAATACTTAGGGAGAGTGACTATCTACATGTCAAACTTATGTAGATACCTTTGCTCCACATTATACTCCAAGGTGATCAAGTCTGAGACCTTAGAGTGGTGATCAATTTAAATATGATCGAGTTAGTGGGATATGCCCAAGGAGGAGGAAATTTATACATGATGAGTTGTTTAGTAGACATAGTCCATGAAATATTCACATATAAACCTTATGCCTTTCCAACATGGGTTCTTAGAGGTGTGGTGGTCTATGGAAATCTCTACACACTAGATGGCCACCATTATAGGAATCACATAAGAGATATATATATGAGTCTTTCCACCTAGTAGTCTATACGGCCATCAACAAGGAAACCATGCCTCATATATTGAAAGAGATTAGGGACTCTCTTGCTCATATTGGGGATTATTATTATTACAGGAAGGATATAACCATTTAAGTGGTAGGGATTATAAAGGTTACCCTCTGTTTACCCTCTCAGATCATGGACTACTTGACTGAGTAAGAGATCAAATATAAAATGGTGGAGGGAATCTTTAGGCACTAAATTAGACACTAATATAATACGTACCTACCCTTACTAATCACCATAAATCATCATGTGTGTGTGTGTGTGTGTGTGTGTCACCCATTTATATAATATAGTAGAATGAATAGATTCTTTTGACCTAGGTAAGACTGAACATCAAGATTAAGATCCAAATAGTGTCATCTAAACTCATATAGAAAATTAATAGGCCCACCTTAACATAAATTATGGACACCATCATGATGTAGAGGATTATCTTCATATTAACATGGCTGATTGTTAAGAAGTATTTACCTGAATCAAAGTATGGAAGAAGAAGAAAGGAAAATAGGCTCAGCTAGGGCCATCTAACTAGAACAACCTTGCCTTTTCCACATTATCTCACTCTGATAAGGATATTCAAGTTATTCCCCATAGATTTCAAACATAATTATATAGGGAGTTCTAGTAGATTCTCCTCCACAAGATTCTCCTCCTTGAGTTACTACCCCTTAGCCCTCACCTCCACCTCCACCATCTATTATAGTTCATATGGATTGACCTAATTTAGTCCAACCCATAGTGACTCAATTTTAGTTTCTCAACTGTAAGTGCCTTGGCCTCAAGCTAATCGAGTATTTAGGGTCAATAATAGTATAAAGCTAGAGATAAGTCTAAGGAGGGACCAACATTAAATACCCATGTAGGTAATTTTCACTTCTCCCTCCACTTTCTAGTAGAATCTTACACCACCTATATTTTTAAATCCCTTATAATTCACTCAAATGTTACATCCCTTTTTACCATTTCACCCCCTCCATAATTTACCCAAGTGTCTATAGACTCATCTATGTATAACATCCTCACCTCCTAATTTAAATATACATAATCTATCCCATAAATAAGAATCTCTTTGATGCCCTTAGTAGTCATTCCATAGGTTTAGATAATTAAATTTGACTCATCCCTAACAAGTATGGTTGCAAATTTAAAGATAAGTACATTAGTTTGTACATCAGGTAGCTCAAGCCATTCTTACACTACCTCATTTTTCAAAATAGGTTCCTCAGTCAATCCTTATGAATTATACCACCACTACTCCCTCTATTAAAAAAATTATGTTGATCTAGGAAAAAGGAGGCAAAATAAGTAGAGGTAAATTCATCCTCAACCTTTCATTCAGGTCCTAATTTCTCCCACTACTCCTTTTTCACCACAAAATGGGGTTCCCCACATAATTCTTAGGTCTCCCTTTTCTATCATATAGAGAACCTAGGGATTTGGATTTGACTAACTAGTTTACTCCTTTTAGATAAATGTCCCTCTCCCTAGATTATTTATCTCATAGGTCAATATGACCCACATCTAGTGGTAAGCACATATGTTCCCTTAGGCATCCCCATTCATCTTTCTTGCTTTTACCCCTATGAATCTTCATATTCCATTGATATCCTCTTTCATAACTCCAACTTCATCCATTTCCACTCCACCTTGATCTCCACCTATCATAACCATATTAATCACCCCATCAACACCTCTCTCTACCCTAGTAATAGCTAAGGTATCAAAGGTACCTAAGATGACTCTATAGGGTGACCCTAATGTGTAGTGGGACTTTGACTATACCATAAAAAATAAGAGGATAATCCTCACCTAAAATTTCATCTAAGAGGGGAACCCAATGGTCTAGGAAACTCAATAATATGTCTTTTTCCTAACCAAAGTGAGAACATCCATGGGAGAAGATAAAGTAGTTGAAAACCTAGTCTTAATGCTCTAAGATGCACATGATATGTATGAGAAGCTAATAGATAACATGCAAAAGTAGGTATAGACCCTAGAAGCGAAAGTAAAGAGTTCCCTATGAATTTGATCATGTAAGTCAAAAATACTCTCCTACAACTTTTCTCAACTTTGGGAGAGGTATTGAATACTCTAGTGGATAACAAAGCACATCTTTAAAGGTCTTAGGCATATCTAGAGATTAATATTCTAGTGGCAAGAAAATATAAGAAGATGATGGTCATCTTGAATAAATGAATGTTCATAAAATTGAAGATATTGCCTATTTTAGACCTGATCCTCTACCAAATATACACCAAGATCATTAGGGCTACTATTAAAGAATGGTTGAACATGGCATAAATGATAGTGGACCCCTTAGAATATGGAAAGAAGAAGATATTAACCTACTTCAAACAGGTCAATATCATTATGTTATTATACTTAGATGGCACTTTTATGGATAGGAGTGATTTTTGATTTCACCTGGGTCATTTTAAATAGATCATGAGAAAGAAAGTGGTAATGACCAACAAGGTTAGAGCCCAGACATTGCTCAAACTCTCTACTGAATCGAATGCAAGCATTAGTTAGGTTTTATAGGTCAAGGTGTTAATGAGGACCACAATAAAATTTTATTATAGACTAGTGGCTAAATCATAGATAATATTTTATGAGCCACCAATAAATTTGACCAATTTGGACTAGGAATTTTACCTAGTGGTAGCTGTGTTGGTCACTAGGGAGGTGAAATCCAAGTATTTGTGAGGTGGTTCATTAGTGGCTCCACCATGTATCATTTAGGTGGGCCCTTGGATATATTTTAGAGAGTGGGAGGATATTTCATTTTTTAAATATACTTGTAAAAAACTTTGGGAGGCCATCATAGACCAAGATGGGAATCTTGTACTACTTAGTGGTGAGTCCCATCCTTATCTATAAATTATAAATTGTATCCCATTGTGAAAGGTAGACAATTTTGGTTTCAAAACACTGTCAAAATCAAGTGAATATTTCACCTAATTTTAATTTATCATTTTTAATATAAATGTATACCATGATAGGCATTATTTGTAAAGGAACTCATTTTTTATGAATAAAATTATTTGTTGTCTTCTAAACTAGTTTTATTTACTAGTGTCACTCATTTTTAGTTTTAAATGAATGATAATGTTAGGTAATTAAAAAAGTGTTTTATTATAAAATGAACATTATGGTTATAATGTGATGTTTGATTATAACACATTAATAAACCTTGCTAACTTTAATTTTAAAAATTAAATGATCTATGTATCTACTTATGGGGTACCTTTGAAGGACCTATGTAGTTTTTGCTATAGGTTCTTTCACTATTGAAATTTAGTTGGGGTTTATGAATTAATTATTTCCTTACATTTGTTTTAAAAATTTTCCCATGTAAAAATGATTTATAAACCTTGGTGAGACTCAATAAATAGTGTTATAATAATGTTAGACCACTTTGTTGGGTTATTCAAGAATTAGCACCTTTCAGGGCTAAAATCACTCTTTCTTGCTCTACCTTATCCTCCTTTTTTATGTTTATTTTAAGGATTAAATGATCCCCCTATTTTAAAAATTTGTAAGGCATGACTCATTGGCTAGTGACAAGTATAATTTTTTTAAATTGATGGTTAAACCAAAGTACAAATCCACATATCTTGAACCTCTGATGGTAACAATTACTACTCTTTGATTACAAAAGGTTAGATTATTTAATCCTTGGACTGAAGCAACATCAGTTCTATAATTAATGATGGGATATTTTATCCCATGTATTGTCTCCAATTTTCCTCTCTAGAGCACTCAATATCATGAGATCCCTCATGGGTAAAAAGGTCTTTGGTGCCAAAAAAATAACTTATCTTCCACATGTTCTTTCCTTTTATCTTCTTCTTCTCATTTTCTCTTCTCTTTCTTCCATTATTGGGTTTTTCAAATGAACATATACCCACGTAATTCCCTCTTCATCCTTAAATTTTTTTTTGGAGGCACCCTTCCTATGAAATTCTAACCATCTTTCCTTTATGTATGATCTTATTACTCCTTGCACTAATTTCATGTATGTCTTTAACAAGACACATATTTTCATTTATTTTTTTGAATGCCTCCATCTCCCCTGTGTCATTCACAAATAAATTATATGTGGTACTCCTATTTCCTCACTCTTCTTATATTTATTCTCCATGATATACACAATCAAAATTTCACCTTCATTATTAATTCCAAACTGATATTATTTTGATATTTCAGATCCTATGTAGGAAACTCATACATCTTATGATCCTTCAATCATGTACCCATCTTTGTCTCATAGGAAACACATTTTTTCTTGCCTTTTACATGATAATTTTAGTGTTTTTCATTATTCCTCCTACACGTTTTTCTTGTGCATCTCCTTTTCCTTGACCATAACTAGATTTTACATGCTCATCTCTCATTGTTTCCTCTAAAAAACAATATATTATTTCATGGGAATCCAAAGTTTTCATATTCCTCTCTTCCACATATTCTATCCCATCATATTTATCAAGGATGTTTTATTCATATGTTCTACTCTTGTCTTCATGTCTGCCTTCTTTTATATATGTATAAATGACTTTTAGACTCTTTAGCTAGTATTTCTTAATGTTGTTCTCTTTTTCCTCATTTCCTCCATGTGATTTTTTTAATTCTTGTCAATTCTTCTCCTCATTGTTTATCTTTTTTGAGGCATATTATACCTTAGAAAATCCTTCTTTTTTACTTCCTTGTTTATTCAAATCCTTCATTTATTTTATGCCACCTAATGGGAATGTTCCCTACATCTCCACATTACTATTTAGACACCACTCATACACAAATCCTCCCTTTTTTATTAGTGTTTTCTATAACTCTTCCTATTTTGGTGTATTATCCTTCTGGTTTGCCTTTGTTAACTACTTCTCATGTAGAGGTTTTATAAATTCAATTTATTCACATGGCAAATATTCTTTGTTACTATTTATTTTTAAGTGTATTTAGATGATTCAACCTATTAAAATTCCTCTTAGGTAGTTTATTCCTCAATATTTGAATCATCTAAGGCATCTCCTTCATTTAGATTAATGACTATTGTATCTAACTAGTCCTTTGTGAGTATTATTTATTCCAAGGTTTGTGCATAATGTATCTTCCAAATATCTGCTCAAAATAGTTTCATGCCATTTGGTATACAGTTACATTTAATTCAACCCTTTTATCTTCACTCTTTCACCTCAAACCATCAAGTCTTCTCTACCACTCAAGCATTTCACTAGACACTTTCTGGTTTAAAAACTTTGAGACCATTTGGTCCCAATTCTTCATATTATGCTTCCCATTTCATCTCCTTCTTTGTTGGGGATTTTTAAAACTTTATACTAAATTTACACACAACCTACTCCATTTGGTCTCAACATTTTTGGAGTCTTCTATTCTTCTTAGCGTAAATATGTGATTCTCACCCAATACATAGGTCATTAATCCTTTACAGACTTCTCTCCATGAAAACATAAGAACTTATCCATTTTCATGACCTTATGCATGTCATAATGCTTCCATGTACTTATGAACTAATAAGACATGAACTTTTACATAGGGTACTCAAATGTTACTCATGGAATTTTTTTCCAATATCTCCCATTGGCCTATTATGTCCT
Organism: Torreya grandis; assembly: GCA_037957365.1. Lineage (NCBI taxonomy): Eukaryota > Viridiplantae > Streptophyta > Pinopsida > Cupressales > Taxaceae > Torreya > Torreya grandis. The sequence continues at coordinate 1,137,746 of JARHVA010004608.1, forward strand.
TCTCTACAATGAACCTACCCTAGCACCTAGCTCCTCTTTCATAATTGTGAGATGATACATTAAGTCACTCCTTTTACTAGTGTTATAATACATAATACTCTTCATTCCTTATTATCTACCCATTTTGTATAATGTAAAACAATCTCACACAGTTTATACCCAACACTTATAATTGGAAGATGCATCACTCTTCTCCTCATACATGCTAAATATACACATGCATCTTTACTATTGATCATTGTTTATGTTGGCTTCATGTTTCCTCCACATGTTGAATTTACCCTTATCACCAAGTGTCACTCTTCTCTACTTGGCCACTATGAATCACTTCTCACCCAGTAGATATTATTGATTCATATAGTCACACTCTTCTTTTTTGATCATGCATAAGCACTCTAGACTTAATGAACTACTACCATGAATTCAAATTTACAATTCTACATAGTTCATCCTTTAAGTTTCACTTCATAATTAATTTACCCATTCACTCTCCTAATATTTACCTTAGAATTGATTAAATTAGTCTACATAATTTTGAAATGCTATTATTCTTGGATAGCTACCTAAAATTGACATTTATTATAGCTTCCCCCTCTTTATCAACTATTTTTACTTTTACTCACAGGCTATTTCTTTACTTGCACTTCTCTAAGGATTTCAAACTTGATCTCATACTAGATAATTTAGTGATTTGATGAGGGTTTTTAATTATGGGATGCCTAATCATGCAATCTAAAAGGATTTAAACACACAACATAAAAAAATTAAAATCCTTGTCTTATTCTCATTAACTTAACCTCTAAGGCTGTAAATTATTTAAATCATTTTAGATTTATAATGGAGTTTATGGATCTATCTAATCCTTAGACTTATATATTCTCACTCTCTCTCACTACCTATACATTTAACTAAGGTTTCAATCCTTCTTCCTATTCTTCCCTTGTTGTCCTCAAGACTTAGCTTGCATTCCTATTTTCAAGGCTTTTAGAGGTTATTGAGAATCTTATTCCCACCATAAATCTAATTTCCAAGAATATTTGAATCTAGTTCATATTGACTGGTTGGTTTGAGGCTCCATCTAGTATAGGTCCTTAAGACATAAATATTAACTACTAGAATACATTGGTTTATTGGCTCCCACCTTTCTCTCTATTATTTAAATTCAAATTCAAGTGATTATTATTTATATCATGAAAATGTGGCACTAAATTCAAATTCATTTCCCTTTTAATAGATTTTGTTTTTATCTACATTATTCATGATAAAAGTATCATTATTCACTCTTAAGAGATTAATGTTTATTCTCTATGGTATATATGTGAATCTCTCACTGTTTATTATTATGAATTACTTCCTCTATTTAGGTGATCCCTTTAATTTTTTGAAACCCCTTTCACTTGTATTCTAATACTCATGAGGTTTCCTTGGTGACTGTAATCCATACCTTGAATCATTGTGCACTCACTTACCATTTATTGTGCATCTAGTCCACTTTATTGATTTGAACCTTTTTTGAGTCCTAGAATCTTCCAAGGTTGTGCACTATCATGTCACATCCTAAGTCTTTAGTTTCTTTGTAGGCTCCATATATTAGCCAAAACTATAACCTTTTATTCATATGATAACTCATGTTATCATGAGGTTGGTATCTTCCTTCCCCACAAGGTATACTTATTTATCTCCTTAGAATAATTTTTGCTTGCTTCAATCTACATGCTATTAACAAACACTTTCTAAATCATCCTCTTTTACTCTCTTCCATGGGTTTCTCTATTTACCTTATTAGTAAGCATTTAATATATTCCTTAAACACCTAATTCCTATACAATTATGTGTTTTAATCCTTAGCTATAATGAACTAAAATTTCACTTGGGATGCTCCTATATCATTTTCTCAATGTGGTGATATCTACTTTCCATATAAATAGGTCCATTTAACACTATTTCAATATTTAAGGTGACCCCTCCTATAGTAAAATATATAGGCAATCCGAAATTTCCTCATCATCCCTATACACCTCCCATATACCCTCTTTATAGTATTTTTATGGTTATTAATTTATAAGTTCATATGGATTGTGATTTTGAATCCTTTCAAGATCATATATTCACTATGATAACATCTATAGAGGATTTGCAAAAGCATAAAGTAATACTTCGAATTAAATATCACATCACTTCAAACTATAATCACATATACAAATAATAAATATCATGTAAGTGTCAATTATATATCACATTTTTATAAAAATAAATGCCTCAAATAAACATATAAATAATTGAATCTAACACTGGATACATCTACAACTAGTGATTCAAAAAGTGTTTGTATTGTTGATAAGAGTCAAGTGAGATTTTAATGAAAATTATTAGGAAAAAATTGATCACATTAACTCCTATGAAACATTAAAGGAACTAAAAATAATATTATTCATATCATATAATGTAATTTAACTTTTAATTTATTTATGGGATGTAAAACCCTAAGTTGATAAAGTATTAGAATAATAAATTAGGGAACAAATATATCAATATTAACATCCTGTGATTAGTAAAATAATTGATTTATCTGGTTATTTTGTAAATAGAAAATGAATTAAAAGAGATTACTTAGCTGGAAATTGATTGAGATGGATAAATGATAGGGTGAGAATTGGTATGAAGAGTATGCAATGTGTCACAAATAGTAATTAGGAGTCAAAAATGCTCTTGAATAATAGTGTGGTCCCCTAGATAGTAGTACACCATGATAGTGTCCTCTATGTCATGCTAGTGTCATTTTCTTAGTAAGGACCTTGAAACTCTTGGTGTAGTTTCATCTAATTCTAAGGATTCTATGCGTATGTGCAAAGATTTTGGTTTTTTGTTTGTTCCCTATTTTTATTGATTTAATGCCAAAACTTAGGCTTCCATGAATGTTAGGGTATTTTAGGATCACAAGTAGAAAATAAAGTTATTATCAAGGTAGGCTAGACATGACCTCAACACCCCATATGATGAGTGTTTCCTACATACCAATACCTTAAAAGCAGATTAAACTTAATGTATTTCTCCCAATATATGTACTAGTACAAGTGTAGATGAATGCTAGTATGAGTCTCGGTTTGAGTTCTTTTAGTGTGACTTGAGATTGGTAATCTAAGTAATATGAGCTCTAGGATGTTGTAAATGGGTGTATGTATAAGTAGGGAAGAATAAGGATTAATGAACTTGATTTTAACAACTATTTTAGGTTTTTATAATGAGTATTTGCATTTGGTTTCCATCTAGTGGATAAGTGAATTGAAGTGGTCTATATATAGTGGTTTGGTGCTTTTGAAGATGTCAAATAGGTCTAGGATGACCCTAGGAGTGATTTGAGGAACATAAAGATATTTTTTAGGAGAGTAAGGAGAAAAGAGACATTAACACTACCCTTTGGTAAATAACATAGAGTGTTATAGTCCAAAATAATGTCACATTGTACAGGTGGTAGGAATGATAAAAAATTAGGCCTATGTGCCTATGGGGTGTCATAGTGATAATTTTGGTATATTTAGAAATGTGTTGGGCTTGCATAAAATATACAAAATAATCAAGAGAGCTACAAAGATAGGTCTAGGGATAAGCTAAGGATAAGGTGGTCTCAAGTGACACTCATTACACTCAAATGACATTTTATATGACTACATTTGCTCCTCCTTTATTCTATAAATTTAATAAAGTGAAATTACTAGTATAAAGGAGATTAAATGTACCTAGACAAACTTAAGAGGTGAATACCATGAATATCAGTCTAAATATGTGAAGCATGATCCATTGTGTGTCCTAAAAATGAAACATGAAGGAATTAGTCTTTACTTAATAAAATTCAAAAGTAAAGACAAAACTTAATAAAGAGATGAGAGAAATAAGAATGAAATTAATATAACTCATTGGATACATGAACCAATGCTAAAATTAAAACCTGGTGACATCTTATGTTTACATGTATGCTAATCAAATGTTGAATAACCTAGACTAAGTTGAGGGATTGTTCATTTCCCATGTGTGTGTCAATCAATAAATCAAACTCGCCTGGAATCCATAATTACCCACACTTACTCACTGGATCATAATATGTGAATAAATTGGATTGGATTTATGACATTTACAACCCTCTTATGTAGGAAGATCAAGAACTGAAGTAGGTTATGAATCCATCATTGCCTACCCATCTATAATAGATGCATTTGAAAATGAAACTACACAATGTGACTAAAGTTATGTGATTTAATTAAAATTTTGTAGGATGTATTTAGGACAAGTTAGAATCTCTAAAATTTAAAATCACTCAGGGGCCACTCGAGAACTTAGGAATGTAAGCTAAGGACTAATCAAGAATGTCAACTAATACATATGCAATCAAGCATAAATTTATTTTAAAACATGGTTCAAATGGTGTTTGGAGTGATAATATGGAGAATGACATTGATATTCCATTCCATATAAGAGTATTAGTTTCAAATTGAACATATGGGAATAATGTGCCAGGCACATGCCTCAAAATTTGATACCTATGCATATAGATTTTAGATTGAGTCATAATAATCTATGTCTAAGTATCTAAATTTAAAACATGAGTGATCATGCCATGCATGATGCCCCTAATTAGAGCAAACCCATGTAATTTTATGTTAAAATTGAGTATATACTAAACATATATGATAATCTACGACTGAGACTATGTAAATCTAAACTATACCTATTATAGCATAAAATTACACCTTCATAAGAGAGTTGTTCAGGCTCTCTCACCCTTGGATACAAAATGGGAATAACCCCAGGCTATGGGTATCTTATGATGGGGTTGAACCTCTAGAAAAGTTTGGTTCTTCTTGGTAACTCACCTAAACTATTGATTCTGCTTGGAAATTGGATAAAAGGGTTGTAAGAGATGACTAAAAACACAAATAATGTGGTGAACCAAACTTAAATTCATTCCAATTTTTTTAAAACTAAAACTAAGGTAGTTCAAATATAACCCTCTTTCACACAATCCCTCCAACTTGTCATTTGACATCAATATTTCCAAAACTAGGCCCACGAGGAAAGAGATGATGTATGGAGGAGTATGAAACTCACACAATACCTTCATTAATGACTAAAAATCACAAGTTTTATACCTACAATAATTTTGGAAAACCTATAAAAAGGCAAGAAAGATGGATAGTTACCAAGGAAAGACACCTTCCTAAAAAGTAATCATATACAAACTAACTATAGAATTAAATGCAAGCAAGATATAGGAAAAAAGTATGTCTTATTACTTCAAAGGCTATTTTACAAAAAAATTGACAGGGTTTTTCCTTGTCAAATGAGAGTATATCTTCAAAATTGGGAAGAAAATGGAGATATAGGAGAAAAGGGAAGAGAGAGAGAAGAAATCTCTCAAAATTTAATAATTTCCATCAACCACCTTCTATGGAGTCTCAACAACATTATAATTAGTTAATCATTGATCCTCTCTCATCAAATTAACCTCAAAATGTCAAAAGGGTCTTCAAGCCTTCACATTGTCCTAAAAAAGAACTAGAAGACAAAAAGAATTGAGGAAGATGATGTCACACTCCATTATCTTTGATAAAAGTCTCAAATAATAGAAACCCCATTTAATGATCTAACTTGCTCCTCCAACCTCCAAACTTTATCACTTTCACTTCTATGCCCCATTCTACATAGACTATAGAACAACTTGACATAATGGTTAGTGATCTTAGCTCTTTGTGCTTGAAACTAACCTTAAAGGTTAAGTTTGAGTGTTTTATTTTTTATTCTATCTTTCTATTCTCAACTCAAAATTGCTCCTCCAACCTACAAAGACTCCATTAAACCTACAAAAATCTTGGACTCCGCTTATGAGGTCTCCAATCTTGAGCCATATTTAACCATGAGGGAAAATTGTGGACCTATAGAATACTTCTAGACATCCATAACAATCCTATTATGGATAAAAGAAGTTTTATGGTACCTTTAAACCTATAACAATAGTGCAAAACTCTATTAAACATTCAACCATTTAGAAATTATCAAAAAATTTAGGTTTTTGACTATTTATCTTATAAAGGCACCATAAAAACCCTTTTTAATATATCTAAGTTACATATAATGGTGGTTCAAGTACCATTATGCCTCTTCTATGAAATTATACCATTCATCTCTTTGAAGACTTATAAAAATAAGCATTTTTGGGCCATTTTGGGCCTTCTAAGCACCCTAATGTGCTAAATATTTCTATAAAATTGGTTAGATAGGATATTTAGAGAGTATTATACATGTTCCATGTGGTTTATAAGTTATTATAGGTCATTTCATGGGATTATGAGTTGAAAAAACACAAAACTAATCAAAAAGGATCTTTTGGCAACTCAAATAAGATTACCTTGTTGATGATTGTTCATAAAATATAGACCTCCATTACAAAAATTATTTACATTAATATTTATCCTATATACCCCTTGAACTTCCTTGAAAATATTGGGTTCCCATGTAGAAGGTGTGAAAATATACGTATGTAAAAAGTTTGCCTAAGGGGTTTTGTATGCATTATAGACCTGCTTAAAATCAAGATGATTATTCATAAACCTCAGCCCCTCAACTAACCTCAATACATAATTAATTTAAATTACATATGGGTAATAAAATAATAATAATGTCATTTGGTCTAACTTATTATATAGTGAAATCTATGAACATCTAAAGAGTGACTTGAATTGGGTGCCTTAGATTTGAAAAGTCTATGTTTGTCCTTGAGGACAAAACTAAAAATTTATCCTATTATTATTGGTTTAAAAACCTAATTAATTTCCTTAAATATATCATCATACGTAAATAATGTGTCATCTTACATTGATAGAGTTTGCTAGTGCCTCAATAAGATATAGGCCTTATAGACCTTAAGACTAGCTTCTATGCTTGAAACTAAGTTTAAGGGATTGAGGCACCTATAAGAGGTTATGAGAAAAAAACATATTTTAAAATTCACTTAAATCCTTGTTTTCCTCCATTTTATCCTCATGTTTTACTTTTGTCTTCAAACATTTATAGGACTACCTATTGGAATGGATGTCTACCTACTTGTTCTAGCCCTCAAGGGCATGGTTTGCATTAAAAGTGGAGTGTGACAACATATAAATGGGTTTATATAGGATTTAAAACACCTAATTACCTTAAAAAAAACCCTAAATGAGGTCAAAACCACCTTGTATACCTATAGATCTTCAATAAATATGTTTGAGCTCTAATGGTGATTGCCATGGACCTGTGGGTGACTTTGCAAAAATAGTGGATAATTCCAATCCTAAAATGAACTTTCCAAGAGAATATATTTTTATAATTAATCAATAACATCATCTCTACCAATTTTCATACTTAGATATTTCATATTAAGGCCTATAGGTGATTTTTACCCAAAACAAGTTTAAGCTACATGTTTGTTTTTAACTATCTATACATAGGGGATTGACTATGAAACAACATTGAGAAATTTCTGTATTATATTGGATTTAAAAATATTATATATAAGTATATTAACTTATTATTAATTTTTCCACCAAGTTTCATGCTTTGATAATGCATATCAAGGCTTTTAGGTGAATTTTACCAAAACTTACAAGTAGGCTACATAAATTTTCATGGAGAGTGTCTTAGATTTGAGATAAAATAACATATATGTACCTTGTTTTACATGATATATATAAATCATAATTGGATATAATATGTTAAAATTACCCTCTATACCAAATTTTAGGTACTAAATCCATGCGTAGGTGCTTCAAATCCACCCTTTCCTCCAAGATAGGCTTCCAATGTTGACTAAGCATTGACTATGTTTTCGTGTTATTAACTTTTCTCTTGGATGCAAGAATGTTTGATAAATCTAGATGAGGATTTGTGAGGTAAAATGACACTTTTATGGATGTATATTTACATTGATAAGGTTAACTTGGTTGTGTCATTGTTTGGAGTCCCTCTCTATCCTCTTGATCTCATTTCATCAGTATTGCTCTAAGAACCATTCAAGATCATGAGACTCCACCATTGATCACTTTGTCCTCATCCTTCATGAGATTAAATATATTATTGTGTACTCATGGATGTAGGTTGAATTTTAGGAGGTGAATGACTGTGTTTTATGCCATTAGAACTCAAACGATTAATATAATTCATCATACCATCTTATGAAACTCATCAATATACCAAAACTTAGAACCTTGTTGAACCTAAAGAACTTGAGAAGTCCTCATAGTCCTAGTGTTTTACTATCAACATGCTTGAAAAGTCTCTTACCTAGTTTTAGGTGTACATTTTCTTGATAATTGTTCTTATATTGATTTTATTTCTCATTCATGGAATGACCTTGATACAAAAACTTATATGAATCTCTTTATAAAACATCTCCTTCATTCCACCATTCCTCTTGAAAGGTATCTTCTCTTGAATGTCTCCCTCTTCACCTTGCCAACTTTTTAGGATTATGAATATGTCATTGAATGTCCTAATTTTAAGCTAACATATTTTTAAAAATCTTTACCTTGAATCAACCCAATGATCCTGCATGAGTTTTCTCTTGAATGAATCCAAGTGCCAAATAGGAGCTCTTAAGATCCATTCATTTCAAGATTTATGTTAAGGTCTCAAGATTATCTTTAAGATTTCTATAAACCTTTAAAAATATCCTATGATGGAAAACTAATACCTTTATTAGTTATAAATATATTCTCTTATATCTACTTTTATCATAGCTCTATCAATTATATCCTCTAGTTCATTCCTTTTACTTTCTTCATTCACTAGACACTCTACACAAGATCTTCTCCTTTAAACATACCGAATCTTATAATGGGATTTATGATTAAAATATGATAACTTGGATGATATTTCAGGATCATATCACACTTTTAAAAACCCATTTAATCCTTTCAATCTCATTTCACCATGCTTTTTTACTCTTCACTCTCTTTAGAGCCACTAAGCCCTTGTAGCCATTTTTGAGGTTTTCCTACTTGTTTGAATAGTATGTCAACCATCTTGAGGACCTAAGACAATTTTACACCACCCTCTATCTCCTTACTACCTTCCAAAAAGTTTCAAGGTCTAAATCCAAGTTTATAATTTACTTCCTTTGTTAGCATGCTTCCAATTAGACCTCTTAAGCTCTATCACACACCCTAGACCACAATACTTATTATACCATACAAAATCAAATTAAAACCCTATGATTCACTTTATACATGATGAAAGAGCCATGATTACAAATTTCTTGTGGTCTTTCACTAGTTCAAACTTGAGGTATAGGGTTTATTTATTATAAACCCTAGATAGGTTAAATGTGCAGACTTGTAAAGGTTGAGAGCACTCTAAAATCCATATCTTGAGATTGAGGATGGTTCAATGAAACAAGTGTTAGGAATTAAAATTTTGAACCAGATTTAAGATGACCATAAATTAGATTTAAATTATGCACTAGCATGCATCATGGAAACATTCTTCAAATCATATTTATTATGAAAGCATAAATGGAGAGAACAAGATAACAATCACATATAACACAAATCTATTATGGTTCACCCAATGTGGGATACATCCACCAAGAAAGTCATCAAATAAAACTATAATAAAAAAAGATTATAATGAACTCTTATAGAGATAGAATATCTTCTATAAAAAAATGCAACACAAATGAAATGCTACATTTTCATCTTCACCTACATAATACTATCTCTCACAAGCTATTATACCACACCCTACAATAAACACCTATACTTCTCAAAAACATCTAAACTTTGACTCTAATCCTCAAAGCCATACCTTGTAAATAAACCATCAACCTCTAAAGGTCACATCACACCTATATATATATATATATATATATATATATATATATATATATATATATATATATATATATATATATATATATATATATATATATATATATATATATATATATATATATATATATATATATATATATATATATATATATATATATAAGACAAACCAAGGGAAAATCCACCAAATGAGGAGAAACTCACAATGCTTATCTAAGATAAGCATCATCCACTAAAATACACCTCAAATCCACCTAACAAATCTTATTCAAAAGCTCCATCAAGAAGGAACATGGTAATTCTATCTCTCCTCCTTCAAAGGACACATTTTCTAAGGACATGTGACCATAACCAACTCCTTGAAACAAGGAAGGCATTCTATTTTCCAATTAAAAAATAATTCCCTAAGATCAAGGAAGTAAACATGGAAAATAGGCATCTAAAAAGTAACTCCATAAAATATGGAAACATAGAAATTATAAATACAAAGAATATTTCACTCACATGTGGAACAAGGTTTCATAAAAGGTGGATTAGGGAAAACTATGTTCCCCACATTTGTGGAGCTCTCTAGGCCCCAGAAAAGTATCCCTATGGTTATGTGATATCCCTAAAGTTCTCCATACTCAACAATCTCCCACTTGGAGACCATTTCTCCTAAATAGAATCTATCACTACTCCATGACCACTAAGGCCAACTAAATCTGAGCATAGTCTCAACTTGTCCAATGTGAACACCTTGGTCATCATATTCTTAGGATTATAGATAGTATGAATCTTTTTTAGATTTAATAATTTCTCTTCCAAATCTATCCTAATGAAGTGATAACCTAATTGAATGTGTTTCATCCTTGAGTGGAAAGTGGAGTTCTTTGCCAAATGAATAACACTCTGACTATCATTATGTAGTCTCCTAACTTCTTGCTCATGCCCCAACTCTTGAAACAACTCTTATAACTAAATCATATCCTTGCTAGCCTCTATGGTATCAACATACTCTACCTCTATGGTTGACAAAGACACAACCTTCTATATCCTAGAAATCCAACTAACTATTATGCTCCAATAGTGTATATATATATATATATATATATATATATATATATATATATATATATATATATATATATATATATATATATATATATATCAAATCATACTTCTCCTTCTATCAATATCTTGTACCATATCCAAGTCCACATAACCATGCAAAGTGGTATGTGATCCACCATAATACAATGAAAAATCCATGGTTCCTCTTAATATCAAAGAATCCATTTCACTACTTGCCAATGCTCATAATTAGGATCACTCATATACCTACTCATAACTCGCACTATTTGGGAAATATCTAGCCTTGTACAAACCAAGGAATACATCAAGCTACCAATGGTCAATGAATAAGGTACCTTAGACAACTTAATATTTTTAGCTTCCATCTTGGGACATTACTCCTTTGATTATCTAAAGTTTCCTACCAAAAGAGTACCAATTGATTTAGCATGCAACATGCTAAAACATTCCAAGACTTTCTTCACATATTGTAATTAGGATAAGATCAGCTTCCTCTCTTTTCTATCACGAGTAATTCTCATAACAAGGATTTGCTTTGCAACACCTAAATCCTTCATATAAAAGGAGTCACTAAGATATTTATTGAGTATATGAATATGTTGTATATTATTTCCTACAACTAACATGTCATCCACATACAAGCTTAAAAAAATTTTGATATACAGGCAATGGTGCAAATTACACCTTTGATATTCTTGTTCCAACATAAAACAATTAAATTTCTTATACCATTAATGTGGAGCTTGTTTCAGGCCATACAAGTTCTTCTTCAGTTTTCACACATAGTTCTCCTTCCCTTTGACCTCATATCCCTGTGGTTGCTTCATATACAACTCTTCATTCAAATCACCATGAAGAAAAGAAGTTTTCACATCTAAATATTTTAATTGCAAATCCTCAACTACAACTAAACCAATAACAATCCTATTATAATTCATTTTCACAATAGGAAAGAAAATCTCATCAAAATTGATACCTAGTTTTTTTTCAAACCCCATGACCACCATCTTAGCCTTATACCTTTTTCTCTCTTCATCCTCTTTTTTCATCTTGAAGATCCACTTTTTTGGCAATGCACTCTTCCCCTTGGGTGTCCTTACCAAATCCCACATTTGGTTCTCCATGAAAGATCTATGCTCTTCATCCATGGCTTTCTCCCACTTCTTTCTGGCATCTACTTGTATTGCTTCCTTATAACACTCTAGTTCTCCATTGTCAATGAGTAAAAAATAATTTAAAGAAAGAGAAAAATGTTTAGAGACTCTTCTTACCCTAGAAGATATTCTTACCATAGGATTTTGGGGTCTTTATGTATAATATTCTTGAACTGAGTCATTGGATAATTTACCATCTGTAATGTCATCCAATACTATGTACTCTTTCTATTCCTATTCTTATTCCTATAACTGATTCTCATACATGAATTTTTCATTAAATATTACATCTATAGAACAAAATATTTTATTATATTTAATGATCCATAAATAAAAACCAAAGTCATCCTCACCATAAGCAATAAATGTACATTTATCTTATGTAGCCTCTAACTTGGTCCTATCCTCTTTATTAATGAGATCAAAAGCCTCACATCCAAAAACTCTAAGAAAATAATAATCAGCATTCTTACTAGACCAAGCTTGTTTATGAATGCCTCCATACAAAGTCATAGAAGGTCCTTTGTTAATCAAATATACTACCATGCTAGTTATTTCTACCCAAAACTATAAAGGCAACCCTACATGTAACCTCATAGTCCTAGCTACTCTATTACTATTTATTTTATCCTCTTATATATCCCATTATATTATGGAGTTCTTAAAACCATCATTTGCCTATGGATTCCATTTTTAGAACAATAATCAAAGAATACATTACTACAATACTCCCCTTCATTATCTGATTCGAGGCAATTCAACTTGAGACCTATTTCATTCTCAACCAAGGATTTCCACTTATTAAAAGTGTCAAATACATCATGTTTAATTTTAATACAATAAACCCAAAATTTCATAGTTACATCATCAATAAAATTAACATAATAATTGGAACCACCAATAGAAGATACATGAGCTAGTCCTCATACATCTGAATGTACCAACTCTAACTTGTGCTCTTTCTTTATGTGTTTAACCTTCAGGAACATAACTTGCTTTTGTTTCTTATACACACAATTCTCATATAAGTATAGATCTATGTATTTTAATCTATGCAACTTGTCTTTTAAGATCTCCATGCTCTTATGGCTCATATTACTTAACTTATAGTGCCACATAGTTACGTTTCCATTTGTAACAACTAAATCACAAGAATCAACACTACTAGTCAAATATAAAGTAACAAATTTCTTACCTCTCTAAATAACAAGAACACCTTTGGTAACTTTCCAATAATCTACAGTAAACATTACCAAAAAACCCTCACTGCCCAATTTCCCTATTGAAACCAAATTTCATCTCAACATATGCATGTGTTTGACATCCTTAAGTAGCCATGTGTTCCCATTCTAAATTTTAACCTGAACACAACCTTTCCCTAGTATTCTCACATGGTTCATCATCACCACAATAAACATGTCCTAAATCATCTTGAACATAATCATTAAAATAATGCCTATGTGGGCTGGCATGAAAAGAAGCCCTTGAATCTAATACTGAAGACTCAAAAAAACTATCCATAGAAAGAATTAAGTCATCTTGACATGATTTTCTTGATGTCACATTTACCTCATTCATTTCCTCCTTATTTATTTTCTTATCTGAAAGTTACCTACAATCCTTATTTAAGTGTCCACTCTTCCCACAATGCCAACATATCATCTTTGATCTAGATCTAGACTGAGATCTACCCTTTGACTTTCCACGGTTGCCTTTGCTCTTATCCATTTTCCTCCCTATAATACCAACAAGCAAATAATTACCTAAAGATGATTCAATGGTGATTTTCCTTCACATTTCCTTGATAATAATCACACCTACAATAACCTCAAAATTTAAGCTTCCCTTGGCAGGGATTGATTACTCACATCCATAACCAAACTATCCCAACTAACAGACAAAGAACACATAATCAACAAAGCTCTAAATTCATTATAAAAATTAATTCTAATAGAAGTGATCATACTTAGAATCATATGAAAATCATTTATATGATTAGCAATTGAACCATTCTCAGACATTTTCATGTTAAATAATCTTTTCATAAGAAAAAATTTATTAGAAGAAGAGGGTTTCTCATACAACTTCCTAAGTTTATCTATGAGATCCCTTATGGTTTTATCACTAGAAATGTTAAATGTAATAGAATATGAAAGGCATAATTATATGGCTCCAAATGGCTTCCCATTAATAAATTACAAACCCACATCACTCATACTTACAAGTTGTTCTGCTTTCCACTCCAAGTGGCGATGAAGCTCTTTCTGATACATGTAATCTTCCATCTACATTTTTCACAAACTAAAATTCTTGCCATCAAATTTCTTAACCTTGAATTTGATTTCTTCTCCCATAACTTCCACTCAAGATAAAAACCTTTCCTATGATTTACCACTTTAGAGAATCACAACCAATGGCTCTAATACCATTTTTTTAGGAATTAAAACTTTAAACTAGATTTAATATGACCATAAATTAGATCTAAATTATTCGCTATCATGCATCACAAAAACATTCCCCAAATCATATTTATTATGAAAAAATAAATGGAAAGAATAAGATAGCAGTCACACATAACACAGATCTATCGTGGTTTAATTAATATGGGATACATCCACCAAGAAATTCCTCAAATAAAACTGTAATAAAAAGCAAGATTATAATGAACTCTCATAAAGATATAATATCTTCTATAAATTTTTTTGAACAAATGAAATGTTGAACTTTCACCTACACCTACACAATAATGTATCTCACAAGCTACTATACCACACCTTGTAATAAACACCTACACTTTGTAAACACATTTGCACTTTGACTTTGATCCTCAAAGCCACACCCTAAAAATAAACCATCAACCTCTAAAGGTCACATTGCACCTATATATATAGTAAACCAAGGGAAAATCCACCAAATGAGGTGAAAATCACCATGCTTATCCAAGATAAACATCATCCACTAAAAGAAATATTAATTCCACCTAAGCAATCTTATCCAAAATCTCTATCAAGAAGGAACACACCAAGTCTATCTCTCCTCCTTTAAAGGACACATTTTCCAAGGAAATGTGATCACAACCAACTCCTTGAAACAAAGAAGGCATTCACTTTTCTAATTAATAAATAAATCACTAATATAAAGGAATTCAACATGAAAATAGGCATATAAAAACTTAATCCATAAAATATGGAAACATATAAATTAGAAATACATATAAGACTCCACTCACATGTGGAGTAAGGCTCCAAAATAGGTAGAGTAGGGAAAACTGCACTCCTCACATTTGTGGAGCTCTCTAGGCCCAAAAAATATATCCCTATAGTCATGTGATAGACCTAAAGGGTTCAAAAATCAATAAAAATTTACCATTCCTTGGTATTTTTTTATATCCACCATCTATCCAATTAGGTTATAGATGTTTAAAAATCTTCATATGCCCAAAATGAAGCAAAATATAGAGTTTTATACCCTCTTTACAAGAATGTGCATGAATGTGTAAGGTTTAAACTCGACTTATTTGGTTCTAGATCATTCCACACCAAATAATACCTAAAAAATGTTTTTCTTTACCTCATAAATCTATCCAAACCATTTACAGACCTCATTCAATCCAAATTCCTTATTATTCTTCACATAGGCTTCTCTTCCATAGCTCTATCTTGTTAGTTTCTTAAACATGTATAGGTATAAATTTTTCAATTTTATTAAGTTTTAAAAGGTCACAAGACCTCATTAATTTATAATTAGGACTTGGAGGTACCCCCAAAACTATTCCAATCATTGTTTTTCCATACTAAATCCATAAAAACATCTGTAATCAATATGCAAATCAAGAAACCTAGGAAGATAGAAAAAGGTGTATCTTGAGAGTAATGATGTATCAATACATCATTATTTTTTAGTTATATCATATAAAAACCTATATATTTTATACAATTATTTTATTTCATCATCTATTGTTTAAATTTCTCAAAAACACCTCATCTAACTACCTACAATTACATGCCAAAATGTTGAATTTGGCTAACTTACAGTTTTATTCATTTTGTCTTGAAATTTTTTATATGATCACTCTTAACAGGTTTGGGAAGACTTAAAATTACAATAAAATTCCTTTAAAACCCTCATATGAGGTTCAAACCATCTATCATACCTTATATCCCTCTAAAAAACTTGTCTTTCCCATGTTGACTGTCAACGAACAAGCACAGGAATGTGACAAAATAATAGATAATTTCACTCATTTTTTAGAAAAAAATAGATTATATATACCTAAAATTATCATGGTCACAAAATTTACAAAATTTCATAATTTTATTGTACCTCTATATTCTACAAAACTCATTCTTCCTAAAACTAGCTAGTTAGCTACCTAGTTTTATGCTTCCTAGGTTCATGACTGAGCTTATCTTATTTTTCCTTGTCATAATGGAATGAGAGTGATTAAAATTAATTATTTATGTTATATAACCCTTATCACAATATTATTACCATTTATTATATACTTCTTATTATTATACACCTTGTCATCACACCATTTTGCCTTCTTGTTTACTAACTTGAACTCTACCAATAGTAGTTGTAAGTGATATGTCAACAATACAAGTATATTTTATATTTAAAGATTATGATTTAGGATCCCATTTAATATTATAATCTCTCCCAATTAATTATAAACCATATCAAACTTCCTCTTTTGGTACATTGGCACTTTAATGCACTCCTTTAATAAATGGTTGTAGGTGAACATGATTTGATTGTTGTATGGACTAAATGGGCATATGATGGTGAAAGACAATTTGATCATCCTAGGGAAACTTTATTTTAAAATTTAAACCTATTAAATCTTAAATATTCACTCATTTTGAAATTCTTGTCCTCATTCCACAACTTAGTCTTCATTAATCTTGAGCTTTCACACTATACAAATTGTAGCAGAGTACAACATCATGTGAGAAGTGTTGATGCCTTAAAAGGTATATGAAGTGAATTGGAGTTAGATACATATTTAATTAAAATTTTAAACTTACATCATCAAATATTACCTTGGTTTTGAAGAGATCCCTTTACCATTGTCATCCTTAAGATAATCTTTTACGCTCAGTTATAGGTGATAAATTTCACCATTATATGGACTAAAGAGGAGTTAAGAGGTTGATCTTTATCTTGGACATGTATTAAATATCTAAATACCCCTTATATAATCCAATTTATTTTTAAATCCTTTAATTGGGTTACCAAATTGATTGAGTGTGAAATACACCAAAAATATCAATTACCTTAAAATTTACAAAAGAAGCTTAACAAAAGCTAACAAGAGGAAACCAAGTTGTTTTATCTCTCTCAACATAACTCCAAAGATAAATTTTGCACTAGGATGATATTAATACTTATTTAATTATTTAATAGTCCATAAATTAGGATCATTAAACCTATATGAGGTTTATCTTCATGATCAATCAAGATCATTTGCATCTTGTAGTGTGTTTAGACTACAGTAAGTGCTTATTTGGCTCATTAGAAACATTTGATAACAACCTATTATCTCTTATTTCTCATTAATAATGAAGATTTAAACAAATAACCTTAAAATACAATGACCTATAAAAACATGAATCCAGTCTTCAAAACTTATTGTCTCTCTTCACACTCAACCTCTTGTGTACAAAAAGTGTATGAACTATGTACTTGATCATGTGTTGAGAGTGAAGTTCTTCATGATGTCCCATTATTATTTTTTATATCATGGGATAAGATGAATTATTTTACACTTTTATTGGTGTAAATACATTATAAATATGGCTTTAGATCTCTCAATCCATGTTATGTGGATTTGCAAAACTAAAACTCCTTTTTACACTCCAAAACTTGCTCAAAATATTATTTTAGATCATGTTTTCCATTACATCTTGGCTCTCAATAGCTAAAGGATGTTTATTCATAAAAACAATATGAATTATAAGAATTTTGGGAATTATTATTGATTTATGTAGGTTTTCAAACTTCTTAGAATGACCAGCATGAATAGAAAACAAGATTTACAATAGAATTCATTAAAGCGACCTGTATACTAAGACCTTCTCCTTTGAAATGAAAATTATTCATAGAGATTAATTATAAAATTATACCACCATTAAAGTGAGATAAAATAATTTTAAAAAACAATAATAATTCTTCTCCATGGTATCCTAAAACAAAGAAACAAAAGAAAACTTAGACCTTATCTTGATGAATAAGCCATCTAAACACCCATGTATTGTTAATGATTGTTTATAAATATGGGGATATGAAGCATAAAAAAAATGCCATAAATTGTGAGGAAATAATTGTCCGTATCAATTCCCAAAATATTTTGACCCAAATCTCTCTCTCTCTCTCTCTCTAAGTGAAAACATGAGGCTTTCTTAGAGCTATCCTAGACTGCCCAAAATAATTTTTACTTAACATGAAAAACTAGAAGCCTATCTATGAAATCCAACACTTGGGTAATTTTTTTATTATTTATATTAACTTTAATTAATTATATAAACATTATGAAGTAATAGTACCTACATTAATGTAAAAGAACCTATTTCATGCCTAGTTTGCAGCTAATAGGTTTTCCTTACTTATGTTGGTTCTTATGTAGGAATCTAATTTTTCAGGCCTAAGAGATGATATTATGGACACTATGGATGCATTAATATGATATATTACCCCATTAATTAATAAAACAAAGATATAAAAGGCTTAAAAATACATCCTTTTACTCCCAAACTCCTCTCCTCCACTCCTAATAACTTGAAATGGCCTCAAACATGTCCAAATAGGGAAATAGAATAAATAGGTGGAATTAAGTAAAAACCATTTTTAAATCCTCAAAAGTCACTTTTCACTTAAGAATTTATATTTAGAATCCCCTCAAGTCATCTAATGCACTTTTGGGGGTCTTTTGGGCAAATTAGCTTCTCTAGACATCATTTTTGACTCCTTAGAATTTATGAGACTTTGTGAAAACCTCCTTCCTACCCCTGAATGCTCAAACATCATGGAAATAAGATAGATCCTTCACTTGTAGTATAAGACCCATTTCTAAGCCTTTTCCTTAAAATCTTCAAATTTACCTTAAAACTTGCTTAAAGTGTTTCAAAAGCTTGCAAGGGACATGAGGTAGGGTCATGAGGTTCTTATTCCCTTTCCACCATTAGATAATCCACTACACATGGACTCTACTTAACTCCTAACACCACACTACATCATCAAGTTAGGACTAGAAAGATACTAGTCATGGGGGTAAGAGGTTATTGAATGGTCTAGGAGAGTAGTCTAATCCATCTAGGAAAATGTTTTGTATGTAGGCCAATTTTGGCCAAAATTTATAGAGACATCCTATGATTACATGCCTACATATGCAAAAGAATAGTTGCCTTAATCTATCCATTAGGATTATAGGGTCATAAAAGTCTTTCTCAAATTGGTTTTCAACTAATCACAAGGATTTAACTTCTGATTAAAACTTTCAAAATAGCTAAGACAACCCAAATAAAAATAACATCATGCTCAAAGCACTTAGGTAAGGGAAACACACTATGAAATGGAAATGTGCACAAGTCACTTAGAGGAAAGCAACAAATATATTATAATATGTATAGGGCTACAACTCTCTTTTAGTTATAAGGCTTTAGATGAACTCCACTAACTAGGATGGGTAATAACTATCCATCCATCTACACAAGTTGAAAGGCATTATGTTATTTACATCCATGGATCAAGTAAGGAGTGATGGGCTAGCTCTAAAGTAGGTAACTAAAGAGAGATGGGCAACTTGGCTTATCTCCCATATACTAGGAAAAATAGTGAGTTTATAATGACAACCTTGGGAGTCACTCTATCAACCCATAAGTATATCTTTAAATTTGAATGCCACACTCTAGTTATTATCCATAGTCTTTTTGATTATTCTAATGAAGTTATTAGTCATTGACTCTTCAATTCCATTGTCTTGGGGGAAATAATTGGAGGATGTGATAAGGTATATTCCAAACTAAATTGACCATTAAATCATATTCATGACAACAAATTCTAATGCATTACCTAAAATGATGGCTATCAGTACACCAAATATTGTCACTATACTTTCATAAAAGTCCAACACTACTATTTCATTAGATTTATTTAGAGAAATTACCTCCACCCACCTAGTGAAGTAATCAGTTGTACCGATTACCCACTTGTGTCCTTCATTTAAATGTTAAATGATCATTCCTATAAAATCAAGGCCCCACTTCATGAAGGGCTATTCTACACAAATAGGATTAAGAGGAAGAGATACCAAACTTTGATTGCCTATAAAGAGAGAATGCTTTTTGGCACCTTATCACCCATGAATATGCATCACTTGAAGTGGATAGGCCAAAAATAACTAAACATCATCACTTTTTAGTTCTATTTCTTGGGGAGAAATAACCTCCTACATGTACATCATGGAATTTATCCAAGAGTCTAGTCACTTGATCATTATCTATGACTCTGAGTAGCACCCCATTGAGGTATTTTTTAAAGAGAACACCATAAATAAAATAATAAGGTATGGAGTAAATTATAAATTACCTTGTATTTGTTCTATATATAACTTAATTACACTCACCTATTACCAAAAACATTTTCATATCCTAGACCTAGCTAGTGTGAGGTGGAGGTACAACCATTTGTAGGTTATTTTGAGTCACCAAGGCCACCTCTTTCTCTTCATGAAGGTTAAAAACCGTGTGTTAACATAATCCTTTACCAATTATTAGCTTATTGACTTTTATTTCTACATAAGATTCCATGACTCTTGTAATCCAACCATCCCTCTTCTCATTTAGGTCTTTATTGAGAAGGAAGTCTCTTACTCAAGGATGAGATACCATAAGGTATATTTTGTTGTTGGATAACACAGGCTTGAAATTTTTAAGACTTATCATATCTAAAAGGACTTAATTTTATATTAAATTGTACCTTTATTCATACCCTTCAAGCCCTTAGTTAAAAAATACAATTGGTTATTCAATCCCTTTTCCATTCTTTTGCATCAACATAGTTGATATGTTAACAACATTGGAAAAAGAATACAAGATGAAATCTTTTGAGAAATTAGGATTCATGAGTGTAGGTACTTGAGAAATGGTTTATTTAATAACCTCAAATCTTTATTTCCCTTAGCTTATCCAAGTGAATATGTGATTCTTATTCAACAAAGAGGTGACAGGTTTAACCAAGATTTCAAAACCAAGTACAAACCTTCTTAAAAAATTTATCTTTCCAAGGAAACTTTGAAGTCCCTTTTTATGCTTGGGAAAACACAATGCCAAGATTGCACTTATTCCATAAAAATGAATAGCTAGTCCCTATTTTGAGACAATATGACCCAAGATTTTTCCCTCATGGATAGAAAACAAACACTTTTTTGGATTGAATGAAATCCCATATGATGTAGGAGCATCAAGCTAGAAGAATAATGTTTTTTTTTTTTTTAACTAATAAGAGGTCAAATTTGGTTAGAGTTTGATGTAAAAGTGAGTGTGTGACATTTTAATGTCCATTTATTTTCTTTTGGAGTCGTCAAGGTGAGTTAAGTGGGTTCTAGGAGTTCACCCTTCAAAACTATGAAATTCAAAATTCAAATGTTTGAAAAGAGCCTTGAAGAGGATAAACAAGGGCTAAGGTGTTTAGATGAAAAATATTGGTTTAATAAGGACTATATGTATTTTAGATGATGTAAATGGTGATTTGGAGTCATACATACATACATACATACATAAATACATACATACATACATACATACATACATAAATACATACATACATACATATATATATATATATATATATATATATATATATATATATATATATAGTTCATTAGATTAAGAAATCATGTTTAATAGTACAAGCACTAATCCTACATTGAGTTGACAAGAGGAGGTTGTTTTGTAACTAACTAGGTAACCAATGTTTAAGTTGGTGGAAAAGAGAAATAGTAAATCATTTTGAGGGAGAGGAGAGATATCTCCATAGAGAAGGATAGGATGGTCAAAGAATGAGGGAAGATAAAAAACCTTCTCAAAGAAGAAGAACAAGTCCTTTCATGGACTGAGTTATAATAATTGATTTTTGAAATGAACAAATATAGGTTTGATTATGTATTTTATTAACTAAAGATAGATATGTTGTTATATGTTTATATTTTAATTAAAAAAACCATAAATCCATATATGGAATTTTGATATGCATGGTTACAGTTTGGTAATAACAAACACAGGCTTATAGTCAAGTAAGGAAGTTATACCTAGGGTTGATGAGGACTAATCTATTCTAGAGGAATAATCACATTTATATAACTAATTTGGAGATTCATATATAGTGTTTATCCATTAAAAACGTATGCCACCAATTTTGTATGTAAACTTAATGTTAAAGATCACATATAGTTCATTGTAGTGAAAGACCTCTATCCACATGACAACTCTAATCATTCAAATAGGTTGTAAGATAATAAGAGTATAATATTAAGGCAATTAATAATCATTACAATGGATTAGGTATGAAAATAATATAGAGAAATAGGTTAAAGTTTGTTATTATTGTTGTTCCCAAAATCTGTCCCTCATTTTTGGGACAACATATGAACTATTTTAGTCCTTCAGGCCAAAATTCCCTCTTCCCTTTTCAAAATTTTTTTTGGGCATTCAAATTCTCCACTTTTAAAGGTTTTTTAGCTAACAGACTCTGTAGGTTCATTTCTACAGACTCTGCATGTTCATTTCTAAATATTCTGCACGCTGATTTTTATAGACTTCATAGGAAGGATTATTCAGACTCATTTCTATGGACTTCACAAGAAGAAATCTACAAACCCATTTCTACACACTCCACTAGTTCTACAAACTCATTTCTACAGACTCTACAAGTTCATTTCTATGGACTTTATAGGTTCATTTCTATGGACTCTGCAGGAAAGAAACAAGCTCTCAACACTTAAGCATTTTCCAAGGATGGTTCAATGCTTTAGTTCAATTAAAAAGTTTCATTTGCAAGATTCAAACAAAGGATTGAACCATTGAACCATTGAACCTTGAACCAAAAGGTTCAATGGGTTCAAAGGTTCAACGATGTCGGCAAGCTTAAAGAGTTAAGCGCTTCAGCAAAATTTCAATGTTGAACTGCTTCAGCAAGTTCAATAGCTTCAAAAGACTTAACAAAAATAAAAAAGTGATTGAACCATTGAACCATTGAACCAAAATGGTTAAAATCTTCAAAAAAGTTGGTTCAATGTGATTGGTTCAACTGGTCAAGTAAATGAGTGGAACACAAGAAGAAAGTGATTGAACTGTTGAACCTTTGAATCATTGAACCAAAGTTAGTTCAATCAGGCAGTTCAATCGGTCGGTTCAAAGGAGTGCCCCAAAGCCCACAAGATGAGTGCCATTACAAAGGGTAGGTGATGAGAAAAATGGACCTTTCTCAAAGCTTGAAGGGACACCTTCCCTTTGAGGTGTTCTAAAAACATAAAGTCAAAGGAATTTTAAAGGCTTCAAAGGGACTTAGAAAAATAATGGATTCATGGAATAAAGGATGAACCAATGAACCAATTGAACCTTGAACCAAAAGAGTTCAAAATTTCAAAGGTTCATAGGTTCAATACTTCAAAGGAAGCTCTAGACAAAGAGCAAGAAAGTGATTGAACCGTTAAACCGTTGAACCTTGAACCAAAAGTGTTCAAAGGTTCAAAGGTTCAAAGGCTCAATGTGGATGGTTCAAAGGAGTGCCCCAAAGCCGAAAGAACAAGTGCCCTTGTGGAGGGTAGTGAACTAAGGGTAGGTGCCCTTGCAGACGGTAGAGAACATTGCTTCAAAGATCAAAGGGATGGTTCAATCAAAGACTAAGAAAATTATTAAACCAAGAAAGTGATTGAAGCAATAAAGTGATTAGACTAAGAAAGCAATTGAACCAAGAAAGCGATTGAACCAAGAAAGCAATTGAACCAAAAGAGCGATTGAACTAGGGAAGTGATTGAAGTAGGGAAGTGATTGAACCAAGGAGGTGATTGAACCAAGGAATGGATAAAGACCACTTAAACCATTGAATTATTAAACCAATGAACTTTCAAAGGTTCAAAGTTTCATGGTTCAATATAGTTCAAATAATTAGCAACCATTGATGTCTCTGTTGATGTCAAATTTAAGATAATGAAATATCTATTGATTTTAAAATATGGCGTATGACCCTATGAACAAATTTAGCAACTAGCCAAAGAGATAGCCTGAGAGCTCAGATCGCACAGATAAGGATAAAATACCACAAGGAAAGGGGAAATGATGGAGAAAAATCAAAAATATCTATGCATGGGATATGTTTCTAGAAGGTGAAGCAGCCCACTAGGTCGACATCAGAGAGAGTGAACATTCAATGGCATGGCATATTTTTATACATTGAGTAAAGTGAATGAGCAACTATGCACACATCAGGTAGGCCCATGGATAGAATTTAAAATGCATTGAAGGCATTGAAGGCATCTTAGGCCATTTTTGTGAAACAAAGCACCCAAGTCTTTCTTGGAGCACTATATATTGGACTCTCTTATTGTTTTAGGGAGATCTCTCAGTTATCAAAAATAAAACTTTGCCTAAATTAGAAGGCATTACTAAGACTTTGAGCTCAGATTGTTGATCATATTTCCTTATTTGAATAAGAAAACAAGTGACTTTTCAGACTTTGTGTTGAAATAGCTTGGTTGTTGGGGAAATTATTCTAATGTCTATTTCCTTAATACATGTTTTGTCCATTTAATTAAATAAGTAGAATTAGTGAAAGTAATTAGGAAGGTGTCATGAAGATGGTTGTGGAGAGACTTTATACTACCACAATTGTCTTTAGTTTGTCTATTTTCTATTTCTTTGTAAAGGATATTGGGATGACTTTATGCCCTCATTATCCTTTATATTTCACTCTTTGGTATTTGAGGTGGAGATTTTGTGCTACATTTCATCCTACTGTGCCCTGTTATAGTTACTTGTCACTACCTAAAAGGTTCCTGTTGTTTGCTAAACAACACTTCTGAAAGAAGAGGAGTGCCTTCTATCATTTCATTAGGATTTCCCCTTTGATTTGTGAACATGATCTCTGAAAAAAGAGAGATGGATGGTGTTATCCTACCCCTAAGTGTTATTTTTAACTTATTTATAGTAGATTGGTATAATATACATATATATATATATATATATATATATATATATATATATATATATATATATATATAGTACCTTATAGTTATAGGGAACCTCCCCTTGATGAGAGGAGAGATTTGTCCACCTCTGATGTGGTAAACTTGCAAATTTTTCCAACCAATCACCTTATGTTGTGGTTGAAGAGACCTATATTACTCATTAGTTAGCTGATTGAAAAAATATTCACCCAATAGTATTTGGTAACTCTGCTGGGGATTTGAACAAGTAGTTCTTATCCTTATCCATTATATACTCTGTTGACTCTCATCTGGCTCTTACCCATTAATATTATATCCTTATCCATTTATCCTAATGTGAAAGAATGAGCTACTCCAATGCTTTCCCATTGTTAATTTTTCCTTCTAGCTTCATGCCAATAGTTTTTGGTGACTCTACTAGGGAAGAACGTGTAGTTTGAAGCATCAAGCTTCAAGCTGAAGCAGTACCAGTTCTTTTCCATTTTTAGTTTTACACTCTAGTAGATCCATGGTATACATGAAGCCAAAGGGATAAAGGTATTGTTGACCCTGTATTTGAGTTGGTATAGCAAAGTAATTTTGATTTGTTTCCTTCACCATCTCACCTCCAACAAACCAAGAGCTTGCCTCCTACTAAAGTCAAGTCTCCATTACTAGGCAAGGCATCCATTTATGCTATTAATAAATATTTGTCAATACTTACCCCTCTGATATTTGTTATTCCACCTTTCCATAGTCATATAATGGCAATTCAAGGCCCTTGGGGTAACTCTTTTGGCCCACTCAATTTAATTCCACCTCTACATGATCTACCATGTAGTTCATGGAAAAATTTCCCCAAGTTCTATGGTGATGGGAAGGTTCATCCTAATGAACATATCATATCCTTCAACATATCCTATGGTGTAATAGGTGTGGAGTAAGAAGATGTAGTAGTCAGGATGTTAGTGGAAACTTTAGAAGGTGCTGCTACAGACTAGTTTTATCATCTGCAGGCCCAAACTGTGACTAACTGGAACACTCTCAAAGCCAAATTTGAAGCCAGAATCAAGCCTACAGAAGATGCACATGCCCTACTAGCTCAAGTCACACAAATTAAGGAGACTCGTGAAGCAATGAGGTATTTCATATCCAAGTTTGACAAGCTGAGGAATAGGATTCCTACAATTGCTCAACCTACACCTAAGAATCTCAAATGTTTCTTCATCAACTCTCAACTACCTAAAGTGAGTTTTCTACTAAGATGTGTTAGCCAAATGGACCTTGCTATAGCTCAAGATTTGTCCACTAAGGTTAAAGATGACCTTATCTTGGCAGGAAAGATAAGGAGAGATCTTAGCAGAGGTAAATCTTCTTCATCTTTGGAATATCTATCTACAGGTACCACTGATCCAATGGTACAGAAGCTAGCAAATGAGTTGCTAGCTCTCAAGAAGCAAATGGTGTAAGGGATATCTTCAACACCTTTATATAGAGATATGCCAAGGAGGACATTCCCCAATCAGTCATACCAAGGTAATGCTGCCAGGAATCAAGGATAGCCAAATTATCTTCTTCCCCCACAGGGGAAACTTGCCATTAAAGCACCCCCAACTAATTTAGTAGTTGGATATCTTGAAATAGAATTTTATTTCTCTTTCTATCTTGAATTGAACTAATAAAATTATGTTAATCTCCTTGTAGAAGGCCAAGAAGAATTAGATGGCAACTCCAACATTAGTTCCTGAATTACCAGGATGAACGCAGAGGCTAAAGTGAAGTAGTTGATGGATCATATGATATATTCACCCAGTCCCAGAACAAGTCAGCCTAGCAAGCTGATAAAGTAAAAATAGGGGAAAGTTCTCAACCTATAATTTCAATTGCCAAGTGAGGAACTTCTCTACCTTCCCAGCTAAAGGACCCAGTGAGTAATAAAAAGGTAAGTACATCAAACATTCCTCCATCTTCAACTTCAATTCCAAAGACTAGTTCCACCCCTCTTAAAAACTAGAAAGATGAACTACCTTCCTCTATTCCTAGTCTATTTTAGTCATTTGACATAATCGACCATGTCAAGAAGACCAAAATTCAAATTTCTAAATTTGAATTCTTGAAATCCAATCTTGAGCAATTGGATAGGTTAGTTCAGTGTGTGAAGAATAAAGTCATCCCTATAAGAGAAGATGTTAAAAAGGTAAGTCATGATCCCCCAAGGAACATGTCCATCCCAAACAATCTTTTCATTACTCCTCCAGCTGCCCTTGGGAAAATAGAGCCTTTTTATGTTTCCCTATTGATAAATGGTCACAAACTGAGCAATTGCATCATAGACTCAGGTGCATCTAACAATATCATGCCTGCCAAGGTGATAGAATCTCTTGGACTCATGCTGACCAAAACCTATTGGAGGTGTTTCTCCATGGAGAAAAAATAAGTACCTCTATTGGGACAAATCAAGGATGCCTAATTTGTATTTGTAGCATTTCTAGACAAAAGAATCAAGATGATAGTCCTAGTGGTTGATGTTCCAACCTCATATGGCATTCTTTTGGAGAAATTTTTTTGTAAGGATGTTGGTGGAGAATTGATCAAGGATCCCTGTCAAAGGCATCATGTAGAGGCTGCTTCCTGAAAAGGAATCAAAATATGTTGTCACTCAGACATTAGCCCCTAAAGCTCAAATTCTATTTGAATCTTTAGGCATGGGTAATTACTTATTAACCATAGAGGATATTCATGTTTCAACAGATGAAAGTCCTGTAGGTGGAAATGAAAGAATTGACTCAGATGAGACATCAGAACAATTGGCAGGGTGCATTATAGATGAAAAAGGATCTTCCCTCTCTAATGAAATAAAATCTAATAGAAGATCAAATTTTTATGATGTTTGGATCCTAAAATTCGATGGCAGTAATTCTCCTACTAGCTTAGGGGCTGGGATTATGTCGATATCTCCTCAAAGAGATATTTTTCCTTCTTCATACAAGTTGTAGTTTAGCAACACCAACAACACAACTGAGTATGAATCTTTATTGCTTGGATTGAAGGATACTCAAGATAAAGGCATCAAACTCCATGCCAAAGGAGATGCTAAACTAGTGGTTTGTAACCTATATCAAACTAAAAATGAGAGATTATATCATTACCACAATCTAGTATGGGATCAAATTGAAATCTTTGATGCTTTTAGCATCTCTGCCATACCTAGGGAATTCAATGACCAAGCTAATGCATTAGCTATTTCAGAAACTCTCTTAGTTCCTCACCTAAACATCAAAGGAAATAGGTACACTATCAAATTGTTCTTTTCACCAAGTGTGCTTGATAATGCCAATCATTGGCAAGTGTTCAATGGTGACAACCAAATCATTGCCTTTCTGAAGCAAAAAGATAGATTCGAACAGCTTCACTTCAAAGGCAGTAGGCTTTAAAAACTTGAATTAGCTCCTGAAATAAATTTAGACGTAGGTGAAGAATTCCTATAGCTAAAAGGGAATAAAATTCCCGAAGGACTATTTTTTCTTAAGAAACTATTTGACAAGAATGACAGGTTCATCAAATAGCAAAAAATGGATTCAAGCTCCTCCCAAGGGTTTGATTAGATAAATTTGGGTACCAAGGAAAATCCCAAGATGGTGAACATTGAGAAGTACTGTACTCCAAAGGAGAAACTTAAATTTACTAACCTACTTCACCATTACATAGATGTTTTGGTGTACTCTTATGATGATCTAAAGTCACTCAGGCTTGAGGAAATTCACCATGAAATTCCTCTCAAGGATGATTTGGTGCCTTACAAGCATAAATCATGATAGTATAATCAAAATATATTAGGTACTATTCTATCTGAGATACAAAAAATGCTAAATGCTAGAATAATTTTCCCAATCCATCATTCCACATGGATTACCAACATAGTTCCTATAAGGAAAAGGAATGGTGAAATTTGCCTCTATATAGATTTTAGGAATTTGAATTAATCCTCCCTAAAGGATAATTACCCTCTGCCCATCATGGACCAAGTACTTTAGATAGTGACCAGTTCTGAGATGTTATCAATGTTAGATGGCTTCTCAAGATACAATCAAGTAGAAGTTGGTGAAGCAGATCAACACAAGACTACATTCACCATGCCTTGGGGCACCTTTGCATATCGAAGGATGCCATTTGGCCTGATAAATGTTGGCACTACTTTCTAGAGAGCAATGGACCTTGATTTCAAAGATAAAATGGGTAAGTTCATTATGGTATACCTTGATGACTTGATCATTTTTTCCAAGCATCACCCTGACCATGTGCGCCATTTGCAACAAGTGATGGAACGTTGTCGCCAGAATGGTATTTCTCTAAACCCCAAGAAGTCTATTTTTGGAGTAACAAAAGGGAAACTTCTCAAACACATTATATCTCAAGAAGGCATAAATATTGACTCATAGAGAGCTAAATCCATCTAAGAGCTTACTTTACCCACAAGTAAGCTTACAATTCATTCATTCTTCAGAAAGGTCAATTTTTTATGAAGATTCATTCTTGAGTTTGTTGAGAAGACTCACCACATTGTGGACATGATGAAGGGAAAGGCCACTTTTAGCTAGACTGATGAAGGCAAGTCAACATTTCAAGACATCAAGATAGCTGTGGTCCATGCCCCAACTCTAGTCTATCTAGATTACACCAAATGCTTCATAATTTACTGTTATGCTTCTAAGCACACACTTTCAATCATTTTGGTTTAATAGAATGAAGAAGGTGTGGAATTTCCCATATCATTCATGACCTATCCTCTCAAAGCTCATGAACTAAAATATTCAAATTCTAGAGAAGCATGATTATGCAGTGGTAAAGGTAGTAAAGCACTTCCATTTTTACATTATAAATTCATACACTATTGGTCTGGTTCCTGATGCAACAGTCAAGTCCATATTAACTTAGTAGGAGTTTGGAATAAAAAGGGGTAATTAGATTGCTAAAATCTAGGATTTTGATCTAGTTATCAAACCAATGAAACTGGTGTGAGGAAGGGGTCTCTGCTAATCAATTGCTGAAAACATACCAGAAGAAATAGAGCATGAAGAAATAGAAGTGGGAGACACACCAATAATTCTCTTTGTCACTACTACGGATGAGTAGTATTTGAATATTGCTCATTTCCTTACCTACGGTGAATGTCCTACTCACCTATCTCGTAAAAAAAGGAGAAATATCAAGTTGAAAGCTACCAACTTTGCCCTGTGGGACAATGGGCTGTGTAAGAGGAACCTTGATGGGGTATTCCTTCGCTACATGGATAAAGTGCAATAGAACAAACTTATAGAATCCTTCCATAATCTAGCCTGTGGAGGACATTTTTTTGTGCCTGTAACTACCCATAAGATTCTACAAGGTAGGTATTATTGGCTTACCCTATTTTAAGATGCATAAAAATGGGTGTGTAAATGTGAACTATGTCAATAGTTCTTTGGAAGACCCAAATTGGCTGCATTACCTCTCAAGCTAGTAGTAATAGAAGAGCCATTTTAGTAATGGGGAATTGATCTCATTGGCACTATAAACCCATCTTCGAGTGTTGGACATGATTATGTCCTCATAGCCACATATTACTTTACCAAGTGGGTGGTATCTATTCTAGCAAATCATGCCACTTTATAAGTACTATGCAATTTCCTCAAGGAGAACATCATTTCTAGGTTTGGGATCCTAGCCAAGATTGTGACCAGTAATCCAGCCTATTTCTCTTCACATGAGAATACTCAATTTTGATTTTATTATGGGATTACTCTCTCCCACTCTTTTAATTAGTTTCCACAAGGAAATGGCCAAGTAGAATCGAGCAACAAGAATTTGGTGACCATCATCAGGAAGCTGGTAGATGACAACCAATGAACCTGGCACAAAGCATTATTTGATGCTTTATGGGAAGACATAATTACTCCCAAAAGGGTGATAGGTATGTCACCTTTCCAACTTTTGTATGGTCTCAATGCAAAGATACCAATCACCCTAGAATTACTAGCATTGAAATTGGCAAAGGTGGTCGAAGATCAGACATATGAAAGCTCCATCGACAAGACGATCATATGCTTAACTAAGTTGAATGAGCAGTGAACTATGGTGGTGGCTCAAATTACATATCATCAAAGTCTGGTGAAGAAGATATTTTACTAGAAAGCAAAAAACTAGAATTTTTAGATTGGCAATCAAGTTTTGTTATGGGATAAAAGAATAGAACCAAAGGGAATGCATGGGAAATTTGATTCCCTATGGATAGGCCCATTCACTATCCATTAGCTCAATGGTGAGAATAGATTCCTATTTAAGTACCAAGATGGAAAACACTTTTCTCTACCTCATAATGGGTAGCATCTGAAGCACTTCAACTCTTGAAGTATCAAATAAGATTACCTATACATACGTATATTTGTATATTCTTTAGTTTTATTTTGTGCTTTTCATTTTCATTTTTGGAACCTTTATTTTTGGATAGCATGACTCTATATCCCAATGGAACACTTCAAGGCATTGGAAATTGAAGTTTCTACTTCCCTCAGCTATTCCAAGTCTTCAACTGAAAGAATTTCCCCAACTGGAGCCAACTATTATTCCCAAAATTTGTCACTCATTTTTGGGACAATATATGAACTATTTTGGTCTTATAGGCCAAAATTCACTCTTCCCTTCTCAAAATTTGTTCTGGGCATTCAAAATCTTCATTTTTCAAGCTTTTTCAGCTAACGAACTCTGCAAGTTCATTTCTACGGACTCCACAAGTTCATTTTTATGGACTCTATAGGCTGATTTCTATGGACTTCACAGGAAGGAATCTATAGACTCAATTCTACAGACTTCATATGAAGGAATATATGGACTCATTTCTATGGACTCTACCAATTCTAAAAACTCATTTCTATGGACTCTACATGTTTATTTTTACGGACTCTATAGGTTCATTTCTATGGACTCTGCAGAAAAGAAACAAGCTCTCAACATTTAAGCATTTTCCAACGTTGGTTCAACTAAAAAGGTTCATTGACAAGCTTCATACAAAGGATTAAACCATTGAACCATTGAAACTTGAACCAAAAGATTCAATGGGTTCAAAGGTTCAATGACATTAGCAAGCTTAAAGAGTTAAGCACTTCAGCAAAAGTTTAAAGTTTAACCGCTTCAACAAGTTCAACAGCTTTAAAAGACTTAACAAAAAGAAGAAAGTTATTAAACTATTTAAACATTGAACCATTGAACCTTGAACTGAAATGGTTCAAAGGTTCAACAAAGTTGGTTCAACATGATTGGTTCAATTGGTTAAGTAAATGAGTGGAACACAAGAAGAAAGTGATTGAACCATTGAACCAAAGTTGGTTCAATTGGTCGGTTTAATCAGTCAGTTCAAAGGAGTGCCCTAAAGCCCATAGGATGAGTGCCCTTATGGAGGGTAGGTGATGAGAAAAATGGACCTTTCTTGAAGATTGAAGGGACACCTTCCATTGGGGTGTTCTAAAAACATAAATCTGAAGGAATTTTAAAGGCTTCAAAGGGACTTAGAAAAATAATGGATTTGTAGAATAGGGGATGAACCAATGAACCAATTGAACCTTAAACCAAAAGAGTTCAAAAGTCCAAAGGTTCATAGGTTCAATGGTTTAAAGGAAAATCTAGACAAAGAGCAAGAAAGTGATCGACCCATTGAACCTTGAACCAAAAGAGTTCAAAGGTTCAAAGTTTCAATGGTTCAATGTGGACAATTCAAAGAAGTGCCCCAAACCTGAAAGAACAAGTGCCCTTGTGGAGGGTAGTGAACTAAGGGTAGGTACCCTTGTAGAGAGCAGAGAATATTGGTTCAAAGATCAAAGGGATTGTTTAATCAAAGACTAAGAAAGTGATTGAACCAATAAAGTGATTAGAATAAGAAAGAAATTAAACAAAGAAAGTGATTGAACAAAGAAAGTGATTGAACCAAGAAAGTGATTAAACCAAGAAAGCAATTGAACCATGAAAGTGATTGAACCAAGAAAGCAATTAAACTAGGGAAGTGATTGAACTAGGGAAGTGATTGAACCAAGGAAGTGATTGAAAGACCACTTGAACCATTAAATTATTAAAATGATGAACTTTCAAAGGTTCAAAGGTTCATGGTTCAATATAGTTCAAACAATCAGCAACCATTGACATCCCTGTGGACATCAAATTTAAGATAATGAAATATCCATCAATTTTAAAATATGGCACATGATCCTGTGAAAAAATTTAGCAACCAACCAAAGAGATAGCCTGAGAGCTCAAATCGCATAGATAAGGATAAGATACAACAAGGACAGGGGAAATGATGGAGAAAAAATAGAAATATCCATGCATGGGATATGTTTCTAGAAGGTGAATTAGCCCACCAGGTAGACATCAGAGAGTGTAAACATTAAATGGCATGGCCTATTTTTATACATTGAGTAAAGTGAATGAACAGATATGCACACATCAGTTAACACATTAGGTGGCCCATATTTAAGACCAACACCTGATTCTAGCATAGCCCATGGACAGAATTTAAAATGCATTGAAGGCATTGAATGCATCATAGGCCATTTTTGTGAAACAAAGTGCCCAAGTATTTCTTGGAGCACTATATATTGGACTCTCTCTTATAGTTTTAGGAAGATCTCTCTGTTATCAAAAATAAATCTCTGCCCAAATTGAAAGGCATTACTAAGACTTTGAGCTCATATTGTTGATCATATTTCATTATTTGAATAAGAAAACAAGTGACTTTTTAGACTTTGTGCTGAAATAGCTTGGTTGTTGGGGAAATTTTTCTTATGTCTATTTCCTTAATACATTTTTTTTCCATTTAATTAAATAATTAAAATTAGTGAAAGTAATTAGGAAGGTGTCCTGAAGCCAACTATGGAGAGACTTTGTACTACCACAATTGTCTTTAGTTTGTCTGTTTTCTATTTCTATGTAAAGGATCTTGGGATGACTTTGTGTGCTCATTATCCTTCATATTTCACTCTATGGTAGTTGGGGTGGAGACTTTGTGCTACATTTCATCCTACTGTGTTACTGTGCCCTATTACAGTTACTTGTCACTACTCGAAAGGTTCCTATTGTCTGTTGAATAGCAGTTCTGAAAGAAGAGGAGTGCTTTCTGTCATTTCATCAAGATTTTACCTTTGATTTGTGAACATCATCTCTAAAAAAATAGAGATGGATGGTATTTTCCTACCCTTGAGTGTTATTTTTAGCTTATTTATAGTAGATTAGTACATATATATATATATATATATATATATATATATATATATATATATATAGTACCTTATAGTTATAGGGAACCTCCCCTTGATGAGAGGAGAGATTTATCCACCTCTGATGTGGTAAACATGCACATGTGTCTAACCAATCACCTTATGTTTTAGTTAAAGAGACCTATTTTACTTATTAGTTAGCTGATTGACAAAATATTCACCCAAAAATTATAAAGTTGAAACTCCTTGTGTATAGATAAACCCCCTGTCACATAGGCAAGTAAACATGTTGCATAAGGTATACACATGTATGTTGAAGGAATTGAAAATACCCTCTATTAGATAAGTTGGTGGATGTTGTAAAAAATACAATTATAAAGTAAATAAGAGAGATATGCCCTATATTCCTAGTTGGCAATACACAGGCCCCTATTTTTTATGCTTACATTGTTGTTTCATGACTATGGATATTGATCTTTGAAAGAGTCCATATAATTAGTGATTTATTAGATTTTTAAATGAATGTGTAAGTTCAATATGTATTTTTTAAGTATTTTACAATATTTCTTTACTTGGAACATTGTTTTTTGTTTCCCAATAGGGACATAGTCCTATAGAACACCTTGTTTCCTACATAGTCCAAAGGAAATTGAATTAAAAAAGGTGAGTAGAGGATTAGAAAAAATATTTAAATACTTGAAAGTGTATATATGGCTTTAAAAGACCCATATAAACTTTTACATTCATCATAAAGGCTTCACAAAGACCAAGAACCTAATTTTGTTGCTATTGGGCTTGTGTGTAGGCAAGAAACCCTAGAACTAGGGTTTGGGTGGTATAATGAGTTTCTGTCATTAAAATTTGTTTAAATTTTGTATTATTATTGAATTTTAGGTACCTAAAGTTAATTACATAAATTTAGATTTATATGGTGTCATTTATATAGCTGTTAAAGGATTGTGTTGTACTTAGACCTAATTAGGCCTAAAGGATGAGGCCTAGTGTTAGAAAAGGGGTCTACAGGCAGAGTTAGACCAATAAAATTTGTAAGAATGGGTATATTTATATAGTGTACTTATATCTAAGGTAAATTTTTATTTATCTCTCTTAATATGTCTATACAAGTCCAAAAATAAGAAAAAAGACTATAAGCCTTAGGAGTTCTTTATGACCTTGAGTTGTGGAATGAAATTTGAGGATTTTTTGGGTACTTTAAGGATGTTATATTAAGTTTATTGTGATAATTTATGATCATTTTTTAATTAATAATGAGTCCATAATGCCT
This sequence comes from Torreya grandis, assembly GCA_037957365.1. Lineage (NCBI taxonomy): Eukaryota > Viridiplantae > Streptophyta > Pinopsida > Cupressales > Taxaceae > Torreya > Torreya grandis. The sequence continues at coordinate 1,173,556 of JARHVA010004608.1, forward strand.
ATGTCAATATATGACACTTAAAGGCTAGGAAAATTTGCCTAGTAGAATCTACTGAAGGAGGTAAAGAAAGGTAATGAAAACAAATGTGTAAGGAGTTAAAAGAGGTAAATTACAATAAATTCCTAACATAATGAAATAATAAGGTGATTTTAAAGAGTCCTAATAAAAATATGATATGTGAAGGACATCAAGCCCAACAAAGGTCAAAGACTATTGCTATGTTATGAGGTTTGTTAACAAGGTGAATAATTTTTGAGATGTTTTACCAAGACTAGAGCTTGAATTAGATGATTTGGAGACTTATTCCAATTATCTATACATAACTTGGTATCATAACAAGGTAACCTTGGATAGATTTTTGTTTTTAATTCTTTACAACTTATTGATTTGAGATGAATGCATAATGCTATGAGGTATGCATGAGATGACACCTTGCAAGGTATTATGGGACAAGAGAGTTATAGGTATGATTTCTTGAGGTTAAAATAAAGTAGTATAATATTGATAAGGATAAGATTACATAGACTAAAATTCTAATTATAAGGACTTGATGCTAGTCAAGATAATACTATTAAAGGAGAAGTAGAAAAGAGAGCATTGGAGATCCAAGAGAGAAGAGAGAAATTAGAGAATCAAAAATAGAGTTAAATGAGGATATATATAGGAAAGGCTCAATATAGGTGTAAGAGGCAAGAATGATAAGATTATTAAGAGGAAGGTCTAGACAGGCCTAGAAATCAAAGAAGAAAAGAGAAGATGAAGGTGGAAAGAGAAGTGGAAGACATTGAAAGAGAATTGGGATAGAGAATAGAGAAGATAGAGCTCATGGTGATTATCTTGAGAGGAAAAAGAAGCCAATCGACTGGTTGGAATATGAGGAAAATGGTGAAATGGCCACTAGATTCACTTGTAAGAGAGAGAAGGCATAAGATGAGTGTCTTGAAGAATAAAGAGAATAAATAGAAGGCAACCCAAAGAGGTATGAGGAGTGAGATGTTTCCAAGTGAGAAACAAGACAAAGAGATATAAAAGATATTTTTCATTGAGGATAAAAATAAAAATATATAAGTGCCAAGAATAACACATGAGAGTGAAGACATCAAGATAAGATGGAGAGTGTTTATGAAAAAGACATTAAAAGGGACTATATGGTCTCTTATTTTATATGTTAAATTTATTTCAAGTTTGTGTATACATGTATGAGGGTAAGTTTTGTTAAATCCAAGAATAAGACCTCAAATTTGGTGAAGGATGGGCCAATAACATAACCATCAACTAGGAAGAGGTTGACAAAGAAATAGAACCTCTTGTAGAAAACAAAGTGATGAAATTTTAAGGAATTCCACATGTTGAAGATGAAGAGAAATAAGAATACTATAATGTATTATCAATTTTATCACCTAAAATAAGACAATAATCATGCAATGAAGACATGAAGATCACCCATGAAGACTTTAATGAAGATTTAAGCTTGCAATAGTCATCTTTAGAGGCAAATGAATGTTTGAGCATTTATTCTAATTAAATATGTGAAGAAAAGAAGGCTAATAAGCATATTGGGAGAAATAAGGACAAATTGAATCCCTAAAAGAGAGAGAAAATACATGGATATGTTTGGTATAAATGGATAAATTAAATAGGTATTGAGAAGGAAGACATGAAACCAAAGAAAGAGTTCAAACAAAGCAAGAGTACAAGTAGAAATCAAGCACAAATATGGAAACAAAGCATAAAGGGCAAAGAACACCAAGTTGGAAAGATAGACTACTAAGGCATAAACCATGAAGAAGATGAAAAGAGAAGAAATTGGAAATCCAAGAAGGTACAAGCTAGAAATTGGATTGAAAATAACATGAAAAGATCCTAATAGGACCATGTTGTAGGTGTGTCCTAAGAAAGCATAAAGATTGAAGATGATAACAAACATACAAAGTAAATAAGAGTGATAATGAAAGTAAACCAAGCCAAAGAAATGAGGGTACATCAAGAATATGAATCCATAAAATAATATAAGGGTTTTCAAGATTTGTTTTTAAATGTTGTTTATGATGATATATGTGAAGTTGACTTCAATAATGAAGATATCTTGTACATATAAATAATTGCATTGATGGATGAGTGTGTAGTAAGGCAAGATGAGAATGAAGCACCTTAAAAAGTGATTTAAAATAATGGTATGCAACTTGAGGATATTTATATGAGTCTCATAAATGAGAAAGTCCTAGTACAAGATAAGGAACAAGTTTCCCAAGGAAAGGAAGAACAAATTAGACTGATATTTGATGATAATTATGAAGAGATGGATGCACTCAAGTTGCAAGAAGAGTTGGAGATGTTGGAGGACATGTTAAATCCATATAAAGGGATTAAATAAGTCTAATTAAAACAATAAGAGGTCAAAGATAAACTCCAAGAGACATCAAGAAATGAGTGGTAAAAATAAGCACAATGAGTTGTGAAAACAAATCCACAAGTAAGAAATAAAAGGGAGCATGAACAAGAAAAAAAGGTGAGTTATTCAATTATAGAGTATAAATCTAAGTTAAAATTTGATAAACATGGACATGGAAATTCAAATAGTGGTTAAATAATATTTTATTATGATGAGGATGAATGGAACAAGAAGTTGTTCTTGGAAAATTAGCAAGATTATATAAAAGGGCATAAAGTAGTGAAGGAATATGAAGAAGAGGAAGAAAAAAATTAAAATGAAGTAAATTATAGATGTTTACAAGGATATAAATCCATTATATCCTAAATAATAATATGTTAGCATGAAAAAGGAGCAAAACTCACTAAACAAGAAAGAATAATGTGAGATTCATGAGAAAGCAAGCCATGAAATAAGCATGAGAAAGAGGTGTAAGCACCATTGGGTTGAAATTGAATATTATGAAGGGAAAATAAACTTATAATAGGTGGAAAATTCAGCTAATAAGGATTTTAAATATTTTTAACACCTCATAGATGTAGAAGATGCATGGAAAATATGGTTATACAGGGCCACAAGGAAGAAATACAAGAGTTTAGAAAAGGAAAAGGAATAATAAATAAGGACCATCAACATGTTGATCATGAAGTACTCTCAAAGAATAAACTATAGGGTAAGGAATAAATTTTAGCATGCAAGTTTCTCCCTCGTAGGGAGTATGATGTAGGAGCATCAAGCTAGAAGAACATTTTTTATTTTTTTACTAATAGGAGGTCAAAGTTGGTCAAATTTTGATTTAAATGTTAGTGTGGGACCTTTTAAGGTCCATTTTTTTATTGGAGTCATCAAGGTGTGTTAAGTGGTTTCTAGTAATTTTCCCTCCAAAATTAGGAAATTAAAAATTTAAATGTTTGAAAAGAGCCTTGAACAGAATAAATAAGGCTTGAGGTGGTTATATGAATAAATATTGGTTTAATAGGGCCAATATTTCTTGTATAGGATTTAAATGGTGATTTGGAGTCATATATATCTGTCATTAGATTAATAAATCATGTTTATAAGTACAAGCACTAATCTTATGCTGATTTGACAAGATGAAGTTGTTTTGTAACTAACTAGGTAACCAATGTTGAAGTGGGTGGAAAAGATAAATTTTGCATCATTAAAAGGGAGAGGAAATAATATTGACATGGGAGACATATCCATAGATAAGGAGGGGAGGTTAAAATAATGAGGGAAGATATAAAACCCTCTCAAAGAAGATGAAAAAGTCCTTTCATAAAATAAGTTGTAATAATTGATGTTTTAAATGAATAAAGATAGGTTTGCTTATGTATTGTCTTTCCTAAAGATAGATATACTATTATCTATTTCGATGTTGTTTCATAATAAATCATAAATTCCTATGTAGACTTTTGATATGTAAGGTTATAGTTTGGTAACAATGAACACATGCTTGAAGTTAAGTAAGGATGTTGGTAATGGGGTTGAAGATGACAAAAGTTGTTCTTAAATATTAATCATGATAATATGACTAATTTGGTGATTCCTAGATAGTTTTTGACCATTTAAAAGGTATGGTACTATTTTTTTATTCAAACCTAATGTTGAAGATCACATATAGTTCATTGTAGTGAAATACCTCTATCCACATGGCAACTCTGTTCATTCAAATAGGTTATAAGAGAATTGAGATTATAAGATTAATTTAATCCATAATATTGATAATGGATTAGGTATCACAATATTGTATAGAAATAAGTTGAAGGTTTCTATTTTAAAGGTAATACTCCTTGTGTATAGATAAAGAACTATCAGATAGTCAAGAAACCCTATTACATAATCTATACACATGTATGTTGAAGGAATTGAAAATACCCTCTATTAGATAAGTTGGTGGATGTTGAATAATATACATTTATCAAGAAAATAATAGAGATATGCCCTATATTGAAGGTTGGAAAATACACATGCCCTTATTTTCTATGCTTGCATTGTTGTTTCATGACTATGAATATTGATCTTTGAAATAATCCATATAAACATCAAGTTCATGGATTATATAATGTGTGTGTAAGTTCAATATGGATTTTTAAAGTTTTTTTCAATCATTACTTACTTGGAATATTATTATTTATTTCCCAACAGAGACATAGTCCTATAGAATACCCTATTTCCTACACAATTCAAAGGAAAATGAGTTAGAAAATGTGAACAAAGGATCAAAAAAGATCTACTGATGCTTGGAAGGTGTATTTAGGTATTATAAAGAGCCATATAAATTTTTTTAGTCATTATAAAGACTTAAAAAATACCAAGAACCTAATTTTGTTGCTTTCAGGCCTATATGCAAGCAAACAACCTTAGAACTAGGATTTGGGTGGTATAAGGAGTTTCCACCATCAGAATTTGTTTAAATTTTTTATTATTGTTTAATTTTATTTATCTCAAGTGACTCACACAATTGTATATTTGTATGGTCTCATTTATAAGGAATCCAAAGGATTATGTTGTATTTGGACTTAATTAGGCCTAAAGGATAAGGCCTTGTGTTATAAAATGGGTCTAAAGGTTGATTTACACTAATAAAATTTGTTGGAAGGGATATATTGATATAGGGTACTTATATATAATGTCAATTTTGATTGATCTCTCTTAATATGTCTATACAAGTCCAAAAACAAGAAAAAAAGGCTATAAGCCTTAGGAGTTCTTTGTGACCTTGAGTTGTGGAATGAAATTTGAATATTATTTGGGTACTTGAAGGAGGTTATATTAAGTTTATTATTATAATATATGATCATTGTGGAATTATTATTTAGTCCATAATGGTTATGTCAAGATATGACACTCAAAGCCTAGGAAAAGTTTCCTACTGGAATCTAGTGAAGGTGGGAAATAAAGGTAATGAATACAAATGTGTAAGGAGTTAGAATTTGTAAATAAAATTAAATACCTGAAATAATTATAGAATAAGGATACTTCTAAGATTCCTCAGATAGAGATGGTATGTAAATGAAATCAATCCAAACAAAGATTAAAGACTATTGCTATGTTATGAGGTTTGTTATCAAGGTGAATAATTTTTTAGATATTTTACCAAGACAAAAGATATAAGTATATTATTTGGATTCTTATTACCCTTGAATATACATCACCATACTCTCTACACCTTTCAAATATCAACCTGAAGTGATCCAAGTGTTTACTATCCTTCTTGGAGAAAATTGTTATGTCATCCAGGTAGATAAGCACCATCTAATTTAAAAAACCATGGAAAGACATATCTATGGCTCTATGAAAAGTATCTCAATACTTTTTATAATCCAAATTTCATATTATTATAAGCATATTTTCTGCACATTGTGGTGAATTTAGTCTTGTATTGGTCTTCTTCTCATAGTAGCACATGGTTGTACCTTGATTACCTATCCAAAAGAGTGAAACATTTTAAACCAAAAACCATTCAAAGGAGTTGATACATATATGGTAAGGGGTAATGGTATTTAAAATATACCCTTTTCAAGTCTCTAAAGTCCACAAATAACTAGATCTCACCATTCATCTTTCTCACAGGCACCAAATTAGCTACCCATGAGGAGTGCTTGTTATGAAAAATGATATTGGACTCAATCAACTTGGTTAACTCTTTTCTCATCATCTCTTCAATATTTGGGCTTATTGTAATTTTATTTTGCCTAATAGTTTTGGCATTGGCCTCTGACTCTTTAGTGTTTTGGGGTTTCTTAGGATCAAAACCTCTTAGATCATTGTACTCCCAAGCAAAGACATTTGAGTATTCCTTACAAGTCTCAATAAATGCATGTTTTTCTACCTCATTTTTCACCTTTCCAAGCTTAAAAAGTGTATGCTTGAAGATAATTTCTCTCTCATAGTTTTATTCATTAGTAGACATCACTATCTTGTCTATGCAATCTCACTCATGGAAAATACATTAAAGGGTAACCAGTGCTTTAAGAATTTTTTTAGACTTTAGCCAAAGAATTTGGTCCTCTTACTACTACTAGATTCTTCTTTGGTTTTTTGAGGAAAACTCTATCTCTTGTTATAGAAAACAAGCAATATACTTGTCACTATCAAATACTTTCCAGTGAGATTCATTATTTGGAATTGATGGTCTCACTAAAAATTTGACATGTGGTTATATTTTAGAATTATTCAAATAATTTGGTATCTAAAACTATGTCCTTACAACTTCCAACCTATCAACATGCTAATTTTGCTCTCTAAGCACTGCTTGGATATTGAAGGATTTAAAGTATTCAAGTAGGTCCCATGATATATGTTTTTTAGGAATTTATTAAGGTGTTATTGGATGTGTTTTTACCTCTCACCTAATGTAATATCATCTTACTATCCCCATATATATGTAACTACTTTATTCCCCTCTTACTGTTCATTGAAGACCATGGATGCAGTTCTCATGCTTAGCTACATTGAAATAATAACTATATTGTAACCTATATGATGAAAATTATTTGTCACTATAAGAGGATATTATAATTACACCTACTCCATGCTTGCTCTTTTATCATCAAAGAACATCTTCCATAATCCACTAGTATCCTCCTAAGGCCTAGTGAGGGATGGCATGAACTCATTCTCTTCATGTAGGAAATAAACTCAAATGTCTATTTATTCAACACATCCTAAGGTATCAATTAGTTGATTCTCACTCCATAACTCATCTAATAACATATCAAGTATCCCCTTAGGATGACTGTTTAGTTCTTGATCAACAAGGTGGTCATCTTCATATAAAATGGTATAATTGATGTTTAGGCTACTTGGCCAATAAGGCTCAATGTGAAAAAGGCACAGATTTGATATATACCATGGTTCCATACCTTATACTAAAATCCATTTAGGACCAATCTGTTACTAATTAACCCCCAATTTTAGTTATGAAGTCACTAGATAGGCATAGAACAAAGTGAGGAGGCACCTTTAGAACCACTACATCCTAAGCCACTGAAACACTAGGAAAGTTATGGAGGGTCAAGTTTAGACATATGATAATACCAAATATTTTGGTAAAATATTTATAAATCTTCAACACCCCCTTATATTTGGGTTCATGCATCAAACCAAGCTAATTTGCTATCAATTTTGGCATCACTAAAGTACTTGCTCCATTGTCTACCATGCAATTATATACCAAGGAGTTATCGATGATTATAAAAAGGTATAATGGAGGAGATTTTACCACCTTTTTTATTTTACTCCATTTCCTTTACTTTCATTAGTGAGAACTACACACTCATTGTTTGGTTGTTTCACTGAAATATTAATCTTTGACAAACCCTCTTGAAGGATATCCACTTGATTAGGAATAGAAATCATGTCCCATATTGGAACACTCACATAAAAATTATTCATTTTATCATAAATATTTATGGTCAATATTTGAATAAATACTACTGAAAGAGTGGGGGTGAATTATTTGATCAATACTTAACTAATCAATTCAATTCTACAATCCTTGAGCATATACAAAAGATCAATACATAAACAATCAACTATGTAAGCATAACAAAAGAGAACACAAATATCATGAGGGAAAACCTCTTAGGAAATAAAACCCACAAAAAATTTCACATGGAATACTATCCTATAATGACAAGATTCAAATTTTAATTAAACACCCACTTTACAAGGAGCTCCAACCCCTATCAAGTTGAGCACCAACCCAACTAGTCTTCTGCAAGCTCAATCTTGTGAGGAGGATCCAACCCCCTTAGGTAAATTATCACTAACCAATTCACCTCTAATTTTGGTTTACCTATTTATGTTTGTTTCTAACCCAACTATAGATGACAACCTTTTCATGCACTCCTTACCCTTGAATCTCACTCTACCATCTACTTATCCCCTCTCACTCAAATAGCCCTTTCTTTGGCAATATTAGATCAATTGATTTTGTTCAAAACCTAAAAAAACATATTTCTATATTAATATAATATTCACCTCATTCATTTTATGATAAAAAATCTTTTAACATATTCACAAAAATCAATATCCTTTGCTCAATATCTCTATATTCCAGCTAGTCAAAATAACCTTATTAGGCCTTGCCTTTATACTCAAATATTTATTTCACCTATATTTCTTAGATAATATCCTTAAAAAACATGTATTATGCTTAAAATATATCACTACACATCTTTAATGAGTGAAATAACCCATATATTAGTCGATCATAGTACATAAGGACCAAGTCCTTCATTAGGCCTAATGGAGACCTAATGCGATTAGGTTTTCCAATCCAAACGTTACCAATCATACCCTTAAGAAAAATTTATAACTTATACAAAATATTAAAAAATTAATAAAATTATCTAATATAACCTTGATAATATCACCTTGGGTATCCAATTTGATTTGACCCATTTCACTACTTGGACCTACCAATTAGGTCTCCTCGCCAATAGGCCTTTTCATTGCCTATAAGTCTATCTTGTAATTTTTAATAATATACACAAATATAAAACATAAAATATGAATTAAATTATATTAATAGGATATTTAATAATTAAAAAACTTCCCAAAATTATTTAGTCACCATTACACAGGCCAAAAGGCCTCAAGAACACTCATGTAAATAACTTACATAGAAACACCCAACACTGTCAAAACACTATCAAAATCACTTTAATTTTCAAAATTTATCAAGATATTAAAATGATAATAATTGAATTAAAATTATCCTATTATTAATTTACAATACCTTTTATAACTTTGGATCATCCATCTTAGTGAAAATAGACTCAAAAACATCTTTTTCACACACAAAAAAGTTGCATGTAGGATCAAAAATATAGTTAATAAAAATAACATATGGGACACTTGTGGGGATAAATTTATGATATTAAAATTTATTTTTGAGAACCAATAGTATATTTATAAAATATTTTGAGATATATTTTTCATGTTCATGTTTCAATATTGGTATTGTAGATCAATATCACTATGTCACTCTACATAGACTCACTATGCTAGATAGACGAGTTTGATGACAAAAGTTTCATTGATTATGGGAATAATAAAAAATTAAATACAATTTAAATATGATTAATATGTATTTATTTATGAATAAATTCATTTGGAACCATCCTTAATCCTGTGTAACCAATCCCTACACTCATATTCATTATTGCCTATTTTTCTCACTATTCTGCTTATTAGGCCAATTTAGCGATATAATAACTTCCATGACTAGTTTTGCATAATTTGATCTAAAAAATGAAAAAAAAATCATGAGCATAAAGTATGAGTCTTGACCATCATCCTCCAATTACCTGCATGCTTTGACTTGGTCAACCTTGCCCATAACATTAAAAACCATATGAACAAGAGTTTTCTTGTATTTTTTGTTCACTGTCAAGACAAACCAAAAACAACATAGGGAGATATTGAAGAGTATTTTATATGTTAAAATAAATAAAATGGGTCAATTTTACCATTATAATCAAAATATAATTAGACCTTTTTGATTGGGTACGTGTAGGGGTTTTAGGAGGGTTTTGACTCGCCTAGCTTCTTAACAATCATTCATAAAGGATTTCCCCTCAATCCTAAAACCAATGCCAAGGATTTAAATATAAGGATATTACAAAAATACCATGAATTTATCATAATCTCATTAAATTTTTCCTTTTTAACGAGTGTGAGAAACTTCTTCTGAGGTCTGCAACCCTCAATTCTATGTACACGGTTAACATTTTCATCAAAAATATTGATTTCTCTTATAGGATTATGACCTAGAACATTGTCATAATAATTTATATGTCCTATCAAACGTTTTTAGGTTTTCTTCAGATCTATATCATATTTGTAAAGGAACTTGAACCTTAAAATAGGCCTTTATAAGTCACCTTATGCACTTTAGGCCTTATACCGCTAGTCCTTCTTACACTACGATCACAACCTAAAACCTATTTTAATGTCTTAAATACTTCAATATCATGTCATAAATTATAAAAAAAAATTATCACACTGCTATTAGTACTCACATAAATTTATAATAGATCAATTCACCATGTTACTAGGCTTATCTCATTAAGGCACTAAGATTGCAAGTTCTCACAGGTTCCTCTATTAAGGCTTTAAGGATACAATATCAAGAACATATCAAAATGGAATCAATTAAAATTACATGACACCAATGAAAAATTAATTTATACCTTATGACACATTCCTAATAGGAAAACCATCAACCTTTTCTAGTGCTTTGGGAGCCACAACTATGGTTTAAACCTTTGAGTTCTAAGGTATAAAAGTGTTTCCTTGGTTATGTTTTTTTCAAGTTGTTAGAAATTTTGGGGAAGTATTAGGATTATCTAGTCTAGATAATAATGATGTAATATTAGGAGACTCTTTAACTACTTATTGTTTTCCCTTCATGTTCCTTACCATGAACCTTGTGTTGGCTGCTATAGGAATGTTTACTTGGATGGAACTAGCTTGCTAATTGAAAGCATAACACTCTTCTTCTTAATAATTAACCATTGTAGCATCCAGCTAGTCTTAACCTTTATTAGGTATTTTTAATTGTGGAGTCTCTTCTATTTTGGTCATCATAGGTACTTTTATATTCTGAGCAATGAGATCTTGATTGAAACCATAACAAGCACCCTATTGTCATTGATCATTGAAACCTTGATTGAACTCAATGTTTGGGATAATGGCTTGATTAAATGAATAATTACAAGGAATATAACCTTCAAATTATTGATAAATTTTATTATTAATAGGTACCAATTTATTTCAATCACTTGTAGCATTATTATTGTAACTATTTTACCTAGCATAGTTAGGTTGTCCTTGTCCTTGAAAATTTCCTTTGAAGGGTGTCATATTTGCTTGGTAAGACTATTAAGGATGATATGGCATTTCATAAGGTCTATTGTACTAATATTTAAAACTATTCACATAAACCAATTCATTTCCCAAAGTTTTAAACATATTTTTGAGTTCTTGGAAGTTCTTTCTCTCTTGAGAGTCACTAGACTGACTTGTTGAGGCATTTACTTATTTTGGTGTAGGTTTGACAGAAAGTGTTGGTAAAGGAAGAATGGTAGAAAAGTGAGGAATGATAATAAGAGGTGGTTAAATCTCAATAAATAATGGCATAGGTGTCATAAGTGTGATATTACCATCTTGTATCAAGGTACTCTCTACTTTGATTGCCACCTCATAAGCATCTAGTATTGTGTTTCCCCCCATAGACTATATCATCAAAATAATGTCACTATTGAGAGATCTTAAATAGTAGAGGAGAGCCTAGCTAGAATTAGGCCTAGAATAGATTAGAATTATATCCCATGTATTTTGAAACATGTTATTAAAATCTTGCATAACCTATTAGGATATTTCTTTATTGTAGTCAACTATTCTGATAGTGATAAGTGGTCAATCTTGTCTTCAAACCTATTACACAAAACATCCCATAACTAGTCCCATGATGTGATGGAGTTATGAAAAAGGTTACTATACCAATCTAGGGCTTTGACCTTAAAATATATCACCAATAACTTGATAACCACATTTTCTTCATTGATGTCACGTATATTTCAAAAGTTGTGTATATCTCTGATGTGTTTAGAAGAGGTTGTAGAATTGTCTCCTATGAAGTAAGGAACACTCTTAAGGGCTGACACTAGAATAATATCATAATGATTAAGTTCCAAATTTATTTTTCCATTGAAATCCATAAAAGGCAAATCACTAGGGGCAACCATGGTCGTGAAAGGGCCTAATAATGATCTTCGTGTAGAGGTAGACTTGGAAATTGGTTTCAGAGAAAAGTTTTGTTTATCAAGATGAATGTTAGTAAATGTCAATATTTTGCTAAGTTAAAAGTTAATTAAAAAAATAAAAAATGAATACCACTAGAATCTGATCTTATAGTAACCTTTGGCATGAAAGATAGGAACTATTCTACCACCAAAATGTTGAACGTTCTTTGGAGTCACCAGATCCTAAGAGTGTGGATGCAATAACTACTACAAATGGACCAAGATCAGAGTCAATCTCAATCAATATTGTTTGAATTTATTCCCATAAAGCATAATATAAATTATTGTATCATTGAATTTCACCCTCATGAGAGAGTTATTTAATCTCTCTCACTCTTGACTGCAAAATGGGAAAAACCCTAGGTTGTGGGTATCCTGTAATGGGATTAAAGCTCCAAAAAAGGGTGGTTCCTCCTGGTATCTCACTTAAAGTATTGATTCCACTTATAAAATGGATATAAGGGTTTAAATTTATGAATAAAAACAAAAATAAGGTGATGCATCAAACTTAAATACACTCTAGATTTCATAAAACTAACATTAAGGTAATTCAAAGATAATGTTCACTCACACAATCCCTCTAACTAGTCATTTTGAATCAATATTTCCAAAAATAGGCCCAATAGGTAAGAAATTAAGTATGGAAGAGTATTAAACTCACACAATACCTTCACTAATTACCAAAAATCACAAGTTTTAGACTTTCAACAATGGTGGAAAACATATAAAAAGGCAAGAAAGGTGGACAATTACCAAGTAAAGACACCCTTCCACAAAATAATCATAAATAAATTGACTTTAGCACTAGATGAAAGCAAGAATAAGAAAAAAATTATGTCTTATTACATTAAAGGCTATTTGTTTAAAAATATATATATATAGGGGTTTTCCTTGTTAAACAAGATTATATCTTACAAATGGGTTAGAAAAGGGAGATTTAGGAGAAAAGGGAAGAGAGAGGAGAAGAAAGATCTCATATTTTAATAAATGTCCCTAAACCACCTTACATGGAGTCTCAAAAAAAAATTTATTAATTAATCACTAATTAGATCTCATGAAATTTACCTCCAAAGGTTAAAAGGGTCTTCAAGCCTTCTCATTGGCCCAAAAAGGCACTAGAAGACATAAAACTTTGAGGAAAATGTTGTCACACTCCACTATCTTTGAGAAAAGTCTTCAAATATTAAAAACCTCAATTAATTCTCCAGCTTGTTCCTACAACCTCCAAACTCTCCCACTTTCACTTTTATGCCCCACTCCACTTGGATTCTAAAATGACTTGACATGATGGTTAGTTACCATGGTACTTTATGATTGTAACTAACCTTGAATATTAAGTTTGAGTGTTTAATTTTTTTTGCTATCTTTTTGTTCTCAACTATAAATTAAACCTTGAACCCATAAAGACTCCATGAAACCTACAAAACTCTTGGCCTCCATTGATGGAGATCTCCAAGCTTGAGCCATCTTCAACCAATTATGCAATAACTTACTCCCAAGGCCATTTATCACCATAAGGTCCACTTATAAAGTTGTATAATACTTATATACATCCATAACATTCCTATGAGGTATAAAACAAAGTTTTATGGCACCTTCAAAACCTAGAACAATAGTAGAAAACTCAATTTAAACATGCAACCATTCACAAATTATCAAAAAACTTGGGTTTTTGAATTTTATCTTATCAAAGGACAATATAAACCCATAATAATATCTCCAAGTTCTGGTCGCATTAGGCCTCTTTCATGTATTTATACCATTAGTCTGTTTGAAGACCTATAAAAATAGGTAATTTTGGGCCATTTTAGGCCTCTTAAGAACCCATAGATGCAAAATTATTTTTAAAAATGTTATAAAAGATATTTATAGATTCTTATACATTTTATATGTGGTTTCCAAGTGATTATAGGTCATTTGATGGGCTTATGAGTTCAAAAACCCAAAACTATTCAAAAAGGCTCTTTTGGTAGCTCAAATAGGCTTATATTATTGATGATTATTCATAAAATATTATACTCCATTATATAACTTATTTAAATGAGTATTTATCCTATATACCCATTTAAATTCTCTAAAAATTTTGGGTTCCCATGTGGAAGGTGTGAAAATATATGTATTTAGAAACATAACCTATGGGGTTCTGCATGCATTCTGGGCCTACATAAATTATTTATAATTTTTAATAAACATAATCCATTTAACCAAAATCAGTCCATAATTAATTTAAATTGCATAGGGTTACTCAAAACATACTAATATCATTTGGTTAACTCCTTATGTAGTGAAAGATATGAGCATCTAAAGAGGGACTTGAACTAGGTGGCTTAGACTTGAAAAGATTGAGTTTCTCCTTGAGGACAAAATTTAAATTTTATCCTATTATTATTTATTTAAAAATATAATTCATGTACTTAAAAATATCATCATACCTCTATAATGTTTCATCTTTTATTGATAGATTTTACTAGTGCCTTAATGGGATATATGCCTTCTAGGCATTAAGATGAGATTTTAGGCTTAAAACTAAAGATTCAAGGCTTGAAGCACATTTAATATGGTATTAAGGAATAAAAAAATGGTTTAAAATTCATTTCCATCCCTTTTTACCTCCTTTGGATGATCATGTTTGAATTTTGTCTTTATGCTTTTTTAGGATTGTCTATGAGAATGACTGCTTGCCTACTTATTCTAGCCCTTAATGACATGGTTTACATTAAACCTAGAGTGTAATCACCTCTGAATGAGGTTATATAGGTTTTAAAACACCTCTTTACCTTATAAAACCCCACATGAGGTCCAAAACACCTTGTATACCTATTAATCTTCGAGAAACCTACCTGAGCTTTAACGGTGATTGCCATAGACATGTGGGTGACTGTGTAATCATAGTGGATACTTCCACTCCTAAAGTGACCCATAAAATATAATATATGGTTATAAGGAATAATTAACATAATATCTAAAAATTTTCATACTTTTATATTGTATATTAAGGCTTGTAGGTGATTTTTACCAAAACTAGCATATGTTGCATGCTTGCTTTTGACTATCAACAGATATCAGGCTGATTGTGACATAATAGTGTGTAATTTCCATATTATATTGTCATAAAAAATATTATGGATATTTATATCAACTTATTATTAACATCTATACCAATTTTTCATTCTTTGATCATGCATATTAAGGCTTGTAGTTGATTTTACCAAAACTCACCAGTGGACTACCTAAATTTTCATGGAGAATGCCTCAGGTCTAAAACAAAAAAATAGATATGTACCTTGTTTTTCATTCCAAGTTGATATAACAATGGGATATAATAGGTAACATGGACCATATGTACCATATTTTAGGTCTTGAATCCATGTATAGGTGCTTTAAAGTCACCCTTTCCACTAAGATAGTCTTCCAAGGTTGACTGAACATTGATTGTGTTTTCATGTTATTAGCATTGTCCTTAGATGCAAGAATGTTTGTGTTTCTAATGCAAAATTGCTTTCTACATTCAAAGAAGAAATAAGACACTGAAAGATGGTTAAGGCTAGAAGTACCTGATACAGTCGTGCGCGCCGAAATCAGACGTTGAAAGATTCTCCTCTTTTGCTGTGGAGGAATGACACCTGCGAAGAAAAGGCTAAACACGGAAAAACGTTAATAAGAGATATGGTGGGTTGTCAGGCGAACGCCCGATCCCGAAAGTACGAAGACTCCCTAGAAGGATATCAACCCACTGATAAAAAAGAGTAGAAAATTGGACGAAAGTAGATGATAATGACAGAAATAAATGACAGAAAATAAAAGGCATACCTGATATGCGGCACTGTTCTGCACAGTCACCGGCGTCGGTCTCTGTGGTGCCGGCGTCGGTTAGGGAAGGTGCCGACATCGGTTAGGGTGCCGTCGTCGGTCGGGGTAGTGACCGGCGTCGGTAGGGGTAGGTTCTGGGAAAAGGTTCGGGACAGGTTCTGAGAGAGTCAGGACAGGTTCAGGGAGAGTCTGGGGGGTTTGAACAGAGTCGGGATAGCTCTGAACAGTCGGGACAGGGTCTGATATGGTCAGGGTAGGGTTTGATAAAGACAGGGACGAGGTTTAGACAGAGTCTGAGGAGTTTGAACAGTGTCTGGGCAAGGTCGGGAAGAGGTCTGAACAGAGTCTGGGGGTTTGAGGACAGAGGCAGGGATAACAGAACATAAACAATAACTAAGAAAGAAAATGAAATAAACAGAATAAAGACTTACCTGGTAGAAGACCCGATGAAAGCCATGGTGTGCAGATTAGTTGATGTCATAGTGTTGATGATTGCTCGGTAGGTTCGGTGGAGGAATTCGCAGGTTGGTTGCTCAGCGTTCGGTTGATCAGCGTTCGGGGATCCTCGTTCGAATGGCTGGCGGAGGTTGATGAAGGCGGGGGATGGAGACGGTTCCAGAAACGGTTCATCAACCGTTTCGGGAAACCGAATGGTAACTGATAACGGACAAGGGGAAGGTGACCGACGTCGGCAGGATTGCCGACGTCGGCCGATAGGTGACCGACGTCGGCGACATCGGTCGGGTAAAGACCGTCGTCGGCAGATGCATAATGGGAATAGAGTCTACCTTTCGTTCTGTGCTCCTCTTTACATGTTGCCAGGGTCAATGCTGGTGAAACAAGTGATCGGCAAGGGTTCAATAGGCGAAGAAGAAGAAGATGGGGAATGACCAGGGGAGTCGACACGATTTCGGTGTCTACATTTGCCCCTTTTTGTCTTGTTGGTTGTTCTGGACGAACTGCAAGACAAAAATAGGAGTGAGTGCCCCAGGCGAGGGATAGGGTTGATTTCGTCTTGTTGGTTGTTCGAATGAACTGCAAGACAAAAATAAGAAGTGAAATGCCCTGAGTAAGGATGAGGTATTCCCCCTCAAAGCAGGAGTCGAGGGAAGGGAACCAGGAATCGGGTGCTGATTTGATAAAGAGTGGATTAAAAAAAAAAAAAAAAAAAAGGGGGTGAGGGTGAACGCTGCAAAGGTTGTGATTGCACGCATACCACTACACGAGATGGTCAGGCCAAAGTGTCGCAGGTCAAGGGTCGAGGAGTGCCAAAATTGAAGTAACTGGGCCCCAGCATTTAGTCGTCTGCTGATCGGGTCACTCAATCTAAGCTGAAGCTCCAAATGGGTCATCGCGTTCCAGGTATCCCGGGCTCAGGAAGTGATCCTAGAAACGCGAAAAAGTCACAAGTAGTGTGGATCAACCAGTGTGCGATCCTATACTTGTGAGGGTCCAAAAAGGTCTGCGCACAATTCTGTTAACCAGTCATGAGGTAGCATACATGCAAAAACAACCAAGGCAACAACGTCTTGGAAGTGGTCGAGGTCGGAGGAGATAGGCATGATCTCCAATGGTTGGTGGTCGATGGATGGATGAATGGACGAAAGGATGAGAGGATGCGGCCGAGCTAACCCCAGAAGACCCCATGTCAACTGAGTGCTGCCTACATAGCCCTGGTGATAGGGCCTCAGGCCGATGTAGTTCTCCCTAGAAGGGAGGAAGGGTCAAAGGGATGGTGAGGAAAAAAAAGATGTTGCAGCCTTTTCCAAATGGTGTATTCTGTAACATTGGTTGAGGGGTTTTTCATCCCTTGCAATATTCCATTTGCGTGATGGATGTATGCTAAAAATGAATTGAGGTCTATTTATGCTTTGGCAAGTATTGGTTTATGCTTAACATAAATTGGGGCGAGTCGATAGTTTCCATGTGTATTGGTGTCCATAGAAACTAGGGTGAATAGGCAAGGTCATGTTGATGGTCTGAAAAGAGAGTTGAGCTGAGTTGATCGACAAGTGATGAAGGTGGATGTGACCAAAGGGCAGAAGAAGATGAAAGGCAAATTGCTCTTTCATTGACAAGGACCAAAAAGATAGCATAGATAGGGGTTATGAGAACCAAGAGCCCCATTCATGCGTGACGTCGTTGACCATAGTTATGTTAGAACGGTAATCAAATCACTTAGACATTAAAGTGAGCTCGAAGTCCCTTGAGTAGGTAATAGGAGGAGGAAAGAGGGTAACCCATTTTAAGAGCAGAGATAACTTTGCCCCTTTTTATAGGAGACCCTGAGACAACTACAAGCCAAGTCTGTGACTCATTTTTTTTTTTTTTTTTTTTTTTTTAGAGAGGCAGACTGATCGATGCGGGAAGCCTGCATAGAGATGTCATTTGCTTGGTGGTCAGGTTGTGAAGCTGATCAATGCGGGAAGCTTCTAAAATAAGTTGCTGTTTATTGCCAGAGTAGTCATAGCCATCCTTCGAGGGAGTGGTCTAGATTTTTATTTAATAATATAAAGGCTTTTGAATAGCTGTCCTTCGAGGGAGCAGTCTATTTATTACATCAATGATAGTACAGCTGTCCTTCGAGGGAGCAGTCTGTTTTTTTGATTTGATATTGATATAGTGACCATGGATATGTTTTGACATCTTGATTTGGTTTGATAGAAATGTGAGTCATGGACAAGACTGTAGAAGGTCAAGGGCTCCCTTTTATTAGGACAAAGCATCCATACATCATAAAAGGGTTATAGGAGTTGTTAAGAGGAATAGGGTTGAAAGGAAGTAGGATGAAGAGGACGGGGATTGCTCAAGGGACGAGCTCAAGTTAAGTGTCAAGTGGATGAATACTCGACTAGCAGTAGAATGGTCGCAGATGCAACGCATTAAGAGGCTCAGGTTCTGGGCGTCCATCAAGAGAAGACAGACGGTAAGTCCCTGATCCATACTTGTGCGTGATAATAAAGGGTCTGAGCCAATTAGGAGCAAACTTGCCTCGTTTACTTCGCTCCATATTGGTCACGTGTTGATTCTCTTTGAGGACGAGGTCTCCGATGTTGAAATCTCATTCTCGCAGATTTTTGTCATAGGTGTGCATGATGCGATGTTGATAGACATGGAGATGATTAAGGGCAGCAAGACGGTGTTCGTCAAGTAACTCAAGTTGAGCTAAGCGATCTTGATGAAAGTCATCGTTGGAAAGGATATCATGTAAAGAAATGCGGAGAGACGGGATCTGTACTTCGAGAGGTAAAACAGCCTCTATTCCGTACACAAGAGAAAAAGGGGTAGCACCCGTAGAGGTTCGGATGCTAGTGCGGTAAGCCCACAAAGCGAAGGGAATGTGAATGTGCCAATCCTTGCCTGTGTCACTGACCACTTTCATGAGAATTTTGGTGAGAATTTTGTTGGAAGCCTCGGCCTGCCCATTTGCTTGTGGGTAGTAAGGCGAAGAGAAACTGAGTTTGATGCCGAAGGAGTCGCATAGCTTTTGGACAGTTTTGTTTTTGAAGGACTTGCCGTTATCAGTGATGATTTTATGAGGAACACCGAAATGACAGATGATGTGGGTGTTGATGAAGTCGACGATCTTGTCGGCTTTTGTGGAGACGAGAGGAATGGCTTCCACCCACTTGGTGAAATATTCAGTGGCTGTGATGATGGATTGATGACGAAGAGACGAATGAGGGTTAATCCCACCGATGAGATCTAAACCCCACTGAGAGAAAGGCCAGAAATCTTGAGCAACTTGCAAGGCGTGGCTGGGGAGATGAAGCAAGTTAGAGTGCTGCTGACACTTTATGCAACGCCGAACATAATCACTACAGTCTTGATGAAGGGTAGGCCAATAATAGCCCAGACGAAGGATGCGCTTGGCAACCGAATTTCCACTGAAATGCCTGCCACAAATCCCGTTGTGGACTTGTTGGATGGCATGAGATGCTTCAGTGGAGGTGAGACAACGAATAAGGAGGCCGTCGAAGCCTCGCTTATAGAGAAGACCCCCTAGTATGGTATAGCGAGCAGTACGCTTGATAAAAGCTCGTCGTGCATTACTAGAGAGGTTGGGAGGAATGATAGAGAGAGATAAGAAGTCCACAAGTTGCTTATACCAAGCATCTTGTGGGCTAGGGTCTATAGTGTTGACATGATGAATGTGAGGAGAGATATATGAAGGCAACGGCACATGACGCACCGTGACAAAAAGTCTGGATGCAGATGAGGAAGATGGGATATGGGAAGCGAGAGAAGCCATAGTGTCAGCAAACTTGTTCGTGGATCGAGGAATAGTCTGCAAGAGGAAATGGTCAAAAGATGCAAGGAGAAGGTCAGCACGATTTTTGTACCTTTGCAAAATTTCATTTTTACAGAGGTATGAATCGTTGACCTGATTGACGATGAGCTGTGAGTCACCGAAGATGTTGATGGACTTGATGCTGAGAGAGAGAGCGGTCTGAAGTCCCAAAATTAAGGCCTCGTATTCGGCCATATTATTGGTACAATCAAAGTCGAGTTTGAAAGATAAAGGCATGGGCTCCCCTTCGAGTGGGATGAGAATGACCCCAGCACCTCCACCTAGTTGACATTTGGATCCGTCAAAGAACATAGTCATCTGATAGGTGGTGTCGTCGAAGGAAAGCGCAGCGATAGACTCGTCAGGGAATTCACACTGTGAAGGTTGAGTGTCAGGAAGAGGGGCATCGGCTAGTTGATCAGCGATGGTTTGCCCTTTGATAGATTTCTGCTGGATGAATTCGAGATCGAACTCAGCAAGCAGCATGAGCCACTGAGCCATACGTTGATTCTGATATGGCTTGGAGTGCATATACTTGAGAGGGTCGGTGTGGGTGATGACAAAGGTTTTGTGACTGAGAAGATAGTGGCGAAGCTTAGTAGCAGCAAAGACTAACGCCAAACAGAGTTTCTCGATATGGGTATACCGAGTTTCATAGTCGACCAGTGTTCGGCTGATATAATAAACGGCTTGCTCGCGGTGATGCTCGTCTCGGTGCGCGATCATGGCACCTAACGAATGGTGAGTGGCTGAGATATAAAGGTAGAAAGGTTGGTCATCTTTAGGTGGAATGAGAACTGGTGGAGAGACCAGATAGCATTTTAAGGCTTCAAAAGCCTCTTGACAGTCCTTATCCCATGTAAAAATGACGTCCTTCTTAAGGAGATGATGAAAAGGTTGGCAGCGGTCAGAAAGCTGCGAGATGAAGCGATGATTGGACTGGAGCTTGCCTTGCAAACTACGAAGCTTCTTGAGATTGGTCGGGGGAGGCATTTCGAGGATAGCACGAATCTTGGCGGGATCTATCTCGATGCCACGAAAGGAAACAATGAAGCCGAGAAGCTTGCCAGAGAGGACCCCAAAGACACATTTCTTGGGGTTAAGACGGACATTGTACTGAAGAAGATGAGAAAAGATGATGTTGAGAATGGTCAGATGGTCACGGCAAAATTTGGATTTGCCGAGAAGGTCATCCACATAGTCCTCCATGATTTTGTGGAGGAGATCATGGAAAATGTAGGTCATGGCACGCTGATAAGTGGCGCCTGCGTTCTTCAAGCCGAAAGGCATGACTCGATAGCAAAAAGTCCCCCATGGGGTGATGAAAGTAGTCTTGTGCTGATCTTTCGGAGCAATCAGAATTTGATTGTATCCTGAAAACCCGTCCATAAGAGATAGCATCTCATGGCCGGCCGTAAGATCAATGAGCTGGTCAATGTTAGGAAGAGGAAAGTCGTCTTTAGGACAGGCTAGATTAAGGTCACGATAGTCTGTGTAGATCCGAATCCCCCTAGTTGCCTTGGTGACTGGGACGATGTTAGAGACCCACTGTGGATAATCGATAGGCTGGATGAAGGAGACAGAAAGGAGCCGCTGAAGCTCCTCCTTGACAAGGAGGGCAACGCGAGGATGCATCTTTCGAAGCTTTTGCCTGACGGGCTTAGCCTCTAGTTTGGTGACAATGTTATGGGTAACGATGGTTGGGTCGATGCCAGGCATATCACTGTAAGTCCAGGCAAAGGCCTTGCTATGGTCGGAGAGGAACTGGGTATAGTCAAGCTGCTCCTGAGCGTCTAAAGATTGGCCGATCTTTAAGACATGAGGAACATCAGAAGAGGGAAGGTTGATGTCAATGGTTGATTCATTTAACATAACCTGGGTCTCAGAAGGAAGGGAGCGCTGGATGAAAGAATCATCAGCGCCCATGTAGGAAAGAATGGCGTCATCGTCAACGCAGTGAACAGTGTGAATGGTTGCCGACTCATCTTCGATCATGGTGGGAAGAATGAGAGGGAGAGACTTGGATACCCCATTGAGCTGATAAGTCAAGGGGTCCAGGCGGATGGTGTTTATGGAAAAAAAAAACTAGGAGGAATGGAAACCACTGACTCCGTAGGTGAAGGTGGCGAAATAGGCGAATGTGGAGGAGATTGGTCGAGGATTGGTTCAGGATAAAGGTCTACAGGGTCTTGAGTGGGGTCGTGATATCCCAGACCATACCGTTTCTTGGCGTCGTCATCATT
Organism: Torreya grandis; assembly: GCA_037957365.1. Taxonomy (NCBI): domain Eukaryota; kingdom Viridiplantae; phylum Streptophyta; class Pinopsida; order Cupressales; family Taxaceae; genus Torreya; species Torreya grandis. The sequence continues at coordinate 1,196,149 of JARHVA010004608.1, forward strand.
GAGCGGTTGGATAGGCTGATGGGAGCCCTGCTCATAGCGTCTGAAACCAAAACCCTTCCATGCACACCTGTAAAGGTAAGTATGTGCAAAGGCGGGGTTGCCAAAAAATGAAAAATCTGATGTGAAAGGTTGGGGTGAAGAAAGAGGATTACCGTCAGTAGGAGCTTGATTAAGCCCTCCATAGACGAGGTTGGTGCGGAGGTGAGGGGGACCATAAGGTATGATCATCCCAATCCGATGGTCGTAGCTGGGGCTGTGATGAAGGCGTCCATACTCTTGCGGAGTTTGGAACATGTCTAAAACCAGCAAGCGATACTCTCCCAATGAAAGTCTTTGGAAGACGTCTTCCATGGGGTCTGTGGCTGTCGCTTGAAGGGGAGGTGTAAGGGCGACCGCCTGTTGCAAATTGGTTGAAGCTTCTGCGGATGGAGGCGGTGCCGAGGTTGACGGCTTGATAGGAATGAGGACATCGTTTGGACGATAGGTGGTATTGCATGTTTTGAAAGGTGAAGGGTCAGCGGGAATGGTGTGAACTTGTCCGTCATGCTCAAACTTCACACAACGGTGCAGGGTGGAGGGGACACAGGCCATGGCGCGGATCCAGGGTCGGCCCAACAAGATGTTGTATTAGAACTCTCCTTCGATGATGTAGAAGAGCTCTGGGACTGTGCGTGGACCAACACGGATATGGAGGATGACGGTGCCAATGGTCGTGGCAGTAGTGTCGTTGAAAGAGCGCAAGATCGCGTCAGTTTTGGAGACGCAATTCTTGGGAAGAGCCAACTGATCAAAGGCATGAGTGGAGATGATGTTGATGCTAGCGCCCCCATCGATCATAACGTGTTTAATGCGTGTTTGATCGATGTAGGCAGTGATGAAGAGGGCGGCGTCCTGATCTTCCGTGTTGGATGTAGGAATTTCAGAATCGCTAAATGTTATGGAAGCAACAGGGGTTAAGGAGTGGACAAGGGCAGCAAGTGGCTGAGGATCCTCAGGTTGGACCTCCGCTACCTGCAGGGCTTGGATGAGGGCCTGACGATGTTGAGGTGAGGTTTGGACGAGATCGTAGAGGGACATCTTCACAGGCGTCTGGTGAAGCTGTTTTAACATGGAGTCGTGGATTGGTCCGGAAGAGGAAGAAGAAGAAGAAGAGGGTTGAGGCGCGCCAAGGATAGAAATCTTAGGCTTAGGCGGTTGAGGTGGATTGACAAAAGGGTAGGTCCAAGGAATGGTGGCTTTTTCTTTCGCTTTATCCTTTTGTGACCTAGTGGTGATGTGAATGGCATTGATTTCAAAGATGGGAGGTGAAGATGATGAAGGGGTTGTAACCGGTTGATGAGATGTGGATGGGTTTGAAGAGGTTGAAGGGTTGTGAGAAGGAGTCGGGGGGCGGTCGAAAGTGTCCTTGAAGAGAAGAGTGTCTTTCTCCAGATAACGGCGAATGACAACCTTGAGGGCACAGCAAGTCTCAGTGTCATGTCCTGGTGTACGATGATATAAACAAATCTTCGTGTCGTTGAACCAGGAAGGTTTAGACCCGAGAGGTTGAAAGGGCTTGATGGGTGGAAGAGTTATGCTAGAAGTTTGCAAAAGTTGTTTCAAGATCAAAGAGTATGAGCCCACTAAAGGGTCCATGCTCATCGATGTATGCGATGTCGGTGACTTTTGCTTGGGCAAAATGGGAGGAGGTTTTCGTACCACCTTCTGGGTTGATGGTGCGATGACAGGTGGAGACGGTACACTCTTCGTGAGAGGTATCACCCTTTTGGGAGAGGGTAGGCTAGCGGTAGGTAAAGGAAGCAAAGGAGGCAACCGGTTTTGGTTAGAGGTTGAAGCGGGAAGGATTCTGGTTAAGGTTGAAGGATGCGGGCCCAAAATGGAGGGCAATGGTGACGGAAGAGGAGGCGTTTGCCTCTGTGGTTTGGCAGTCTTTTGAGATTTGGGTTGAAGACTACTATTAGTTGAAGTTTGGGTTAAGTCCACCTTCACTTGTGGATGAGTGAGGTTGGAGATGGGGCGAACGCCAAGTGATTTGATAGGTTTAGGCGGAGTAGATGAGGGTTTTGGTTTTGATGAAGTTGATGAAGATGTAGACGGTTTGAAAATGGAGATCGAATTTTTGTTGATAGTCTTAGGAGGTTCCGCCATGGGTGGATTAGCGGTATGAGATGAGAGGGCCCGGGCTTGTTGAAGAGCTGTGAGACGGTCCCACAATCCCTGATGTTCCACTTTCCTAGAAGGGAGAAGTTCGAGTCTCTCCACTAGTCGGGAAAATGGCTGAGAAGATGCGGGATGAGGTTTAGGCTCTTGAGAAGATGCCAATGGTTGTGGGACTGAAGGTAAGACGGATGTAATAGTCTCGGGTCCAAAGCATGGTGAAGTTATGACAGGTTCATGTTCGGTTGGAGATGAAGGAGAGATAGGTTCTTCTCTGGGTGGAGAAGAAACTGGTGAATGAAGCTCCTCAAGCGGGTAAAGGGCAGGGATGATAGTGCCCTCCACTTATGGCCGAGGAGTAGGAAAGGTTGGGTCCTCCATGGGCAGCAAGAAGGAAGATGGTGAAACTGGCGGTGCTGGTAAGGTCGAGGCATCCTCCAAAATGAGAGAAGTTGAGGGAGAACTAGCCGGAGAAAGAGGTTCGTCCACATGTGATGGACTGATGGATGAACTCACCTCTTGGGGTTGGTTAGAAATGAGGGGCAAGACCGTATTGACTGTTCGAATATTATGTTCATGGGTATTGTCAGTCAAGGTCTGGACGTTGTTTTGGGTTGGTGGATGATTAGGGAATGGTTGTTTGAAGATATCGATACCCTGATTAGGAGGGGCGTTAGGATTGTCGAGGATGAGGTCACCCTTTTCCAACATGTCTTGAACTATGTTTTTAAGGGTTTTACAGTTGCCCGTGTCATGACCTTTAACACGGTGGTAGTGGCAGAAGTCATTCTCCCTATACCATGCAGGGATGGCGCGTGAGGGATCAAATTGTGGTGGAGGTCAGATTTGAGGGAGATTGATGGCCCCTTGTTTGACGAGTTTTTCCAGCACAGAAGCGTATGATTCTCCAAGTGGAGTAAACTGTCGCTCTATGTATCTCTGCTGAAATTGATGAGTGGCGCTCATGGACGTGGATGGTTCAGATTGATTAGTTGAAGGTGAAGAAGAGGAAGATCTAACAACCACAGCATTTGCTGAAGCTTTAGATTTAGGATTGGACGAGGAGGGCTTAGAAGAAGGGTCATTGGTTTTGGAGTTGGGATTCTTACTCCGCAACTTGACTTTATTCTCCTCAACGGCACGTAACTCAAGTTTACGAGCCATCGTGAAGGCTTCGTCAAAAGTGCGGAAGGTTTGAACCCTCAAGGTAGAAGAAATATGTTTAGCACAGGCTTGAGAGAAAAGTTCAATAAGCTCAGGCTGAGGTAAAGAAAATGAAAGTTGATTGATAAGGCTCCTCCACCGAGCGACGAAATCAGTAATAGATTCATCCTCGAACTGGTGAATAGAATAGAGGTCTGTGATAGAGACCTTCTTGGTGATATTGATGGAGAAATGATCGAGGAATAGCTGGGCCAGCTGAGTGAACGTGAGGATGGAATAGCTAGGAAGAGAGCTGTACCAGTCAAGTGCAGCACCCGAGAGAGACATGGGAAACGTGCGTAAGAGCAACGCATCATCGTGGGCGATAAGGTAACAGGCATGTCTAAATGCCCGTAAATGTTGTTGTGGATCTTCCTTACTCTGGAAACGAGAAAACTTAGGAAGTTCCCACTGGCTGGGATATGGTCTAATGGGGACAGAAGGATGGATGGGCTCGTTACAGATTTGTTTGTACGAGAGAGTGTTGCGTGAGCCGGTAATGGAGGTCTCTAGGTTGGACATTTTATCCATCAGCATCTTGATAATATCTACTGACGGATTGACGGGTGGAGCACCTCTTAGATTATGAGGCGCTTGAAAGAGGCTGGAAGAGGTGTACGACGTAGTCGGTTGTACCAATAAGGGCGCAACGTACGGATGACTAGTCGTAGGGACAGAAGAAGTGACTAAGGATGATTGGATGGAAGGCATGGCTAGGTTTGATGTTGTCATGGGAGGTTGGTTAGAGGTAACATGGGCTAACGGATGGGTAGCCACCCTAGTGTTGATAGGAGTAAGAGTGGGCGGAATAGAGACGACCAGGTTTTGAAAGGGGGTAGAAAGTGGTTGAGTGGACTGAGATTGATTGGGGGCAGAAACCCCGGTGAAAGTGGGCCCAACGACGGAAGGAGAGGCCACACTTGGATGGTTGGTAAAAGGTTGGTCAGTGGTTGAGGCAACAGCCTGGGTGTCTAAGGGTTGGACTACGGACGTTGTTGATACGACCGCAGTTGTGAGGAGAGAAGTCGGCATTCCATAAATTGGATTGCCAAAGGGGTCTCGCGTTTGGCTATTCGCAAGATAGTGTTGCAGGGCTTTGGTATTGAGGTCCAAGAATCGTGCGAAGTCTTGGTCCCCTTCTGGAATAATAGGCGTTTGGGGCGGAGATGGTCTGATAGGAGTTCTTTCGGTTTCCGAGTTGAACTCCATTGTAGGGTTGGTTGTAGGCGGGGTAGATGGAAGAGGATGATGCCTCGCGTGATCGACTAGAGCCTTAGCTTGGCTACGAGTCAGAACCATTCAAGACAAGGAAGAACGTCCTCACAAGCTCAAACAAGCAGATAAGAACCAAAAAGATGAAGACACAAACAGATCCTAAAACCCTAGAAGTAAATTATTAGGATTATAGTGGCTTATGCCTTAGAATGTGTGTGTAGAGGAAGATTGGCTGAAAAATGGGTCCTAGAAGAAGAAGTCTATGGATGGTTTCAGGTTTTGTTATGGTGCTCAAGAAATCTGTGTTAGCTTCCGTACAGGCCTGGTGCTAAGGAGCAAGCTCCCCTCACTTCACGATTCCAGTGGTTAGTTAGTTTTGCTTAGCCAAAATATACTTCCACTAGAGTTTATCCTCCGCCAGAGAACGGAGTGGGCTTCCCCCTTGGTGATGAAATCCAAGTAGGGTCACCGGGACGGGTAAGGTATCCGCTGGGGGATGAAATCCCAGTCGGGCCTTGTCTCAGGTAAGTTTTATGTTTGTTTTGTGCAGGTGGTTTGGTCGTGTAACATCAAGTGATCTAGATTAATTCAATATGCGGTTTAATTACTATGTGTGGTCTAAAAGATGCAGGCAAACAGAAATGAATGCAAAGTGTTTTAATGTCCAAGTTGAAATGTTTGTTCGTATGAAGACGAATGGAGAAAGAGTCGAAGAATATGAGTTTTAGCTAGTCTAGAAATGCAAGAAAGAAAGAAGTGTTCGTTTTAGTTCTGCTTATGATGTCGTTTAAGAAGAGACGAAAAGGAGGCGAAAAGGAAGAAACCTAATGCACCTAAATGAACGAAAGAAAGAAAGAACCCAAGGAGGACCTAGGGTCCCACCGGGCGTGCCAGAATGTTTCTAATGCAAAATTACTTTCTACATTCAAAGAAGAAATAAGACACTGAAAGATGGTTAAGGCTAGAAGTACCTGATACAGTCGTGCGCGCTGAAATCAGATGTTGAAAGATTCTCCTCTTTTGCTGTGGAGGAATGACACCTACGAAGAAAAGGCTAAACACGGAAAAACGTTAATAAGAGATATGGTGGGTTGTCAGGCGAACGCCCGATCCCGGAAGTACGAAGACTCCCTAGAAGGATATCAACCCACTGATAAAAAAGAGTAGAAAATTGGACGAAAGTAGATGATAATGACAGAAATAAATGACAGAAAATAAAAGGCGTACCTAATATGCGGCACTGTTCTGCACAGTTGCCGGCGTCGGTCTCTGTGGTGCCGGCGTCGGTTAGGGAAGGTGCCGACGTCGGTCAGGGTGCCGTCGTCGGTCAGGGTAGTGACCGGCGTCGGTAGGGGTAGGTTCTGGGAAAAGGTTCGGGACAGGTTCTGAGAGAGTTGGGACAGGTTCAGGGAGAGTCTGGGGGGTTTGAACAGAGTCGGGATAGCTCTGAACAGTCAGGACAGGGTCTGATATGGTCAGGGTAGGGTTTGATAAAGACAGGGACGAGGTTTAGACAGAGTCTGAGGAGTTTGAACAGTGTCTGGGCAAGGTCGGGAAGAGGTCTGAACAGAGTCCGGGGGTTTGAGGACAGAGGCAGGGATAACAGAACATAAACAATAACTAAGAAAGAAAATGAAATAAACAGAATAAAGACTTACCTGGTAGAAGACCCGATGAAAGCCATGGTGTGCAGATTAGTTGATGTCGTAGTGTTGATGATTGCTCGGCAGGTTCGGTGGAGGAATTCGCAGGTTGGTTGCTCAGCGTTCGGTTGATCAGCGTTCGGGGATCCTCGTTCGAATGGCTGGCAGAGGTTGATGAAGGCGGGGGACGGCGACGGTTCCAGAAACGGTTCGTCAACCGTTTCGGGAAACTGAATGGTAACTGATAACGGACAAGGGGAAGGTGACCGACGTCGGCAGGATTGCCGACGTCGGCCGATAGGTGAACGACGTCGGTGACATCGGTCGGGTAAAGACCGTCGTCGGCAGATGCATAATGGGAATAGAGTCTACCTTTCGCTCTGTGCTCCTCTTTACATGCTGCCAGGGTCAATGCTGGTGAAACAAGTGATCGGCAAGGGTTCAATAGGCGAAGAAGAAGAAGATGGGGAATGACCAGGGGAGTCGACACGATTTCGGTGTCTACAGTTTGATAAGGATAGATGAGGATTTTTGAGGGAAAATGGAAATTTTATGAATGTATATGTATATATATAGTTTTAACTTTAATTTATCATTGTTTGGAGTCCCTCTCTATCCTCTTGATCTCATTTCATCATTATTGATCTAAGAACCATTCATGATCATGAGACTCCACCATTGATCACTTTGCTATCATCCTTCATGATATTAAGGATATGATTATTTACTCATAGATATATTTTGAGTTTTAGGAGGTGAATTACTATGTTTTTTTTTCTATTGGAAATTAAAGTATTAATAGAATTCATCACACCATCTTATGAAACTCATCAATGTGATATAACTTATAACCTTGTTAAACCTAAAGAACTTGATAAGACCTTACAGTACTAGCATTTGACTATCATCACACTTGAAAAGTATCTTACCTAGATGCACATGTAAATTTACTTGGGAATTTATCATTAACTGAGTTTAGTTCTTATTCATGGAATTCCCTTGATACTAAAACTTGTCTGCATGTCTTTAGAAAACATCTCCTTCATTCCACTATTCTTCTTGAAGGTTATCTTCTCTTGAAAGTCTCCTTCATCATGTTCCCCACTCTTTGGTCTTATTAATATGTCCTTAAAATTCTTAAATTTAGTTTAACATAGTTTTGAGAATCTTGACCTTGACTCAACCGAGTTATCTTGTATGAATTTTCTCTTGAATGAATCCAAGTGCCAAATAGGAGATCTTAAGATCTATTCATTTCAAGATTTCTATTAAGGCCTCAAGATTATCTTAAGCATTACCATAAACCTATATACATCACCTATAAATGTAAAAATAATTCCATTATTAGTTTTCAATAAAATATCTTGTATCTACCTTGATCACAAATCCATTAACTCTATCTTCTAGTCTAATCCTTTAACTTTCTTCATTCACTAGCCACTCTACATAAGCTCTTCTCCTTTCAACATACCAAATATTATTATAGGATTCATGAGTACAATATGATAACTTGTATGATCTTTCATGATCATATCACACTTTTCTAAACCCATTTAATCCTTTCAATCTCATTTCACCATGGATTTTTACTCTTCACTCTCATTAGAACCACTAAGCCTTTGGAGCCCCTTTTTGATGTTTTCCTTCTTATTTGAAGAGTATATCCACCTTCCTAAGTAAATAATACCATTTTACACTACCCTCTATCTACTTACAACCTTTCACAATGTTTTAAGGTTTGAATCCAAATTTATAAGGTACTTCCTTTGTTAGAATGCTTCCAATTAGGCCTCTTAAGCCCTATCACATACCCTACACCTCAAATCTATACTACACTATATAAAATCAAGACAAACCCATATTATTCACTTTATAAATGATTAAATAGGATATTTTACAATTTTTTTTGGTTTTTCACTTCTTCAAACTTGAGATATATGGTTTTTTTAATTATAAACCCTAGCTAAACTAAATGTGTAGACCTGTAGAAGCTGAGAGAACTCTAAACTTCATATATTGATAATGAGGATGTTTAAAGATAAAAAATTACCATTAAGATTTATATTTTTACCTAACCCATCTATAAAATTACGTTATATACCTTGAACAATCTTCATATGCCCAAAACTGATAAAAACATAGAGTTATGTACCTTCTTTAAAGGACTATGCATGAATGTGTAAGGTTTAAACTTTAATTATTTAGTTATATATCCTTACACAAAAAAATATAATTACATAAGGTATTTATTTTCCTCATCCCTCTATCCCAACCATTTATATACCTAATTAAATTCAAAATCCTTATTCTTCACATAGGCTTCTCTTCCACAACTCTACCTTGTTAGCTTTCTGAGCATATGTAGGTTTGATTTATTTATTTTATTGAGTTTTATAAGGCCCTAAGAAATATTTAATTTTTAATTAATATATTTATTGATATAAAAAACTATAAAAATCATTTTTATCATCCTAAATCAATAAAACCATCCAAAATCAACAATTTAGGCTTGCTACACACTTAGAATTTTTAGAATCAAGAAAGCTAGGAAGATAGAAAAAGGTGTATATTGATATTTATAAGGTTTAAAGACCTAATTATTTTTGAATTATAACCTATAAATACCATTAAAAATTATAAAATAGTCTTATTTAATCATCCAACCCTTTAATTTCCTCAAAAAATCCTATTTTGATTGCCTATAATTGCATACCAAAACCCTGAATTTGGCCAACTTGCACTTTTATTCATTTTACCTTGAAATTTTGAATATTATAAATATAAATTTTTTTTTAAGACTTAAAATCACCATATAATTACTTAAAAATAATCACATGAGTTTCAAACCATCTTCAATACCTTATATCACTATGAAAAGCTTGCATTGTCCCATGTTGACTGTCAATAGATAAGCATAGGACTATGACAAAACAATGAATAACTTAAATAATTTTTTAGCCATAAAAATCTTATATGTCCCTCAATAATGTAGTAAGTGACATGTCAAAAATAAAAAGATATTTTATATGTTGATGTTATGATCTAGGATATTATTTAATATAATTATCCATCAAAATTAATTTTAAACCATATTACACTTCCTATTTTGGTACATTAGTACTTTAGTGCACTCCTTCAATACATGGTTATAGGAAAACATGTTTTGACTATTGTAAGGACTGAGTGGACATATGAAGGTGAAATATAAGTTTATCATCCTAGGGAACCTTTATTTCACACTTGAAACCTATTAAATCTTAAATATTCACTCAAAGTTAAATTCTTCGTCTCATTCCACAACTTAGTCTTCAATAAGCTTGAAATTTCACACTATATAGATTGTAGTAGAGTACAACATGATGTGAGAAGTTTTGATGCTTTAAAACAAGGTCTATGAAGTGTATTAAGGTTAGATACCTACTCAATTAAAATTAAAAACTTCCCTCATACACCATGACCTTGGTTTTCTAGGTGTCCCTTTACCATCCTCATCCTTAAAAGCATCTTCTTTGCTCAACTTTAGGTGATGATTTTCACTATTGTATAGACTTTGGAGGAGTTAAGAGGTTGATCTTTATCTTAAACAAGTATTAAAGATATAAGCACCCCTTAACTACTCTAATTTGATTTTAAATAATTGAATTGGGTTACCAGATTGATTGAGTGGGGAAGAAACCAAGAAATATTAATTACCTTAAACTTCACAAAAGAATCTTAGCAAATGTTAACAAGATTAAACCAAGTTATTTTATCTCTGTCAACCTAAATCCTGTGAATGTGTTTGAACTAGGATGGTATTAGTTATTATTGAATTATTGAGTAGTCCTTAAATTAGGATCAATGAATCTACATGAGGTGTATCTTCATGATCAATCAATATCATTTGTATCTTATAGTGCATTTAGACTAATGTAAGTGTTTATTTGGCTCATTGGAAAAATTTGAGAACAACATATTATCTCTTATATCTCATTCATCATGAATCTTTTACTATATTACATTGAAATCCAATTACCTATGAAAACATAAATCCAATCATCAAACCTTGTTTTCTCTCTTCACACTCATCATCTTATGTATGAAAAGTGTACAGACTGTGTACTTGATTATGTGTTGAGAGGGAAGTTCTTGATGATCTCCCATGATTTTTGATGAGATCATGGTATTGGAATAATTAATTTACTTTTTTAGTGGTGTAAATACATGCTAAAGATGTATTTGGATCTCCCAAGCCATGTTAGGTGGATTTGTAAACCTAAAACTCCTTTTCACACTCCAAAACATGCACAAAATGCCATTTGGATCATTTTCCATTACATCTTGGCTCTGAATATCTTAAAGGTGGATTTTATTATAAAAAATATGAATTAAAATACTTTATGGGAGTTTTAATATTTATGAAGGGTTGGAGAATTTTGATAATGACCACCATGAAGAGAAAACAAGACTTGCAGCAAAATTTGTTAAAGTAACCTATACATTAAGACCTTCTCCTTTAAAATGAAACTTCATAATAGGGATGAATTATATAATAAAAAACACCATTAAATGGATCTCCAATAATTTTAGAAAAAACACTCCAAATATTTCTTCTTCATGGCATCTTGAAACAAAGAAATGGAATAAAACCTAGACACTATCTATATCAATAGGCCATCTAGACACATTTGTACTATTATCAATTGTTTATAAATATGAGTATACAAAAAAAAAATCCATAAAGTATAAGGCCACTAGGTTCCCTATCACTTCCTAAAATATTATAACCCAACTCTCTCTCTCCTGATTGTATTGAGTGAAAACCTGAGGCTCTCTTAGAGTTATCTAAGACTACCCAAAATGGTTTTTCCTTAGAATGAAGAAACAAAAGCCTTTATATGTAATAAAAAACTTTGGTAATGTTTTTTATGATTTATATTAACTTTAATTACTTTTTAAAACCTTCTTAAGTTTTAGGACCTCCATTAATGATAGAAAACCTATTTCATGCCTATTTTGTAGTTAATAGGATCTCCTTACCTTTGCTAGATCTTGTGCTAGAATATTATTTAGAGGCCTAAGAGATTATATTTGGGACACCATGTATGATTTAATATGATATATAAGTCCCTAAATTAATTAAACATTTAGAAACCTATTCATCTACAGCTCTAAAAGGCTCAAAATGTATCTTTTTGGTCCCAAACTCTTCTCCTCTAGTCCAAATAACTTGAAATGGCCTTGGACATCTCCAAATAGAGAAAATGTGTCATAATGAGGTATAATGATGCCAATACCAATTTGAATTCTTTAAAAGTCACTTTTTCACTTAAGAATTTCTATTGAGAAGCCCTTCAAATCATCTAATGCACTTTTGGGGGTCTTTTAGGAAAATTAGCTTCTCGAGACATTGTTTTTAACTTTCTATAATATCTAAGAGTTTTTTAAAACCTCCTTCATTATACTAAATTTTAAAACACCTTGGAAACTAGCAAGATCCTTTACTTGTAATTTAGGACCCATTTCTAGGCCTTTTCCTAAAAATCTCTAAATTCACCTTAAAACTTGCTTGAAGTGTTTCAAAAGATTAAAAGGGACATCAGGTAGGGTAATTATGTTTGTATTATATTTCTACTTTTGTACCATATAATGCATAATGACTCTAATCAATTCCTCACACCATACCAGGACCTTTTAGGATACTACACATCATCAAATTAGGACTAGAAAGAGACTAGCTATGGGGGTAAAAGGTTATTCAATGGTCTAGGAGAGTGGCCTAATCCATCTAGGAAAAATTTTCATATGTAACCCAATTTTGGAAAACATTTATAGTGACATCCTAGGGTTTCATGCTTGCCTATGCAAAATACTAGACTTAATTTATCCATTGGGCTTATGGGGCCACAAAAGTCTTTCTCAAATTGGTTTTCAGCTAATCACAAGGTCAAACTTATTATTGAAACTCTAAAAATATAATAGATAACCTAAAACAAAAAATAAACTTGATTAAAGCACTTAAGGAAGGGAAACACATATTGAAAGGTAGATGTACACAAGGTACTTGAAGGAAATCAACAAATCTAATTTAATATGTATAGGGTTTTAACTCTATTTTATTAACAAGTATTTAGATAAATCCCATTGATTGGGATGCATAATACATCTCCATATAATTAGGTAAGATTAAATGCATTATGTTTTTTGCATCCATAGATCAAGTAAGGGACATTATACAAGTTGTCAAACTTAGTATGGTTTCCTAGCTTGGCCTTATTTCAATCCCACTGGAGGACTAGATCACCATATTTAAAATATCTTACTATGGATATCTTGTCAATGACTTTATTGACATGAGATTGATGTGATTCTATTGTATTCATTTCAATATCCATCATTTATTCAAGCTCCATGAGATTTTCCATCCTCACACTCACAAGTTCACTCTCCATCAACTCAAGTTGATGGGATAGCTCCAAGGTAGGTAACTCAAGAGAGATGGGAAACTTGGATTATATACTATATAATAGGAAAAATTGTGATTTTCCAATGACAACCTTGGGAGTCACTCTATCATCCCATAATTTTTTCCTTCACTTTGAATGCCACACTCTTTGGTTCTCCTCCATAGTCAGATCTTAATTATTCTAATCAAGTTCTTATTCTTTGACACTATAAGTCCATTGCCTTGGGGGAAATAATTATAGGATGTGTTAAGTTAGATTACCAGCCAAAGTTCCCATTCACTCATCTTCATGCAAATAAATTTTAAGGCATTTTCTAAAATGATAGTTGTTGTTATACCAAATCTTGTCACTATACTAACATAGAAGTCCAACACTATTATTTCATTGGCTTCCTTTAGATAAATTACCTCCACCCACCTAGAAAAGTAATTAGTGGTAGCAAGTACCCACTTGTGTACTCCACTAGAATTTGGATTGATCATTCCTATAAAATCAAGGCCCCATTGCATGAAGGATTGCTCTACCTGAATATGATTAAGAAGGGATTTCAATCTTTGCTTGCCTACAAAAATAGAACACTTTTAACATCTTCTCACCCATAAACATGAATCCTTGAAGAGGTTATTCAAATAATAACCAACCCTCATAATTTTTTAAGTTTTGATTCTTGGGGCAAAATGACCTTCTTCAAGTCCATCATGGAATTACTCTAAGATTCTAGTCAATTTATCATTATATATGCATCTAAGTAGCACCCCATTGAGGTATTTTATGAAGATAACACCATAAATAAAAGAATAAGGCATGGACTAAAGTCCAAAGTATCTTCTCTTTATTCTATCCATACCATGAGGATACTCACCTATTAGCAAGAACTTTGTCATATCTTAGACCCAACTAGTGTGAGGTGGAGGTGCAATTGTTTGTAGGTTATTTAGCATCACCAAGACCACATCTTTCTCTTCATAAGGGTCAATAACCATGTGTTAAAATAATCCATTACCTCTTACTAGCTTAGTGAATTTTATTTTTACATCATATTCCATAACTCTTGTAATGCAACCAGCCCTCTTCTTATTCAGGTGTTTATTGAGAATGAAGTCTCTCACTCCAAGATGAGACACCCTAAGGTATATTTTATTGTTGGATAGCATAGGTCTCAAATTTTTTAGACTTATCACAACTAAAAGGACTTGATTTTGTAAAAAAGTGTAAATTTATTCATAACCTTTAATCCCTTGGCTAAAAAATATAATTGGTTATTCAATCCATTATCCATTATTTTGTATCAACATAGCTTATATTTTATCAATGTTAGAAAAACTGTATAAGATGAAATATTTAGAGAAATCAAGATTCATGAGTGTAGGTGCTTGAGGAATGGCTTGTTTGATAGCCTTCAATCCTATTTTGCCTTCTCTTGTCCAAGTAAACACCTAATTCTTCTTCAACATATCAATGATAGGTTTAACCAAGTTTTAAAAACCAGGTATAAAACTTATTACAAATTTTATATTTACAAGGAAAATTTGAAGTCCCTTCTTATTCTTTGGCAAAGATAATTCCAAGATTATACTTATTTTATAAGGATCAATAGCTAGTCCCTGATTTGAGACAATATGACCTAAGAGTTTACCATTATTGATAACAAACACACACCTATTTTGATTCAATGAGATCCCATACTCCCTACACCTTTAAAACATTAACCTTAAGTAGTCTAAATGTTTATTAGTATTCTTAGAGAAAAATCTTATGTCGTATAGGTAGATAAGCACCATTTTATTTATCAAACCTTAGAAATTCATGTCCATGTCTCTTTGAAAATTAGCTATAGCATTTCAGAATCCAAAGGAAATATTTTTAAAATCATATGTTCCCCACTTTATGGTGAAGGTAGTATTGCATTGGTATTACTCTCTTAATAGCACCTAATTATACCCTAAGTACCCATCCAAAAAATAGAAATGTTCTAAACCACTAACTATTTGAAGGATTTTCTCCATGGATGGTAAGGAGTAATGGTGTTTCAAATAGACCTTATTCAAATTTATAATGTCCACACGTAACTAGATCTCACCATTATTATTTCTCATAGGCACTAGGATAGATACCCATGAGGAGTGCTTGATAGGAAAAATAATATTAGGCTCAATCAACTTGGTTAAATCTTTTATTATTAGATGTTCAATCTTTGGGTTGATTGGCCTTTACTTTTGCCTAACAGGCTTGGCATTGGACTCAGATTCTATAGTTTGTTGGGCTAGATTGGGATCAAAACCTATTAGATCATTATAATCCCAAGAAAATAGATATGATTATTCCTTACAAATCTTAATAAATGCATGACTTTCTACCTCATTTCTTAATTTTATAAGATTGAGAATCTTGTCCTTGAATATGAGGACTCTATCATAGTTTTCTTCATCAATAGAAATCACTACCTTGTCCTTCCTCATGTGATCTCATTCATGGAAAGGACCTTCAAGGTTGACAATCCATTTAGTAAGTTTATTATAATATAACTAAATAATTTGGTCCTCATACTACTGATGAAGTCTACTTTGGTTTGGTGAGGAAAAATCTACCTCTTATTATAGAAAGAAAGTAATTTGCTTGTCATTATCAAAGACTTGCTAGTGAGCCTCATTATCTATAACTAATGGTATCCCTATCACTTTGATATATGGATATATTTTAGTCTTCTTCAAACCATTTTAGATGTAAAAATGATCCCCTAAAGTTTCCAACCTATCAACATGATGATTTTTCTCTTTAGGCATTACTTGGATATTGAAGGCTTCAAAGTCTTCAAGTAGGTCCTATGATCTAGGTTTGTATTAATTTATTAAGGTGTTATTAGACATATTTTGACCTCTCACCTAATTTATAATCAGATCACTATCCCCATATACCTGTAACTACTTTATTCAATTCTTACTTGAATATTGAAGACTATAGACGAGGCCTTCATGCTCAAATGTGTTACAAGAATAACTAAATTGGAGCCTATATGATGAAAACAATTTGTCACTATAGTGTGATATTATCATTACAACTTCACCTACTCCATACTTGCTCCTTGAACCATTAAATAACATCTTCCATAATCCACATCTATCCTCTTGTAGCATAGTGAGGGATGGCATGAACTCATTCTCTTAATATTGGCAATAAACTCCCATGTCTATTTCTTCAACACCTCCCAAGGGATCCAATAGCTGATTATCACTCCATAAATCATCTAAGAACATATCAAGTATCCCCTCAGGATGAGTATTTAGTTCTTGACTAACAAGGTGGTCATCTTCATCTAGAATGGTATAATTGATGTTTGGGCTACTTGAATTATACGTTTTAATGTAAAATTGGGTAATAGGCTCATCTTTGATAGACACCTTGGTCTAATAACTTATTATAACAGCCATATATGACTAATATACTACTAGGTAGCCCCCAATTTTAGTTATGAAGTCTCTAGATAAGCATAGACCAAAGTGAGGAGGCACCTCTAGAACCACTACATCCTGATCCAATGAAACACTAGAACAATCATGGAGGGTTACATTTATACCTTTGATAATACAAGATTATTTGGTATAAAATACATAAAGCTATAATACCCCCTTATATTTGGGTTCATACTTCAAACTAGGTTGATCTACTATCAATTTTGGCATCACTGAAGTACTTAGTCCATTGTTTACCATGAATTTGTGTACCAAGGAGTTTTCAATGATTACAAAAAGGTATACGAGAGGATATTTTACAAATTTATCTGATTTGATTTCATTTCCTTTAGTTTAATTAGAGATAACTGTTGACGACTGGAGATTACACCCGGTGGTAGGAAAACAGGTTCCTGCCTTCTCCCCACAACATGGAAACTCCTCTCTCGCCTGTGGGATGGCGATGCAGGAGAGGAGAGTCTCTAGGTATGGGCTAGTTCCCTCTGATGTATTTTGTTTGTTTCAGGCAGTGCAAAATATAGATATACTGGGGGGGATGAAAAGGGAGAAGAAAATATAGGAAAACAAACATCCTACTCTAAAGAGATGATACACCAAAATAAAGGTTGACCTTCCACATCCACTCTCAGAATCAAGAAAAATATAAATATACTCTACACATCTGGTAGAAGAAATAGGCTGCCTAGAATAACAGGGAGGCTATAATGGAAAATACATAACATAGGTTTACCAAGGTGCTGTGGGATGCACACTTGCAAGCAAATTCCTCTATTCTGTCCCTCTCAAGTATTGCTCTTCTCCTTTCAGCTGTAGAACCGGCACCTTGTAGATGGCTAGTTTGTTGGCATTAACCTATGTAAGCATCAATGATAATGACTAAACACAAATAATACTCATAACATACACAAACAATCTATCCAAGATGGAGGCAAAAAACTGTATTTTATTGATTTAGGTGGAGAATTTGGAGAGCTGTGCTCTTTACAAAATTGGAGAAGATTTTTGAAAAATGACCAAGTATGTGTATTTATATGGGAAGAGCCAAGAGAAGTCTCATTGGCCTTTTATTTGCAAGTGGTAGCTTTAGTCTTCATTGGGAAGAGGGAAAATACTATTGATGACATCAAAAGTCTGTTGGGACCATGCTTGCTGCCTCATTTTGTGTGTGGCCTACTTTCCTCATTTTGCATGCCTTTTCATGTGAACTGTTGTTCACGGTGATTTCCCGCTAGTGTTGTGAGCGGCTAAATATTGGCCACAAGTTTTTGAAAGGGTCTTGCAGGGTGTTGTTTACAGTAAAAATACCACTGACTGTTATTCACGGCTCATATTTTGCTTGGTGGACCTTGTTTGCTAACCCACAGACTGTTGAATAGGTCTTTGAAAGTTCTGCATGACCACTTTGCCGCTCACTGCCATGGGTGGCCACTTGGGCATCCACTACATGGGCAGCCACTTGGGCATTCACTACATGAGCAACCACTTCACGGTCTACTACGTGGGTGGCCACTTGGACGTTCACTACGTGGGCGGCCACTTCGCGGTCCGCTACCATGGGCAGCCACTTTGCATTCACTGCTGTGGGTGGCCACTTCATGGTCCACTACCATGGGTAGCCACTTCACGTTCACCACCAGCTGCACATTTTTTATGGAGTTTTGAAAGTTTTCCATGGACTTGGCCGAGCCCCTTTATATTTCCATAGGCTGTTTCACGGCTCTGTGTCCGTGGACAAATTCCTCGCGGTCTTTGACCACAGAAACTTGCCCGTGCTATTTAATGTTTTGTGTTTCAGCCGTGGGCTTTGTTTTGTTTTCACTGCCCTTCGTATTTTGCTGTGCGACCTGACTTCTTTGCTTAAAACTTTGAATTTTTTTTTGTGGGACTTAGCCAATTTCAAATCAAGTGGACTTTGAAATGCTTCAAACCGAAACTGATTCCCTTTCTTGCGTCGGCCCTCCATTAGGGCAATGAACTTGGACTCCCCTTCAGCTGAGGATAATGAATGTTGAACCAAACCCACTGATGAACTAAAATAAATGAATGAACCTGACAAAGGATGAACCAAGTGCTGAAGAACCCCCTGTATTGGACCAAGCTTGAATTGAACATGTTGAACGCGAAACGAATGTACTAGGCCAAGCCAGTGCTTGAAATGACATTGTTGGACCCTAAAAATGGACCTTGCAAACCAAGATTAATGGGCCATGCAAAGCAAGTGTAGAAGGTGACCGAGATTTCACTTGTGGGCAAAATTGGTCAACAAATTGGTGACTCACAGGGGAAGCTTGCCTGCTATGCTTAAGACCCAGTTGCCTTACATTCCATTGGGTTCGGAGTCAGATGGTAACTTTGAAAAGAGTTCACAATAGCCTTTGAGATCCCAAAATTACACCTGAAAATTTCACCCCCATAGATGAAAGGAAACACACAAGGATAAAAACAACTAACTGTGCAAACTACACTTAGGGAAAATAGGAAAGAAAATAAGGGAAACTATGTACAGCTGAACCAAAAATCAGTGGTAATGCTTCAGATGTATCCCATTAACTGGGATACATAGTTCTTTGCCATCTAACCTGGAGAGCTGGAATGCGTTATGCTGCTTACACTGAGTAATTATGTAAGGACCGCTCTAGAGGGCATCAAATTTTGCATGTTTATTGGGCTTAGCTCTGTATTCATCCCATTTTAAGACAATGTCTCCTTCAACAAAATTTTTTGACAAATATTTCTTGTCAAAATGTCTTTTCACATGTTGTTGGTGACTAATCATAGATACCATGGCCCGATTCCTTACCTCTTGGAGCTCCATTAGCTCACACAGTCTGACTTCCATGCTAGTTCCTTCTTCTAACTTTAGCTGATGAGCGAGGTCTAGTGTTAGTAATTCGAGTGAGATGGGAAGCCTTACTTCCCTTCCATACACAAGCGTATATGGAGAATTTTTGATTGCTCTCTTCGAGGTGATTCGATCAGCCCATAGAGCTATTTTCAACTTGGCATGCCAAGTTCTCTGATTTTCCTCCATGGTCCTCTTGATAATTCTGATCAGATTTTTGTTAGTGGACTCAGCTAGCCCATTCCCCTACGGGTAGTAATTTGATGAAGTGCTGAGGTATATACCATACCTCATCACCCATTCACTAGTTTTGGTTCCCAGAAAAGCCAAGGCATTGTCTAAAATTATAGTGGCTGGGACCCCAAATGTGTCACTAAGTCCTCATAGAAATCCAGGACTGTGCTTTCATTCACTTCCTTCAAAGCAATGGCTTCCACCCACCTGGTGAAATAATCCATAACACTCAGGACCCATTTGTGTCTGGCACTAGAGGGAGGATTGATCATCCCTATGAAATCTAGGCCCCACTGCATGAATGGTTGTTCAACTTGAATGGGCTGTAGGGGCATGGCAGCCAATCGTTGTTTTCCATCAAAAAGTGCACACTTCTAGCACTTACCCAGGCATAGGTATCTTTGAAGAGAGTGGGCTAGAAATAGCCAGCTCTCATTATTTTTGCTGTTGTGGTCTTAGGGGTGAAATAGCCACCTGCTAGCCCATCGTGAAACTCAGCCAATACCTTGTCAGCCTGATTGGGGTCAATGCATCTCAGGAGAACCCTAGAGAGATCCTTCCTAAATAATACCCCATCAATCAAACCATAAGGAAGGGACTGAAGTTTAAAATACCTTCTTTCAGCCCTATCGAGACCCTGTGGACATTCGCCCATAAGAAGGAAACGCCTCATGTCCAGTGTCCAATCTCTTATGACCACTGGTTCTTCTGCAGTGGCTGTGTCATGGGTCAGCAAGTTGTCTTCACCCTTTTGTCTCAAATCTGCAGCTAGCTATTCACACAGGCCCCTTCCTCTTACCAACTTGGTGATTTGAATGTCTATGTCATACTCCATCACTTTGGTGATCCATCCCACTCTTTTCTCGTTTAAGTCTCGATTGGTCAAGAAATCCTTGACGCTAGAATGTGGAACCATGAGATGGATCCTACTGTTTGACAACATATATCTAAATTTTTTTAGGCTATGCACTACTGCCAGGACTTGTTTCTCTACATAGGTGTGCCTGATTTCAAAGTCCTATAACCCCTGGCTAAAGAAGGCGAGTGGTTGTTTGAGTTCATCACTATTTTCTTGAGTAAGCATAACAAATATCACTTCTCCATTGCTGAAGGTATAGAGATTGAGGTCTTTATTGAAGTTGGGGCTGATTAGAGTGGGAGCCTGGGTCAAATCCTATTTGATGGCTTCAAAGCTATCTTTTCTTGGTATTGTCCATTTGAATTATTCACCTTTCCTCAACATAGAGGCTAGGGGTTTAACTATCTCAGCAAAATTCAGAATGAACCTCCGAATAAAATTTATTTGGCCAAAGAAACTCTGCAGGCCTTTCTTGTGCTTTTGTACGGACATCTCTAGAATGGAGCAGACTCTCTCAGGGTCAATAGACAAACCTTCCTTAGACACGATATGGCCAAGAAGTTTCCCCTCATGAACAAAAAATACACATTTCTTTGGATTTAGGGAGATGCCAAATTCCTTGCACCTCTCAAAAATCTGCTTGAGGTGTTTTTTGTGCTGTCTCGCCTCCCTAGAGAAAACCGTTATATCATCAAGGTACACCAGTACATTCTTATTTACAAACCACTAAAAGCCATGTCCATGGCTTGATGGAAGGTAGCACCAGCATTGGATAGCCCAAAAGGCATCTTCTGGTAGGTGAACGTTCCCCATTTAGTGGTGAAGGTTGTTTTGTATTGGTCGCAACCTCACACCAAAATCTGATTATATCCTGAATAACCATCAAGGAGGGAGAAATGTTTGGAACCAGTTACCTTTTAGAGGATCTGCTCCATGTTCGGAAGGGGATAATGATCCTTTAAAGAGACTTTATTAAGGTCTCTGAAGTTGACACACAGCCTGATCTCCCTATTTTTCTTTCTAATTAGAACCAAATTAGCCAACCATGAGGAATGTTTGATTGGAAATATAATGCCAGACTCAATCAACTTGACCAATTCTTTTTGCATAAGGAGTTTGATCATCAGATTAACATGCCTTTATTTTTGTGTGATTGGTTTTTCACCTTCTTCTAATTCAATGGTGTGCTGGGTGAGTCTTAGTTCGAAGCCTTTCAAGTCGCTATAATTCTAGGCAAAGACGTTAGTGAACTCCTGACACAGTAGAATGAAAGCTTGCCTTTCTTGAAACGTGCAGACCTTACCAAGCGCTAGCAACTTGTCCTTGAAGATTTCAACCTTTTCATAATTCTCCTCTCTGGTAGTGATGCATGCTATGTCATTTCTTAGTTGGTCATCTCTGTTGAAAATACTTTCAAGTGTGACCATACCCTTAGGGAGTTTATTGTTCTTTAATTGAACAATCTAATTTCCGTATTGTTGTTGTAATTTCACTTGATTATGGACTGTGAACTCAGATTCTTCCTTCAAGAAGAGATCTATCTGTTGGTCACTTTTGAAGACCTACCAATTCGTAACATTGTCTAGAATTGAAGGCCGAACCACCACTTTTAAATGGCACAAACCACAATCCCTGCTTATCTCTTTTGAAGCATCAAATTGGGCACCAACAGCTGCCAGCCTATCAGTCTGCTTATTTTGTTCCCTGGGAATCGAGCTAATGTTAAGAGCAAGGAAATCCTCCATCAAGTCCCAAACTCTATGCTTATACGACTTTAGCAAGGAGTTCTTGGTCATGTTCAGGCCTCTTATTTGGTTCACAATTAGTTCACTATCCCCCAGGATTTGCAACTTCCTGATCCCTCTCTTTCTTGCCCACTCAAGTACATGAATCAAAGACTCATATTCTGTAACATTACATGTGCAAGAGAACTAGAAATAGAAAGCTGAAAAGTACCCTTCTTTAGAAGGGGAAACTAACATTGCCCCACCACCGATGCCCAATTTACTTCTAGAACCATCGAAGTACAGCTGCCACAGGTAGAGGTCTTCTTTGTTCTCCTTCATTATATTGGGCATGACGACGCCTTCTTCATGCAAGCAATAGATGCCAAGATTTGCCTCTTCAATAAACTTATAAGGATTGTGCTCAAAGTTATCACTTCCACACTCATCCAAGAGTAGATCTGTGACTCCTTCAAGAGTAGAAGATGAAGATCGGTCTGTCTGAGACTCTTTTGGATCAATGATAGTGTAACTGACATTCACTACCTTGGGTGAATAGGGATCTAGGTGGTCCATGTAGAGTGGCTCAGATTCAATTTTCACTTTGGTCCCGTACTTGGTTTTGAAAACCAAATATGACCAATTCACTGCTAGATAGCCACATATCTTGGACGTAAAGTCCCTAGAAAAATAGATTGTGAAATATGGAGGAACGTCTGCTACCACTATATCATGGGGAATTGAGAATGTCAGGCAGGCATGTAATGTTAAACTTAATCCCTTCAGGATTTTGACTATCTTTGCAGGCATCCCATCTAGTTACAAGACTCCTTTTTTCATTGCTTCATACTTTAATCTCATCTTATCAGCAATGCACTTGGGCATTACTGAAGTGTTGGCCCCACTGTTGATTATGTAATTGTGTACTAAGAGATCCCCTATGATCAAAGATACATAAAAGGGGGGAGTCCTTTCTTCTTTCTTTACCTGATCTAAAGTGGAGGGCTACCCATTCATCATTAGGATGTTATTAGTGTCTTCTGGGACGGCCTGTCGATCTAGTTCGTGCAATTCTTTCTTCAATACATCCCTTTGTCCTGGGAGAGACAACAAATCCCATAGAGAAATGTTCACGTGCAATTTCTTCATTTGATCAACTATATTAACTTGGGGGCTGATTCCCTTCATGTTTTCCTTTGGGCTGATCCCGGCTAGAGCTGTAGACTAAGGAGCTAGAGGTGCAAATGGTTTACCAGAAATTGGGGCCCTTTGAAAAGGGTGCAATGGAGTATTCATTATTGCTACTTGAGGGAAAGTCTGCGCTTCTCCAACTGCTCTTCTTTTAAATCTTGTGTTGGCTACAATGCAATTAGCCTAATTGTCTGTAGTGCCCCCATGATTAATTGCATAGAGCTCACCCTCTTTGTGATTTATCAGAGTAGAATCCGGCTGAGCTTGATTGTTACTCGTGCTGGGCTGAGATGGAAACTCAAAAAACTGGGAATGATTAGCAACCTAGTTTTCTAAATTCTAGAAAAAATTCATCATATCATTCGTATGGACAGCTTGCTCTTGACCATGTCCTATGGTCGAACAGCTAGGTTGTTCCTATACACAGTTATTCTGAGTAGGCACCATGGCTTTAGATGACGAAGAGGGGCCTGAGTTATAATTTTGATAAGCCCTGATCTGAGTGAGTTGACCTTGTCCTTGACTATAGCCTTGAAAAGGGTTTCTAGGTGCTTGACAATAATGTTGATATCCTGGATTCGGCTTATTATTTTGAGCTTGTTGCCTTTTAAGAGCTACAAGTTCATTTGACATGTTTTGCAATAGGATTTTTACCTCATCTGGTTCATTTGATGGAACAGTAGTTGGCTTCTCAATGGTGGGTAGGGGAGCAATGGTGGGAATAATGGTATGTATAGAGGGTAACATCTTTGGGAAACATGACATGTTGGGCCTAGGAGCGATCTTTCTAGCTTGTACCAAGCAATTTTTGGCTGCTATGGCAATGTCGTAAGAAACAGGCAATATGTGCCCTCCCATAGATTGGATCATCACAGCAATATCGTTGTTCAATGCTTTTAAATAGTACAAGAAATTGTAGCTGGGAGTCAGCCTTACTAGGACAGGAATTCTATCCCAAGTCTTTTAAAACCGCATGTTGAAGTCTTGCATATACTCATGTGGAGCTCTCTTTATAGTCTTTAGCTACTTAGCAAGAGAGAGGCCATCACTTTTTTCCCCAAAATGACCAGTTAAATGGGTGCCCAATTCGTTCCAGGAATGTATTGAATTCACAGGCAAGGTTCTGTACCAATCAAGAGCCTTCCCTTTCAGAGACAAAGCTAGTAGTCTGATGGCAATGTTTTCTTCTATTATATTGTGAATATTGCAAAGGTTGGAAATATTCTTGATATGCTCAACAATTATAATAGGTCCCACTCCATCAAAAGAAGGTACATTCTTGAGAGCTGTTCCTGGAATCGGATCATAGCGTGGGAGGTTTAAGGGGCTCTCACCGTGAAAAGTTGTAAAAGGAAATGCCATGGCTGAAACGGGCTGTAACTATGGCTGAGCTGGGTTGATGTTCCTAGCAACAAGTCTAGGAGGATTTACTAATGGATAAGGGTGAGTTCTTTCAAACTTGAGCCTTTTAGCAAAGTTTAGAGGCAGCTCAATGAAAACAAAAGGAACCCCCTTGAAGCTGACCTTGTGGTGACTTTTGGCATAGAAGTTTAAGTGACTAGTCTTAAAATAAAGAACTAAGCTCTTACCAGTGGAGTTGGCAGATGATGGAAATCTTTGAAATCACTATAGCAGGACCAGCATCAATCCTGAAATACTACTGCGTTAGAAACTGATAAAATTACAGTCCCATCGGGCGTTTCAAAACTATTGATGACTAGAGATTGCACCCGATGGTAGGAAAATAGGTTCCTGCCTTCTCCCCACAACATGGAAACTCCTCTCTCACCTGTGATATGGTGAAGCAGGAGAGGAGAGTCTCTAGGTATGGGCTAGTTCCCTCTGATGTATCTTGTTTGTTTCAGGAAGTGCAAAATACAAATATATAGATATACTGGGGGGGATGAAAAGGGAGAAGAAAATATAGGAAAACTAATAGCCTACTCTAAAGAGGTGATACACCAAAATAAAGGTTGACCTTCCACATCCACTCTTAGAATCAATAAAAATGCAAATATACTCTACACATCTGGCAGAAGAAACAGGATGCTAAGACTAACAGGGAGGCTATAATGGAAAATACATAACAGAGGTTTACCAAGGTGTTATGGGATGCACACTTGCAAGCAAATTCATTTATTCTATCCCTCTAAAATATTGCTCTTCTCCTTTCAGCTGTAGAATCGGTGCCTTGTAGATGGCTAGTGTGTTGGCATTAACCTATGCAAGCATCGGTGATAATGACTAAACACAAATAATAATCATAACGTACACAGATAATCTATCCAAGATGGAGGCAAAAAAATGTATTTTATTGATTCAGGTGGAGAATTTGGAGAGCTGTGCTCTTTACAAAATTGGAGAAGATTTTTAAAAAATTACCAAGTCTGCGTATTTATATGGGAAGAGCCAAGAGAAGTCTCATTGGCCTTTTGTTTGCAAGTGGCAGCTTTAGTCTTCATTAGGAAGAGGGAAAATACTGTTGATGATGTCAGAAGGCTGCTGGGACCATGCTTGTTGCCTCATTTTGTATGCGGCCTACTTTCCTCATTTTGCATGCCTTTTCACGCAAATTGTTGTTTGCAGTGATTTCCTGCTAGTGTTGTGAGCGGCTAAATATTGGCCAAAGGTTTTTGAAAGGGTATTGCAAGGTGTTGTTTGCAGTAAAAATACCCTTGACTATTATTCATGGCTCATATTTTTCTTGGCGAACCTTGTTTGCTAACCCACAGACTGTTGAAAAGGTCTTTGAAAGTTCCGCATGGCCACTTTGCCGCTCACTACCGTGGGCGGCCACTTGGGCATCCGCTGCATGGGTAGCCACTTGGGCATTCACTGCGTGGGTGACCACTTTGCGGTCCACTGCGTGGGCAGCCACTTGGGCATTCACTGCGTGGGCGGCCACTTCATGGTTTGCTGCCATGGGCGGCCACTTCACGTTCACCGCCATGGGTGGCCACTTTGCATTCACCACCGGCTGCACATTTTTTATTGAGTTTTGAAAGTTTTTCGTGGACTCGGCCAAGCCCCTTTATATTTCCACGGGCTGTTCCATGGATCTATGTCCGTGGACAAATTCCCCGCGGTCTTTGACCACAGAAAATTGCCCGTGTTATTTAATTTTTTGTGTTTCAGCCACGGGCTTTGTTTTGTTTTCACTGCCCTTCGTATTTTGCCATGTGACCCGACTTATTTGCTTAAAACTTTGAATTTTTTTTTGTGGGACTTAGCCAATATCAAATCAAGTGGACTTTGAAATGCTTTGAACCGAAACCGATTCCCTTTCTTGCACCGGCCCTCCATTAGGGCAATGAACTTGGACTCCCCTTTGGCCGAGGACAATGAACATTAAACCAAACCCGTTGATGAACTAAATTGAACCAATGAACCTGATGAAGGATGAACCAAGTGCCGAAGAACCCCCTCTATTGGACCAATCTTGAATTGAACATGTTGAACTCAAAATGAATGTACTAGGCCAAGCCAGTGCTTGAAATGACGTTGTTGGACCCTGAAAATGGACCTTGCAAACCGAGATTAATGGGCCATGCAAAGCAAGTGTAGAAGGTGACCGAGATTTCACCTGTGGGTGAAATTGGTCAACAATAACTAAACTCTCCTTATTTGGTGGTTTCTCTGAAACATTGATCTTTGACCAACCCTCTTAAAGGATATCCACTTGACCAAGCATAGAAATCATGTCCCACATTAGAAAACTCACATTTGACTTCTTTATTTTCTCCAAAATATTTATGGTAAAACCAACAACATTTTATTGTGCTTTGGGATCCATAACCATGATTTAAACCTATGAGTTTTGGTGTATAAAGGTGATTCCTTGGTTTTGATTCTTTTGAGTTACTAGAAATTTTGGGGCAATAGTAAGATCACTTGATTTTGATAGTAATGTAGTAAGAGTGGGAGACTCTTTAACTAATTCTTGGTTTCCGTCAATATTCCTTCTTTTTAACCTTGTGTTGCCTACCATAAGAATGTTTGCTTAGTTGGAGCTAGCCTGTTCATTGAAATAATAACACTCTTCTTATTCATAGTTAACCAGTGTAGCACCCAATTGGTTTGGCCATTCAATAGCTCCTTAGCCTTGTGGAGGATCTTCTAGTTTGGTTATCATAGGAACTTCTAAAGTGTTGGAAAAGGAGGAATTGTAGTAAGGAGAGGAATTAAAACATTATAAGGTTGAATGTAAGGAAACAAGGACATATATGGCCTAGGTGTGATGTTTCCATATTTTATTAATCTATTCTTTGCTCTGATTACCACTCATAATATTTTGTTAATGTGTTCTCCCCATAGACTATATCATCATTACAATGTCACTATTGAGATCTCTTAGATATTAGAGGAATGAATAACTAAGATTAGGATTAATAAAGATTAGAATATTATCCCACATATTTTGAAACATGTTATTAAAATCCTACATAACCTCATGAGGATCTCTCTTCATTGTAGTCAACTATTATGCTAGTGAGAAGTGGTTACTCTTGTCTTCAAATATATTACACAAAACATCCCCTAACTCATCCCATGATGTGATGGAGTTAGGATCAAGGTTCCTATACCAATCCAAGACCTTTCCCTTAAAGGATATGGCCAAAAAATATAATATATACATTTTCTTCATTTATCTCATGGATATTACAAAATTTGGCTATATCTCTGATGTGTTGAGTAGGGGATGTAGAATTATCTCTTGTGAAGTAAGACATACTTTTAATGGATACCACTAGAATAAGATCATATTAATTGAATTCTAAATGGATTTTACCATTGAACAAAACAAAATTTAAATCTCTATGGGTAGCCATGGTAGTGAAAGGGCCTAATAATGATCTTCTTGTAGAGGCAAACTTGGAAATCAATTTAGGAGGAAAGTTCCCTTTTTAGGGATGAGTGTTAGAAAACCTCAATCATTTTTCTAAGTTTAAAAGGTAATTCAACAAATTCAAAAGGAATACCTCTAGAATATGATATTTTAGTCATATTTAGCATGAAAGATAGGTAATGTTCTATCACTAGAATGTTGAGTGTTCTTTGGAGTCCACTAGATGCTAAGAATATGGATGTAATAGATGTTATAAATAGACCTAGACCAACATCAATCTCAATCAATCTTCTTCAAATTTTGTCCCACTATGCATGGAATAAACTATTGTAGCACACAATTATACCCTTGTGAGAGAGTTCTTTAGGCTCTCTCATTCTTGGCTAAAAAAGGAATCAACCCTAGGCTATTCGTATCCTATGATGGGGATGAACCTCTAGAAAAGGTTGGTTCATCTTGGTATCTCACCTCACCTATTTATTCTACTTGGAAAAGGGATATAAGGGTTGCAAGGGTTGACTAAAAGAAATAAGGTGATGTACCAAACTTAAAGACATTATAAATTGCATAAAACTAACACTAAGGTAGTTAAAAAATAACCCTCACTTATATAATCCCTCCAATTGGTCATTTTGCATCCATATTTCAAAAACTAGGCCAACTAGGTAAGAGATGAAGTATGGAGGAGTATGAAACTCACACAATACCTTCACTAATGACCAAAAATCACAAGTCTTATACTTAAAATAGTGGTGGAAAACTTGATAAAAGGATAGAAATATGGACAATTACTAAGGAAAAATACCCTACCACAAGGAAATCATACATAAATTAACTATAAACTCATTTCAAGTAAGAGATAGTTAAAAAATTATGTTTTATTACTTAAAAGTCTATTTCATAAAATTTTGATATGGTTTTACCTTATAAAATGATAGTATATCTTAAAAATAGGGAAGAAAAGGGAGATATAGGAGAAAAGGGAAGAGTGAGGAGAATAAATCTCTCAAAATTAAATAAACATCCCTCAACAACCTTCCATTGAGTCTCAACAACATTTTGATTAATTAAGCACTAATCCTGTATCATCAAATTAACATACAAAGGTTAAAAGGGTCATCAAGCCTTCTCATTGGCCTAAGAAGGCACTAAAAAACAAAAAAACTTTGAGGAAGATGATGTCACACTCCACTATCTTTGAGAAAAGTCTTCAAAGACTATAAACCTCATTTAATGCCCCAACTTTCTTCTCCAACCTCCAAACTCTTCCATTTTCACTTCTACTCCCCATTCCACTTGGCTTCTAGAATGACTTGACATGATTGTTAGCGATTTTGGCACTTTATGCTTGTAACTAACCTTGAAGGTTAAGTTTGAATTTTTTCTATTTTATGCTATCTTTTTATTCTCAGCTAGAAACTTCACCTCCAACTTACAAATACTCCATGAAACCTACAAAACTCTTGGACTCCATTGATGGAAGTGTCCAAGTTGGAGCCATCTTCAACCAGCTATGCAAAAACCTACTCCCAAGGCCATTTGTCACCATGAGGGCCACTTCTAGACCTATATAACACTTCCATACATCTATACAATTCCTACTAGGGAAAACATAAATTTTTATGGCACCTTAAAAACCTACAATAATGGTGGAGAACACCATTAATCATGTAACCACTCACAAATTATCAAAAAACTTGGGTCTTTGACTAATTAGACTAGCAAGGCACCCGATAAACCCCTATGAAGAGCTCCTAGTTTCATATAATAGTGATTTAGGTACCACTTGTCCTCTTTCATGCATTTGTACCATTTCTCTCTTTGAAGACTTGAAAAAATAGGAATTTTTATACCATTTTGGGCCTCTTAGGCACACACACCTATCAAATTATTCCACAAAATAGGTTAGAAAATAGCTTGAGAGAGTCCTCTACATTTTACATGTGTTTTCCAAGTCATTCTAGGTCATTTAATGGGCCTATTAGTTAAAAAACCCAAAATTGGTTTAAAAGGCTCTTTTGATACGTGAGACATGATTACCTTGTTGAATATTATTCATAAAATATAGGCATCAATTCTATAAGTTATTTATATAAATACTTATCCTATATATCCCTTCAAATTAATTGAAAATATTGGCTTCCCAAGTGAAAGGTGTGCAAAGATACACATGTAAAAAGTTTTCTTTTGGGCTTTTGTAAACATTCTAGACCTACGTAAAGTCCTAATAATAGTTCAAAAACCTCAGGACTTAAATCAAAATCAATCCATAATTAATTTAAATTACATATGGTAACTAAAAACATACTAATAACATTTGGTCCAACTCCTTATGTAGTGAAATATATGAGCATCTGAAGAGGGACTTAAACTAGGTGCCTTAGACTTGAAAAGTGTGACTTTTTCCTTGAGGAACAAATTTAAAATTTATCCTATTATTCTTTATTTAAACATCTCATTAATTTCATTAAACATATATCATACTTATATAATGTGTCATCTTGTATTGATAGAGTTTGTTAGTGCCTCAATGGGTTATATGCCTTTTAGGCTTTAAGATTAGCTTCTAGGCTTAAAATTGAGTTTCAATGTTTGACGATCATATAATACAATATTATTGACTCAAAACCATGGTTTAAAAATTATTTCCATCACTTTTGACATCCCTTTGATTCTCATGTTTTACTTTTGTCTTCATGCGTTTTTAGGACTACCTATGGTAATGGTTGCTTGCCTACTTATTCTAGCCCTCAAGGGCATTGTTGACATTGAACCTAGAGTGTGATCACCTATAAATGTGTTTATATAGGCTTTAAAACACCTCCTTACCTTAAAAAACACCACATGAGGTCCAAACCACCTTGTATACCTATAGATCTTCAAGAAATCTACCTGAACTCCAATGATGATTGCCATGGACATATGGGTGACTGTGTAAAACCAATGGATAATTACACTACTAATGTGATATATAAAATATAATATATGGTTATAAATACTAATTAATATCATCTCCACCAATTTTCATACTTGGATCTTGTATAGTAGGGCATGTAGGTGATTTTTACCAAAATGAGTTTAAGTTGTCTACTTAATTTTTGACTGTCAAGAGATAGGGGGTTGATTGTGAAAAAATAGAGAGTATCTTACCTATTATATTTACCCATAATATATTATATATAGGTATATAAATTCATGATTAACATCTCCACCAATTTTCATGATTTGATCATGCATGTTATGGCCTGTGGGTGATTTTTACCAAAATTACCAATAGGCTGCCTAAATTTTCATGGAGATTACCTCGAGTCTAAGACAAAATAGTCGATATATCCATTTTTTGTCATTAAAAATATAAACCATCCATATATATATATATATATATATATATATATATATATATATATATATATATATAGATATGTCACAAGGATCATGTGTACAAAATTTTATGTCTTGATGCCATGTGTAAGTGCTTCAAAGTCACCCTTTCCTCTAGGACATGCTTCCAATGTTGATTGAACATTGAATATGTTTTCATGTTATTAGCTTTGTCTTTAGATGAAAGAATATTTGATAAGGATAGGTGAGGATTTATGATGTAAAATTTCACCTTTATGGATGTAGATGTAAATTGATAAGGTGAATTTCAATGTAGAACTATTCAAAGTCCCTATCTATCCTCTTGATCTCATTTCATAATTATTTCTCTAAGAACCATTCATGATCATGAGACTCCACCATTGATCACTTTTCCCTAATCCTTCATTATATTGAAGATATTATTGTGTACTCATAGATGTAGGTGAATTTTGAGTAGGTGAATGACTATGTTTTATGCCAATAAAACTCAAAGGATTAATATAATTCATCACACCATCTTATGAAACTCAGAAAAAGGACATAAATTAGAACCTTGTTGAACCTAAATAACTTGACAAGACCTCATAGTCCTAGTATTTGACTACCAACATGATTGGAAAGTCTCTTACCCAGATGTAGGTGTAAATTTTCTTGGGAATGTATCTTGAACTTATTTTAGTTCTTGTTCATCAAATTTCCTTGATACAAAAACTTCTATTCATCTCTTTAGAAAACATCTCCTTCATTCCACCAGTCCACTTGAAGGGTATCTTCTCTTGAAAGTCTCCCTCATCCTGTTTCCCACTTTTTAGGCTTACGAATATGTCCTTGAAATTATTTATTATAGGTTAACATAATTTTTATAATCTTGACCTTGAATAAACTCAATGATCCTACATGAGTTTTCTCTTGAATGAATCCAAGTGCCAAATAGGAGCTCTTAAGATCCATTCATTTCAAGATTTTTTTTAAGGTCTCAAGATTATATTTTGTAATGACATAAAAATTTATATAGCTCCTATAGATGGAAAACCAATTCCTTTATTGTTTTTCAATATAGTCTCTTGTATATTATTTGATCACAACTCCATAAACTCTATCATCTAGTCCATTCCTTTGACTTTCTTCATTCACTAACCACTCTACACAAGATCTTTTCCTTTAAACATACCAAATATTATTATGGGATTCATGAGTATAATATGATAGCTTGTATGATCTTTCATAATCATATAACACTTTTTTTAAATTATTTTAATACTATCAATCTCATTCCACCATGCATTTTTACTCTTCACTCTCCTTAATGCCACAAAGCCCTTATTGCCCTTTTTTAAGGTTTTCCTACTTGTTTAAAGAGTTTGTAAACATTCATGAGGACCTAATCTAATTTTACACCACCCTCTATCTCCTTAAAATCCTCCATGAAGTTTAAAGGTTTGAATCCGAGTTTATAAGGTACTTCCTTTGGTAACATGCTTCCAATCAGGCTTTGAAGCCCTATCACACACCCTATACCTTAAATCCATACTACATCATACAAAATCAAAATAAAACACTATTATTCACTTTATAAATGACGAAATATGTTGGATTATAATATTTTGTGACTTTTTAGGACTTTAAACTTGAGACATAGGGTTTTTATTAGAAACCCTAGTTAGGCTAAATGTGGAGGCCTGTAAAAGCTATGAGCACTCTAAAATCCATATATTGAGATTGAGGATGTTATAAGGAACCAATTACCATTCCTAGGTATAATTTTACATTACCCATCTATCCAATTATTTTATAGACCTTGAATAATATTCATATGCTAAAAACTAAGCAAACCATAGAGTTATGTACCCTCTTTACAAGACTGTGCATGAATGTGTAAGGTTTAAAATCCACTTATTTGGTTATATCTCATTACACAAAAAATATGACCTATAAAATTTATTTATTTAAATTTTACATATATAAAAACCATTTATATACCTCAATCAATCCAAACTCCTTATTCTTCACGCAGGGTTCTCTTCCATAACTCTTCCTTGTTAGTTTTTTTTAGGTATGAATATTTCCATTTTATTAAGTTTTATTATGTCCCAAGACCTAATTAATATTTAATTTGTACATTTATGTATCTGAAAAAATATTAAAATCATTTTTTTCATGCTTAATTAATGAAAACATCTAGAATCAACAATTTAGCCCTACTACACACTCAGAAAATGAGAATAAAAAACACAAGGAAGATAGAAAAAGGTGTATATTAATATTTATGAGTTATAAATAAATAATTATTTATTAATTTTAACCTTAAAATACCCATAAAAATTTTCAAATAATTTTATTTCATCATCCAACCTTTTAAGTTCCTCAAAAATACCTTTTCTGACTGCTTACAATTACATGCCAAAATCTTAAATTTGGCCAACTTGAAATTTTCTTCATTTTTCCATAAAATTTTGAATATAATCACTATAAAAAAGTTTTTTAATACTTAAAATCACCATAAAATTCCTGAAAAATCCTCACATGAGGTAAAAAACATTCATCATACCTTATAACCCTCTGAAAAGCTTGTCTAAGCCCATGCTGACTGTCAACAGACAAGCATAGGATTGTGACAAAATATAAGATTACATACACTAAATTTTTATCCAAAAAATATGATATATAGATAAAAAATATAATTATAATGAACTATACCAATTTTTATATCTTGATTGTACCTATAGATTCCCCAAAACTCATTTTCCCTTAAACTAGTTAGTTAGTTGCCTAGTATTTTATGCTTCTTGGGTTCATGACTAAACTTGTCATATTTTACCTTGTCATAATGGAATTATTGAGATTATAATGTTTTTTTTATATTATTTAATACTTATCATATGATAATTACCATTTACTATACACTGCTCAGTCTTATACACCTTATCATCACACCATTTCTCCTTCTTGCCTGCTAACCTAAATTCTACCAACACTAGTTATAAGTGACATGTAAATAATAAAATACTAATTTATATTTTGATATTATTATTTAGGATATAATTTAATCTAATTATCTATAAAAATTAATTAATAACCATATCACACTTCCTATTTTGGTAAATTATCACTTTAGTGCACTCCTTCAACACATGTTGTAAGTGAACATGATTTGACTATTATATAGACTGAGTGGGGATATGATGGTCTAAGACAAGTTGATAATCATATGAAACCTTTTATTTAAAAATTTAAACCACTTAAATCTTAAATAGTCACTTAGAGTTAAAAAATTAGTCTCATTCCACAACTTAGTCTTCAATAAGCTAGAGATTTCATATAGTATGGATTGTAGTAGAGTACAACATGATGTGAGAAGTGTTGATGATTTAAAATAAGGTATATGAAGTGAATTGAAGTTATATACCTATTATATTAAAATTAAAAACTTCCATCATCCAACATGAACTTGGTTTTCAATATATCCTTTTACTATCTTGATCTTTAAGAGCATCTTCTATGCTCAGCTATAAGTGATTATTTTCACCATTATATGGACTGAGGAGGAGTTAAGAGGTTGATATTTGTCTTGAAAATGTCTTAAATATATTAATACCCCTTAAACATTTAAATTTTATTTTAAATAATTTAATTTATTTACTAAATTGATTTAGTGGGTAAGAAACCAAGAAATATCAATTACCTTAAACTTCACAAAACAAGCTTAACAAATGCTAACAAGAGGAAACCAAGTTATTTTATCTCTCTCAACCTGACTCCCAAGACTGAGTTTGTACTAGGATGGTACTCTTACTTATTTAAATTTTTAATATTCCTTTAATAATGATCATTTAAACTATATGAGGTGTATCTTCATGATATATCAAGATCATTTACATCTTATAGTGTTTTTAGACTATTGTAAGTGCTTATTTGGCTGATTGGAAACATTTGAGATTAACCTATTGTCTCTTATCTATAATTCATCATGAAGCTTTAAATATATGAAATTGAAATCCAATGACCTCTAGAAACATTAATCCAATCGTCAAACCTTGTTGGCTCTCTTCACACTCATCCTCTTATGTATGGAATGTGTACTTGATCATCTGTTGAGAGTGAAGTTTTTGATGATTTACCATTATTTTTGATGAGATCATGGGATTGGATAAATTAATTTACACTAATAGTGGTATAAATACATGATAAATATGTATTTGTATCTCCTAATCCATGTTAGGTGGATTTGTAAACCTAAAACTCCTTTTCACACTCTAAAAGTTGTTCAAAATGCCATTTTCGATCATGTTTTCCATTACATCTTGGATCTCAATAGCTCAAGGGTGGTTATTTTCAAAAAATATATGAATTAAATTATTTTTTATGATTATTTATGATCTATTTAGGGTTAGAAACTTTTTATACTTACCATAACGAAGAAAAAATAATATTTGGAGTAAAATTCATTAAAGCGACCTATACACTATGACCTTCTCCTTTCAAGTGAAACTTACTAATATATATGAATTAGGTAATTAAAAAAACATTAAATGGAGATAAAATAATTTTATAAAATATCATAAAAATCATTCTTCTCCATGGTATCTTGAAGCAAAGAAAGATAAGAAAACCTAGACCCTTTCTAGATGAATAAGCCATCTAGACACCCCTATATTGTTAGTGATTGTTCATAAGGATGGGGAGATGAACTAGAACACCAATTACAAAAAGTTTTATTAAAATAGGTTACCTATCACTTACCAAAATATTATGACCCAACTCTCTCTCTCTCTCTCTCTCTCTCTCTCTCTCTCTCTCTCTCTCTCTCTCTCTCTCTCTCTCTCTCTCACACACACACACACACACACACACACACACACACACACACACACACACACACATTACCATACCGAGTGAAAACCTAGGGCTCTATTAGAGCTATCCAAGACTGCCTAGAATGGTTTTTCTTTAGCATGAATAACTAGAAGATTATATAGGAAATCCAAAACTTGGGTGAGATTTTCCATGATTTAAATTACCTTTCATTCCTTTTTAAAACCTTATAATGTGATGGTACCTCCAGTTATGGAAGAAAACCTATTTCATACCTTGTTTTTAGCTAATAGGTTTTCCTTACCTCTATTTTTTCTTGTGATAGAATATGATTTATAAGTATTAAGAGAGTATATTAAGGACACCATGTATTCCTAAATATGATACCTGATGCCCTAAATTAATTAAAACCTTCAAAAACTTGTTTAGCCAAAGCTCTAAAAGGCTTTAAAATTCATCTTTTTTCTCCCAAACTCCACTCCAAATGATTTTAAATGGCCTTAAACATTTAAAAATATGTAAAACACTCCATAAGGAGGTGGAAGGAATTCAAAACCATTTCAACTTCCTCAAAAGTCACTTTTTCACTTAAGAATTTCTATTTAGAAGCCCCTCAACTCATCTAATGCACTTTTAGGGGTATTTTGGGAAAGTTAGCTTTTATAGACATCATTTTTTGAATATAAGAATTGGTGAAAACCTCCTTCCCAACCTTGAATTCTCAAACACCCTTGAGATCGGCTAGATCCTTCACTTGTAGTTCAAGACCTGTTTCTAGGCCTTTTCCTCAAGATCTCCAAATTCAGCTTAAAACTTGCTTAATTTGTTTTAAAATATTTCAAGGGACATGAGGTAGGATCATGAAGTTTTTAATCTCTTTCCACCATTAGATAATCCACTACATAAGGAATTTTCTTAGTTCCTCACACCACACTAAGACCTTCTAGGATACTACACTGCATTATCAAATTAGGACAAGAAAGAGACTAGTCATGGGGGTAAAAGGTTATTAAATGGTATGGGAGAGTGTCCTAATCCATCTACACAAAATTTTTTATATGTAGAATAATTTTGTATAATAGTAAATACTATACCATTTTAAAAAATCTAGAATTTTCTACTTTTGGGGCTACTAGACAATATCATAGTCCCTTAGTTAATAGTGTATTATGCTAGTGTCCTATGTGCCACTCTATTGACCAAATTTACTATTTTATTGAAAATCTAAGATTGATATATACATGAATATGTTTCACTATGTTTTCCTAAATTTAGGCTCTATATTATATGTTTGCATGTTAAAAATTATGTTCTGAGTGAATTATGATAGTCTAATCTCTATGATAAACTCATATAAATGCATCCTCTTTTGAGGTTATTGTTTGAACCTATGCAATAACTATCCATAAAATAAAGGTTATGAATAATGTGTGATAGACATAAAACATATGATACCTAGATTATAAACCAATATAGTGTGTATGCATGACATTGTAATTTAAATAATTTGATCATAAGTTGGTAATGTATGATGTATATTAGATATAACATTTGCAATGTTGTCAAGATAGATAAAATAATGGAAGCATATATATGAACAAAAAAACTAAGTATAATCTGACTAAACTACTTAGGGGGTAGTGAATGATGTCCATTAAGGCACTAAATGATGAAGGGGAGATGCATGAGGATCCTCATGGAATCACACATTGAGTGAATAAAACAAGTAAGAGACAAGTGTCATGGCCATGATGCATACATGAAAGCATACATAAAAGCACATGAGGTACATAATATATTCCAAGGAGACATAATACAAGGTACATGAGTAGATGTCACTAAGTCTTATCAAGATCAAACATACAAGGACATGTTCAAATGTTTACATACACAGAGTAAGCAAGGTTAGCTTAGAGCCACATGGAAGTGCATTTTCAAATGTCTACATACACAATCAAGAAGTGCATATAATGATACGGTCACATGTCCAAAGTATACACACAATGAAAGGAATTATCTTAGATATGTATGACAATGGCATATTTAAATTCCTTAGATTATATGTAGAAAAAAAAAAGACACAATCAAATATAAACTAGGAAAACATGAAATGAAAGTATGCATGAATATGTGGTATAAGTCCATATAGTAACAAATATGTACATAATATTATTTTATAGTAGTAATATTTAAAAAAAATATTAGTAGTGTAGGATGCTCAATATCAAGATATAATCAATGTTAAATCTGTGATATATAGTATAGAAATATATTACTTGAAAAACTAGAAGTTGTGTAGTATGATGTTCCCTATGGGCAAATGTATCAATGTTGAATCTATGTATCTATATATGTTCCCCCAATTGGTAGATAGTAGAAAATATTGATCTATGTAGAGGAAATGAGTCCTATAATGATCTAAAAAACACTTGAAGAGAATAAGTGAAGTATGTATGTATGATAAAACTGACTAGAATAACATAAATAACTTATGTAGTACCTGAGAAATATAAGGAATATAAACATGGAAATGCATACAATATGATTTTTTTGTTTTATGAACAAATATTTGAATGGTTTTTTATTTTTAAAATATTATATTAGTTTTGTCTCTTTTTAGTATAAAATATATACAAGCAACATAAACAATAGAACTATATACAAATAATATTGTAATATAAACTATATGAAAGTAATGTGTAGGTAAATGAGATTATTTAAAAATGAAATGTAGTGACTCTATAAACCTAGGATCACATACATATGATGTGGATAATCAAATAGTGTGTCTGATGGGAGGTCATCCAATGTCATATAATGAATCTACCCAAACTCAAATACATCATCATCATCATCATGATCATCATACAATGTTATCAGTAGAATATAAGCTTCTCCTTAGAATTAGTCTATATTTTATACATTTGAGTAGCATGTTGATATACTATGTAAAAGGCCTCCCATGTGTTATTAGGTTAAACCACATTAGACCATAGGGAATCTATCTAAAATATGTGATTTTCATCTATGCCATATTGTAGAATGTGAACTATGTGATCCTTATAATTAAAATTTTTGTGTCTATCTATCTGATCAACTATGGATTCCATTTCCTATAACCATGTACTGACAAGTGTAACCTATATATGAGTGCCTATTCTCATGATGATGAATAATGTGTTGACCAACTTTGGGTGTTTCACTAATGTTTTTCTATTTCAAGTCTAAAGGAAAATAAAAAAGAATGATAGGGATAAGTGATTAGAATGAACCCAGATTGGTTTGCATAACATATCTAGACATTGTGAGCACTCTTCTTTGGCTAGGGAGGATTATCTGGAAGTAAGAAATCAATTCCATAAGATCTTTATTAGTAGATAAATGAATGGGCTACCAAGCTACGTGCTTGTTCCAAAAAGTGTGAAACTTCCTTAGACATGAGAATCCACTTTTGAGAGACAAAAGAGTAATAAATAACTAAAAGAGAGGTAAAGAGAGAGTGAAAGAGAGATAATATTACCATTATTCACAACCTGAGTGTATTAGAGAGTGAAAAGGTAGAGGTGGTGTATTTTGTTTATATTTTGGAAGTTGTTTGGGTAGGTTTTGGAAAGGTTAAGGAATCCATAGTTACTAACATTGATAAGGGAGTGACCAATATCAATTAATAATTACAAGGTCAGTGGTGAAGGTGATCGATCTTAGTTAGGTTACCAAAGTCAGTAGGGGAAATAATTGCCTAGGAGCTTACAAAAGGCTTTTCTACGTCTAGTAAATGGTTTTGATCAGGTCTAGGAGGTTAGGGAGAGTTATGAGAGAGAGAGTGTATGGTTTGGGTAGATGTGGTTAAAGGTTTGGTGTGTTAATTCAAGGGGAAATAAGAAAGGAAGCTTTGTAACTCCCTCATTAGGGTTTGGTCAAGAGTGTGTAAAGCAATGCACAATAGATATAAAGTTATAGTAGAATAAATGCTTTAAAAACCTAAAAAATAAGTGATGTAATTAGCTAGAGTGGTCACTAAATGATAAGTCCCAAATTGATGGTCATCATTAAGTAGCCCAAACCAATGGCCTAAATAAAGATAACAAGTGGGTGTTATTGGTCCTTAAGAGATTAGTTAGTAATCATGATTAGACTACACAAGATGACAATAAATCAAGATGTCAAAAATTAAATTCTTAAAGCTTTAATGTAAGTAAGAATGAATTTTCTTGATTTATATTGACTTGAACTTTAGGTTGGATTTTGGATTATATTATCAATGTTGGTGATCTTGTTGACGTCAATCATGGGTTGACCAACATCGATGGCCCAAAAATAGGAAAAGCTTACTATTTTTGGCTTATTTTATATTACTCTTCATGTCAAGTGTGACACATATTAAAAAATGGTAAAAATAAGAGGTTAAGAAGGAGGTAGTTGATTAGGAATTTAGTTTTAAAGTGAGAATAAGTATTCAATAGTTAGGATAAGGGGACCAGGTCTTGAGGTGACTCATTAGGTGAGAATTAGTCATAGGGTGAAGTGGCCAGGTAAGGTGGAAAAAGGGGTTTTAATTAACTTAATTAATTATTTTAAATTAATTGATGAGCTCAAAATATGGCTCATCATTGACATGTTATTTCCTTCAAATCATCTCTTAAAGGATATTATCTTATACAAATCTTAGATTCTTAGATAGCTATTACATGGAAAATAGATATTTGTCTTGTTTATATTAAACCAAAGACTGAATCTTTACTTTGTCATTAATGTCTAATATATAACATGTTTTAGTGATCTTTTGTGTGAAGAATGATTATAAAGAAGACATAGGTGATTTATAGTGAACATTCCATTTTGATCTCCAACCAACAAACTCTGTAGGCTCATTTCTACAGACTCTATAGGCTCATTTCTACCGACTCTGTAGGCTTGTTTCTATAGACTTTGTAGGATCATTTCTATAGACTCTATAGGCTTGTTTCTATAGACTCAAAAAGCTTATTTATATGGACTCCATAGGCTTATTTCTATGGACTCCATAGGGTCATTTCTATGGACTCTACAAGGTCAATATTGAGAATTCGGTAAGGATAACGGGAAGCTAGAGACTAGATAGGATAAGAGAGAACCATTCTAGCTAGAATCACATAAGGATAATAAACACCTACTATTTTGAAGGACCTACTTTTGATAGATTTTTATATAATCAAATTTTAGGACTATTATAGGATATGATATTTATTTCATCAAAATAATTGGATCTCTTGGAAATCAAATCTATGGATAAAAGGATCGACTAGGAGTCCTATTCTTTTGCATCTTATTTTGAGTTGATTATATTAGTATTAAGTGTAAGACTTTTGACTATATAAAATGAAGAAAAATCGAAGAGATAGAGGATCAAGAGTTAGATAAGCATACAGGTTTCAATCAGATTGTAATTATTTCATTCCTATGAATTAATACTTCAAGTTTCTAGCAATGATTAAGCTTTGTTCTTGAGTCCAAAAGGAGCAAGGTCCCACTCTCCTTAAAACAAGGAAATGTGTACAATATTTATATTTTGTTTTACTAGTTAGAATCTTGTTATTAATTACATTTAACTATAAAAAATATCAAAACAAATTCATAGTTAAAAAAGTGCATTTTCTTATTTGATTTCTTTTCTTCGCAATGTATCTTTTCTTTTAAAGCAGAAGTGTGAAACAAATTTCCTTTCATAAGTAGGAGTGTGAATCTATTTTCCATACAAACATAAAATAGGAGTGTGATCTTTTACTTCCAGCAAAAGAGTCTATTGATTTGATTTATTTCCTTTTTATCAAAAGTGTGAATCAAGTAGTTTAGTCAAAGTTAGAATAGGATCAGCAAGCACCCCCATAAGCAGACTTCTAGATCTACCATCCCATACCTTACAGTAAATAGCTTTCGACACCAGCCCTGGTTGATAAGACACTAATTAAATATTGGTTAAATGAGGAGTTAGATGACACTCATCATTTTTGGCACCATTGTTGGGGAACATAAGGTGTTAGTAAGGTAATAATTATTGATCTAGAGTAAAAAAAATTAGTAAATATCGTAAAAACAAAAACAACTAATAAATTCACATGCCATCCTAGAGATTCTAAAGGATGATTTATTCCAAAGTTTCCACCAAGAACACAAGTGGACACTCCTTCAACATCTTTGATTAGTGAACCAGAAGATACAAGTGAAACATATTTCCAAGAATCTTCTGAAACTGGGATAGGAATTAGGCCATTGCCACATGCAAGCCCCATAGGAAAAATTCCTCAAGATCAATCTCTTGCAGGAAGACATTATTTAGAGATTT
Source organism: Torreya grandis (assembly GCA_037957365.1). Taxonomy (NCBI): domain Eukaryota; kingdom Viridiplantae; phylum Streptophyta; class Pinopsida; order Cupressales; family Taxaceae; genus Torreya; species Torreya grandis. The sequence continues at coordinate 1,238,476 of JARHVA010004608.1, forward strand.
CCAAGGACTTAGAAGCATTTCAGAGATTTATAGATGAAGAAAATTTTGAGAACTTAGAACAACCTATAATTGAGACCACAAACATTTAGTGGGAAGATCATCCCAGTTTTGAAATATCATCAGAAGAAGAAATGGCTCACCAACAAAATCAACAAGTCGCACAACTAAGAAGAACTTTCTCCTTTCCTATTGCTGCAGATCATAATGATCAAACCCCCATGAAAAATATTTCATGAGCTATCTACCAAATTTATAGGGATGATCTACAGAAGAACCTAATCAATTCCTATTTGATTTTAAGTTTTTATGTCAAACCTATGATTACACAACTGATAGCCAGAAATTAAAACTATTTCCTTCTACACATAAAGATGTAGCTATGAGATGGTTCATGGGTTTACCTGGTGATTCTATTAGAACATGGGATGACATGGAAACAAAATTCTTGAACAAATACCAAGATTAATACTAAGTGTGAGAAATAAAAGAGGATTTCTTCAAGATCAAACAAAATGAGGATGAATCTTTAGAGGATTATTTGGATAGATTCATGTTCACTCATAAAATAAGCAATTATCCACTCACTAAAGATGTTTAGAAATTGGTTTTCTTGAAAGGATTAGATGAAGACACTAGAGACACCTTAAACCTGATGGGCAGAGGAGACATAAATAAGTTGGCTTTCAATCAGATTTCTGAGCTTTGTACCAATTACTCTCAAACAAAACCTAGAATTAGGAAAGGAAAGTTCAGGAAATCTAATGAAGTGGGTAAATTAATGGAGGAATTTTCTAATCTCAAAATAGATATTCTAGTTACACTAAAAATTACTTTGGATGGCCTTCAAGCTAAGGCAAATGCAATAGAGCCTTTAACAATCTACTATCCTAAGTGTAGACAGAAACACACCCTTAGAGACTACCCTCTAGATAGAACCAATATTTCATCATCTGGGATCTATGATGCAACAGATCATGATACCAAATATTGAACCCTTCTGCCTATTTTAAGGAATCAAATGAAAACACAAGTCCAGTCCACTGAAGAAGCAAATTATATTCAAAGACAAAACTTTGCTCCACAAAACTAGGCTCAAGGATAGTTTAGTGTAAGAAATCTAGTTAATCCATGGATGGAACCATGGAATTTTTTAGTTCCTTCACCATTTAGGAATCAACCCCAAATTCCATCAATTCAAAATCCATAGGTAAGACAAGATTAGATGCAAACACCTCCATGGATGGTGCCATAGCCACAACAACAATGGGAACCATAGTAGCATCAGATGCCATAGCCATATGAATAATGGAATTAGTAGTGGAACCCATAGTCACAACTCACCCAACCAAGAAGACCACTTCAACAACAAACCATTATGCCACCCCCAGTTATTCAGTAACAAGGACAAATTAATCAACCTTCATTACCTACACAACCAATTGCAAATCCAAAAAATAAACAACCAACACCTATTTATATCAATTAATAGGAAGAAATAATCAATGTGGGATCTATTGAGTGCTCAGACATACATTTAAGATCAAGAAAAACTATACAAAAACCTCCAGTACTCATTTCTGAGATACCTGATGGAAATGAATAGATAGAATCATCTCAATTAAGCACTGGAGAAGCTGAAATCAAAATGAGCTCTGAAGAAAACAAAGGAAACACTACTACACTAGTAGTTCCTTTTCCTAAAAGATTAAGAGAAACTAATATCAAACAAGACTCAAACATGGTCCATGAGTTGTAAAAAATCAATATTGAGGTACCCCTTCTACAAGCTATTAGGGATATACCTAAATTAAATAAGATCATCAAAAACTTTTGTATTAAGACACTTGGAAGGAAGGTAAAATATCTTGGAACCATTCATGTTGACGGAAAAGTTAGTGATTTATTAGCAGGAAAACTATTAGTTCTAAAATATGTAGATCTGGGAAGCCTAGTGATCAAAGTCACAAACAGAGGAAATTAAATCCCTAATGTCTTGGTATATTTGGGAGTAGCAATCAATGTCATGATAATTGATACTCTCCATGCATTATCTATTATGAAAATTCAACCTACAACTACCATTCTTCAAATGGTAGACTAGTCGATAATAAAACCAGAAGGAACTATAGAAAATGTTGAAGTATTAGTAGAATCTTAGGAATATCTAGTAGATTTCATGTTATTGCAACCTAAAACAAAGAATCTAAGATATCTTATAATCCTAGGTAGACCATGGTTGGCTACTATAGCAGCATTGATTGATTTTAGGTCAGGATACATGACCATTTCCAATGGGTTAAAATCCAAATGCATCTCTTTGTATCCTCCTGCAAAACCATCAACAAATTGCATACAAGAACATTGGGTGGATGAATCAAATAACACATTAAACAAAATTTCCTCCTTAGCCATGATCACAGTAAAAAAACACTTAGAAGAATTGAATGGAGATATATACCTAGAATCTACAGACTCTGCCAGTCCAGAAACTATGGACTATGCCAGTCTAAAAACTATAGACTATGTCACTCTAGAAACTATGGACTCTACTAGTCCAAAAGCTACGGACTACCTTAGTTTAGGACTATTGGGTCCGTTGGAAAATTTTGAAACCTTCACTTCTACTTCTATTAGTACTTCATCATATGATCATAGATTGATTCTGGAAAGTGTGTGGAAATTGGCATAATAATAACAAACTCATTTCCTAGATGCATTTCATTATTCTTTAGCAAGACTGATTCCTCTTGAAAAAGAGTTTGTTGATAATGTTAATATGTTTCATAAGTTACTTCCTCATCCATGTCCTCTAAACTCATTAATTAGTGAGTTTAAGCAAATAGAATCCAACTACCCTGGTATAAAACCTATCATGGTATTACCTGGAAAAAATTTGAACATGAATAGTTGGTTGACAAACGAAGAGGAAGATCAACTCTTTGAAGTATTGGAAAGACATACCAAGGCTTTTGCTTGGGATTATACTAACATGAAAGGAATTAACCTTAGCATATGAACTAATCACATCTACACAAAATCTATCAAACTAGTCAAACAACCACAAAGAAGAACAAACCTAGCACTAAAGGAAATAGTCAAAACAGAAATCCAAAAGTTGTTGAAGGTTGGGTTTATTTACCCCATTTCAGACAGCCAGTGAGTGTCACCTTTGGTAATTGTGCCCAATAAAAATGGAAAGTTAAGATTATGTGTGGATTATAGATAATTAAACAAAGCAACATTAAGGGATTACTTTCCTTTACCTTTTATTGATAAAGTTCTTGTTAACTTGGCAGGAAAGAAATATGTTTCCTTCTTGGATGGGTTCAGTGGGTATAACTAGATAATGGTAGCAGTTGAAGATCAAGATAAAACCACATTTACTTACCCTTGGGGAAAATTTTATTATTGATTACTTCCATTTTGAATCTGTAATGCTATATCAACCTTACAAATGATTGTGTTGAGGTTTATATGGATGATTTCACTGTTTATGGTGAAACTTATGAATAAGCTCTTACTAAATTGGAAGGATTATTGATCAGATGTGAAGAACATCAATTATATTTGAGTAATGATAAATTTTTGTTGATGATGGATGATGGAATAGCCCTGGGACACCATATTTTTGCAAAAGGCATTCAAATAGATCCAAAGAAAGTTGAAATAATTTCCAACTTGCCCATTCCACAAACATAAACTAAAGTTAAGAGTTTTTTAGGACATGATAGTTACTAAAAATTCTTCATAGATAAATTTAACTAAATAGATACCCCTATGTTTGCCTTGCTTACAAAATACAGTGCATTCAAATAGAGTGATAATTGCTAGCAGGCCTTTGAAACCATCAAAGCTAAACTTGTTACTGCTCTAGTATTAAGAGGACCAGATTGGACTAAGCCATTCCGTATATACAAAGATGCTTCCAATACAACACTAGGAATAGTTCTTAGACCAAAGGATGAAGAGGGTAACATGTATGCTATATATTATATTAGCAAAAACATGACATCTGTTGAAAGAAATTACACCACAACTGAGAAGGAATTCTTAGCTGTAATTTATGCAATGAACAAATTTAGACACTACATAATAGGATATAAGGTATTTGTATATATAGACCATTTAGCTATTAGATATCTTACCAACAAACTAATTTTGGGAGGTAGGATTATTAGATGGCTATTGCTCTTACAAGAATTTGATGTTACTATTATAGACAAACTAGGGAAGTCTAATGTGGTTGTTGATTTATTGTCAAGAATGAACACTACACGTGAAGAATAACCAATGAAAGATGACTTTCTAGATGAATAATTATTTTCTATTTTAACACAATCTCCGTGATTTGTTGATCTAGCCAATTACCTCAGCACATGGAAGTTTCCTCTACACTTTTCACAAAAAGAGAAAAAATGATTAATCAAAAAAAGTTCTTTTAAATGGATTAATGGAATGTTATTTAAACTTGGACATAATCATGTGTTTCATAGGTGTGTGAAAAATGGTGAAGTTTATGATATCATCAAATCTTGTCATGATGAACCAAGGGGAGACCATTACTCAACTCAAAGAACTATGCATAAAATCTTGGAAGCAAGATATTATTGGCCTCATCTTCATCAACATGTAAAAAGATATGTCAGACACTGTGATGCTTGTCAGTGAATTAGACAACCTATGTTTTCAACAGAGATGCCCCTACACCCTCATCCTCAATTGGTTTTAGAACCATTTGAGAAATGGGGCATTGATTTTATTGGTCTAGTGGATCCTCCTTCCAAAGGAAAAGAATATCTTCTAGTTTGTATAGACTAAGTGACCAAGTGGGTAGAAGTAGAAGCATTAACTCATGTAAGAGAGGAGATGGTAGCTTATTTATTATATTTTAAAATCATGCAATGATTTGGTGCTCCAAGAGAGATAGTCTCAAATCAAGGGCTGTAGTTCATGTCAAACATGATAAAACATTTTATGCAAGTGTATCAAACGTAGCATAGAAAAACATCTCCATACCATCCACAAGCATATGGACAAGTCGAAGTCACCAATAGAGAACTGGAAACCATTTTAACCAAGGTTGTTAATTCCAGTAGAAAGGATTAGGTAGTTAAGGTACCAAATGCTATTTGGGCCTATAATACTACTTGGAAAATAATAACTAGATTTTCACCTTATGAATTGGTTTATGGTAATATACCTTTATTCTATATTGAATTTGAAGTTCAAACTTTGAATATAGCTATAGAAGTAGGAATTGAGTTAGAAGAAATATAGAAAGCAAGACTCCTACAGCTTAATCAACTTGATGAAATAAGGATGTAAGCACTACAAAGAACTGAACCAGTACAATATCAATGAAAAGTTTGGCACAATGCACAAATCAAGCAATGAAAGTTTTAGAAAGGAGATTGGACACTATTGTTTGATACTAAATTTCAACAGTTTGAAGGAAAACTATAAACAAGATAGTTGGGACCTTATGAGATTGAATAGGTCTATGAAAATGGTTCTATTAAGCTAATATCTATCGATGCCAGTAGAAGAGATTTGTTATTCAATGGACATAGATTGAAGCTCTATCAAAAACATCTCAATAAAGATGAATTTATTCAAAAATTAAAGGATCAAGTAGTTGTTCTGGAAAGCTCTACTTCTCCCAGTGAACATGCTCCTTGATATCCAGTAAAAAAATTAAAAATAAAAATAATAAATAATAAATAATAAATAATAAATAAAATAATAATAATAATAATCAATAGTGAAAATCCTTCTAAGGATGCTATTGACAATGCATGCCTAGAAAACTAGCTTGTTGGCTAGCTATGCATTAGAAAAAGAGCTTTGACTAGGAAACCAACAATGGCTGGCCAAAGGGTAAAAACCAAAATTTATAAGAAAATCTCATCATGAAACTATGATTGGTAATCTCCATGCAATAAACTAATCCATGTAAACCTATTTGTGTAGGACACATGGCGAGTAAGGATAACATCTAAGGTTAAAGTAAGTAAGACATATTTCATTTCTCTATGTTTAGTTAACTAATTATCTTTGATTTGATTAAGACCCTATTCTTCTAAGATGACCTAGATTTGAATCTTTAAAAATAGAATGATACATGCCATAATGAAAAATCATGCAATGAAGCTGCCAAAGGTGTATAGATAAGTATGTGGCTTTGATATCATCAATCGAGTCATCAAGTACCATAATGATGGGACATCATAAAAAAGGGGTTTTAAATGAAGAAATGAATAACTGTCACTATCAATATGAAATGTCATCATTTTACATGACCTGTATTAATGAGATCAAATGGTTGACACACTCTATAGAGATGAGCGATGCCTAAGTGTATCACATCATCATACAACACTACATACTCATGTAGCTATAACATTTCAAATGAAACATTTCCTTTCTATGGACTCAAACAAAAGCTGATCCTCAGAGCCTTTTGCCTATTGACTTCAACAATAGACTGATATATACCTTAATTGAAGGAAATAAGTTGATCGTAACTCTGCATAAAAATGGGATAGAAGACAAGATCATAGTAGAAGGATCCATCAATGTTTCATAAAGACAAAGCTTTTATAGCAATGTTCAGAGCCAATGGCTGGCTACCTTTCATTGAAGAGCTCTAGGCTTTTGATGAAATAATGGTAAGTGAATTTATTACCAATATCACCCCTAAATTTTCAATTGTGAAAGGCATTGTTATTCTTGTTACAACTCAAATCATAAGCCAAATTATAGAAGTTCTAGAAGAAGGAATGAGAGCCACATGTAAAGTTTCATTTAATGATTTAATTAGTTAGTTTAATGGTAATAAGTAGACCAAAACTTCATGTTTAGTAGATTCCTAGGGAAAATCAAAAGGGATTAAAATAAATTCACTTCTTAAACCTTGGAAATATGTAGGCAAGTGGGTTCTTAAATATATCATTTGTCAAGGGCAACATAGTCTTTTAGGGGGAGACACTATGAAAATGTTAATACATCTTAAGCATGGGAGACAAAACCCTTAGTATAGAATTAACCACCCATATTTCTTTTATGGTGCTCTGTAAGTTATGTCTATAACCCCTACTACTACTCTTAGGCATCATGGCCTTATTCAGCTTATTATCCAACATCATTTCCTTCAACAAGGTCAAGAGGTTTGGGAGGAATTTTAGAATAGTATAGAAAAAGAAACCCCAAATGTACCACAAGAACACTCATCTCCACTTGCCACATTAGTTGAGAAAACAACACGAAGAAGAAAATCTCAGAATATAATCTCCATAAAAATCCCTTCTTCTTCTTCTTCTTCAAGAAGAATCACAAGGTCTCAAAACCCTAAAATTTCAAGGTCTCCACAAGAACCTCATGAATCTATAGCACAACTAGTGCCTTTGATAGGAAGAATAAAATTAAGATGAAAGGTTGCTACAAACATTGAGATGACAAAGGGTTTGGTGGTTGAGAAAGAAACTCAACCAAGTGTAGCTCAAAGAGTAACCAAAAGAAGGACAAGGTTCATGTTAACAGAAGAAGATGAACAAGAAATTGTAGATATTTTACATAGTCTTAAAATGGTGTCTCATTCCCCCATACATTAGAATATTCTTGCACCTATAGATATTAAAGCAACTCCTTTTGAAAGGAACTGTCCAATCATATTAGAGGAGACAAATCTAGAGGAAGAGCCACACATGGTAGAGGAATTAGGTAGGGAAGAACAACCACCTATTCCAATTGAAACTACAAAGGATAAAGGGAAAACTATATGTACTAATGAGAAAGGTGAATCATCAAATATAAATGATCCTATTATATAGTTAGCTTTGCTACTTTCTCAAGCTAAAGCTCTTGAACAACAAGCATCTAACAATGCTAACTTGATTAGTTAATTGCAAGACAAGGACCATCTCAACTCATCTTTGGTGCAAAAATTAGATACAATATCTGTTGATCATGCCACAAAAATTCATAGGTTAGAGGAAAAAATAAAAAAAACATGAAGATAAACAAATTGATCTTTGGCTATATGTAGAAAGTCTAAAGAAGGAAAATAAGAGGTTGTAGAATTTGGTTAATTCTTTTGAAGCGCCTGCTATTGAACTTTCTCCCCCCAAAATATTTGTTAACCATGGTTGTCAAAAAAGTGATCCATGTATTCCTCCCTTGTAAATGCTACAACAAATTGAAGAAAAATATTATGTACTTAAATAGAAAAACAAAGATGTAACTTCGTTGAATAAACTCTTGAAAATGACAAAAAAATTAGAGGTTAAAGTCCAAGAGTTAGAATAAAATTTGTAGGATGCATGAAAATTAGGAGAAACTCTTTTGGCATGTAGGAATCCTTCTCGTGCATATAGTTTTTTTATTATTTGAACAATTTTATAGATGGCAGCTTTTGTGGATCTCCTGTCATCTTCCTTATAAAATTTTGTAGCCAACAACATTTTTGGAAATTTTCTATAGTGTTAAACCTGATCAACAGGATTTGCTTTGTGAATTCTATTTGCATGACTTGATTCTAGGAGATCATGAGCACAATAAGTTTTTGATAAATCTTCATGTAGAAGAAGTTCAACTGAGAGCATTACATTCTACATTCAAAAATTAGATAGCATGGAAATATAGATTTGAGGAGTATACAAATCATGTTAAGACTATAGGATTATGTGTTAGACTAGCCTTTCCTATTCCCAGATTGATTAAAAAAAATTTTCACTATGGTTTATTAAATGATGAGGTTAAGACACATTATTTATAGGATTTATATGATTGTACTATTTCTTTTTATTTATTTTCAAGATAGAATTTTGATTCAATAGTGACTGCAAGTGGAAACAAATGGGACCAACTTTTAGTGCCTCTTAAAAGGTGAGAAGTTATGTCCCCAAATAAATTAAGATGGAGTATGAGGAGAGCATCCTCAATTCTTGAAATTTTAATAGAGGTAATCAACTTTGGGGGAGAAAAGAAATGGATTAGCATGAGATATAGACCTCCTTTGCTAATCATACCTATTCCAGGATGGTAAATTTGGGCTCAACAATTAGAAGAAAAATTTTGTATATGGAAATAGATGACTCAAACACATCAGGTATTTATCAGTAATTTAGATAGACACATAACAAATGAGTTTGATGAATATGATTTGAGTCACTGTGTAGAAAGCAGAAGCTAGAGCTATGAATGCTAATACATGTTTGCAATGGGACTTGAAAAAGGTAAATCTTGGGGGAGATGATGAGCTCATAATATGGCTCATCATTGACATGTTATTTCTTTCAAATCATCTCTTAAAGGATATTATCTTATACAAATCTTAGATTCTTAGATAACTATTACATGGAAAATAGATATTTGTCTTATTTCTATTAAACCAAAGACTGCATCTTTACTTTGTCATTAATGTCTAATATATAGCATGTTTTAGTGATATTTTATGTGAAGAATGCTTAGGAAGAAGACACAAGTGATGTATAGTGAATGTTCCATTTTGATCTCCACATAGTAAAACTATGGACTCTGCAGGCTAGTTTTTACAGACTCTACAGGCTCATTTCTACGGACTCTACAGGCTTGTTTCTATGAACTATGTAGGCACATTTCTATGGACTTTGTATGATTATTTCTATAGACTCTAGAGGCTTATTTATATTTAATCCATAGGCTTATTTCTACAGACTCTGTAGGGTCATTTCTATGGACTTTTCAGGGTCAATACTGAGAATTCTATAAGCATAGTGGGAAGCTAGAGACCAGATAGGATAAGAAAGAACCATTCTAGCTAGAATCACATAAGGAGAATAACCACCTGATGTTTTGAAGGACCTAATTTTGATATATTTGTATATAATTAGATTTTAGGACTATTATATGATAGGATATTTATTTCATTGAAATAATTAGATCTCTTAGAAATCTAATCTATGGATAAAGGGATTGACTAGGAGTCTTATTCTTTTGCATCCTATTTTGAGTTGATTATATTAGTATAAAGTGTAAGAATTTTGACTATATAAAAGGAGGACAAATAGAAGATATAGAGGATCAAGAGTTAGATAAGCATACATGTTTCAATTAGATTGTAATTATTTCATTCCTATGAATTAATACTTCAAGTTTCCAACACTGATTAAGCTTTGTTCCTGAGTCTGAGAGGAGCAAGGGCCCACTCTCCTTAGAACCAGGAACTGTGTATGGTATTTATGTTTAGTTTTACTAGTTAGAATATTTTTACTATTGTCATTTATTTATAAAAAATATCAAAACAAATTCATAGTTTAAAATGTGCATCTTCTTATTTCATTTCTTTTCTAAGCAAAGTATCTTTTCTTTTACAATAGAAGTGTGAAAAAAATTTCCTTTCGTAAGTAGGAGTGTGAATTTATTTTCCTTGTAAACATAAAATAGGAGTGTGATCTTTTAATTCAAACAAAAGAGTGGATTGATTTGATTTCTTTATTTTTTAGCAAAAGCATGAATCAGGTAGTTTAGTCAAAGTTAGAATAGGATCAACAAACACCCTGATAAGCAGATTTCTAGATCTACCATCCCATACCTTACTGTAGATAGCTTTGGAAACCAGCCCTAGTTGATAAGACACCAATTGAATATTGGTTAAATGAGGAGTTAGATAACACTCATCATTAATTATATGTGTGAGGGGTAAAATCATGGGTTAAGGAGGCTTATTGTTATTATTAAAAAATGGACTAAAAAGGGTTTCAACATAGAGACTTACACATGTGTGTGATGTAATTTTGGTGTCTACATTTTCCCCTTTTTGTCCTATAATTTTTACTAATAAGTTTTTAAGACAAAAACAAGATCTAGATGCTCCAAGTATTGGATGAGGTATCCCCCCTCAAAATGGGAATCGATAGAGGAGAAACTAGAATTAAGTACCAGTTTGATAAAAAGGTAATTGGGTGAGTTATGGATAATTTAGTATTGCTTCATATGTGTATACTACTATGATCTATAGTTGATAAATTCAATAACATGCAAGGTTAAGGAAGACTCAAATAAAAATAACCAAATCACATATCATAAGTGATAGCTAATAGGTTAAAATAATCAAAGTTATAGCTCCAATGTTTGATGTGTCCTAGGTATTTAAGGTAGGAAGTGCCCCTGGGAAACACAAAAGGGTTGAAGATGATAGGATGAGATTGGTTTTTGTCTAAAACACCTTTTAAACAGTGTGTGTATAATAGCCAACTATGGCAAAATAGTAGAAGCATTCAAGACAAACAATGTAAGGTTAGTGTAAAAGGGTAAATGAGTGAGGAGATATTCATGATCTCCAATAAAATTCATAGTGGGTGAAGATAATTATGGTGTTTGTCATTATTAGGGAGATATATGTGATATCTAATTACCCCAGTCTTTGGGTAAAGTCTAACACATTAGGGTTGATTTTTTGGGGAAAACATATTATAGTAGTGTTGACATCAGTGACATTATTGATACCAATGAAAAATAATGCCAATACTACGACATTAGGGCAATGTTATTGATGTTGATAGGCATAAGCACTGACGTCAGTGAATTAGGTCAAGCATGTCAATGTCAATAACTAACCAAACCTGACAAAAGGGGTTTTGGTAGCTAACCAAACTAATTTACAACTTATGATTGGATAAAAATAGAGCTATGAGAGTGAATAAGATGGCAGAGCAATGAGGGGACCCAGTAGGAGGTACACCACCACAAGAGCTAGTTGTGCTAATTAGGAGGAGATAGAAAAATGAGGTAACACTCTCTACTAGTTTTTTTTAAAATTTTATTTGGTTATTTGGATTTTTTAGGGTAATTTAGAGATGGGGTATAGAAAATGTTAGTATAGGGGTAGAAAATAGGTTAGGGTAGTTTTAGGATAAGTTGGGGGGGGGGGAATTTGGGGTATGTTTTTTAGGTTAAAATTGTAATTTTGGGATGGGTCATTCGACCCTAGGGTCAAACTAGTCATCAATATTGGTGAGGTCCACTAACATTGGTATAAATGTGCACCTAGAAAATTCTAATGTCAGTATTAAAATTGAGGTTGATCACTATAAATAAATAGAAAAATATGAGACAGGCCTATGTTGGATCACTAGTGGAAGTAGAAGACTAGCCTAATGGTTGAGCTAGCTTTAAATGACCCTATGTCAACTAAGTGATACCTACATATCCTAGTTTAGGGCCTCAAGCTAATGTAGTTCTCCTAGAGAGATGGGAAAAAGGTAGTGGTAGGTTATATTAGAAATTACATGACTTTAGTTTTGTGTGTATGGATGCAGATGAGGATGGATCTGACATTATGAGATCATCTATCAAGGATTTTGATGTGTATGAGGAGGGATGTCACTTCAGATGAGTGGGAGCACATGCTAGCCATGCGGTTAGGAGGATTTCAATGATATTGCCAACCTGCCTAAGATGTGAGCCTTATGATAGAATTGATTGAGAGGTGGAATCACACCACCAATACCTTCCATCTACAAATTGATGAGTTGACAGTGACTCAGGAGGATGTATATAAGATTTTATGGTACTCTAGGGTGAGGAGATATTCACATGCTCAAGAGAGGAGTATGATATCCACATGGTGGATTTATATGGTGAGCATGTTAGTGAGGTGACATATCATTTTATGAGTTTTGCCTATGAGCCACTGTATATGGCTAATGAGGAACAACATCGACTAGGCATATTGATGATGATCAATATCATGGTGTATGTATTACATGATGCATATGCTAGTATATTTATGATTTCATTGATAGGTGTGCTTGTATAAATGGTTGACCAGTGGACTATTTTTACATAGGGTCCAATATATTTAGTGTAGTTATATAGAGAGTTGTGGGGTTTGAGACTATGATGAAAATATAGTTTGTGTGTCATTCATCTACTACTCTATTGGGCATATGAGTACGTCATGGTGACATGACCATTGGGGTTACCTACCATGATTCTATATCTAGCTTCAAGGTTGGTTTTAGATGGTGGAGAGAGGGCATAACATAGACCCAAGTGGATGGTGTAGTGTGGGGCATTGCCTATTATAGGTACATGATTAAGGGGTTGATCCTTGTAGATATTTTTTGCAGACCCTACCTAACATACCCAGTTTTCAAAGGATAGGCACAATAGGTTTGTAGAGCTTACTATGGGTTAAGGGGAAATGAGCTGGTGAGTTGGAGATGGTACCCGTGACATGGGTTAGGAGGCATTTTGGTCTAATATAGGAAATACCACCTACCTTCCCTTGATAAAAGAGGGATGCCATAGAGGTACCCATGGAATTACCCTAGGAGATAGATGGGCTACATTTTGAGGAGCTACCAATAGGGCTAGGTGTTGGAGATCTAAGTTGTATAACAATGTATACATCTTGGTGGGTAGGTTTAAATCCTATGGTTGAGGTTAAGAGCCCACCACTAGATTTGTAGGGGTTGGTGAGAAAGATGGATGTAACAGTATAGGTATGAGATCTAGTAGTGATGGATAGAGATAAAACATAAGCATATGTATTAGCCTTACAGGGTTAGGTAGTGACATTATATGACTAGGTTGGGACACTATAGGGCTAGGTTATAGCACTATATGTCTAGGTCAAAGTCTTACAAGGTTAGGTGACTATAGTGATAACAAAGAGGGATAATCTAAGATCAGTAGGTTAAGATATTCCTCCTCGACCACCATAGGGACTAGTACATGCTGGGCCATTAGTAGGTGTTATAGAACCACCACAAATAATGTCTTTGGTGAGATTTATGACTGCCCTAGATGAGATTGCATATTACAAGAGGGCCATCAGGGGGTTTATGTAGATTCAGAGATATTCATAGTTCATAGATTAGGAGAGGTCTATGTCATGTGCCATGTCTTCTAGCTTTCATAGACATAGATGAATAGAGAGTGGTGATGACACTACTTTGTCATGATGACATGGAGTGCCTCAATGATCTTGAGTGCTAGATTTTTTCATTTAGGTTATATATGTTATATATATACTAGCCTATGAGTTAAAGATGTAAGATGCATATTTTGAGAGAGAGAGATGATATTATGATGATGTATTGATGGACATGTTATTAATCATATATATATGAGATATTTATTTATTTGTAATTATGAGATGTATGTATTGTGATAGATGATGATGATTATTTTATGCTATGTTAATTTTGATGTTAATGCTAATCATGTTAGTTGAGTTAGACTAGCCTTTCATATATATGTGATGGTATATGCAAATTTTGTTTGTTAGTTTCATCTTAGCATTTTTCCACATTTTTTGATGGTGTATGCTTAAAATTAATAAATTGGTTATGTTAGTTTATTTTAGCATTTTTCCATTTTGTGATGGTGTATGCATAAAATAAATTGAGTGGGTTGATGGTGTTGGTATGACATTGTTCTTCATCTCAACAGAGAGATTGACATATGATGTAGATGGGAAAATAAAGAGGTAGAATACTCATGCACCAGCAAAGACCATAATTAGAACATAGATAGGCTCAATAAAATGAGTCTCTTTCATGCCTTATATCTTTGAACCATTATGTTTATTAGAGAAGCATTATGTTTACCTTATATTAAGTGAGATTCACAATCCCTTGAAAGAGTATGAGGGAAAAAAGGGTAAAGTGAGGGGAAATGTTTGGGTAGCATAACCTACAAAGTGGGGATTATATGCACTTTTTGTGGGTGACCTGAAAGCTACTATAGGCAAGTCAATGACTTAAAGATTTTATTATATTATGCAATTTGGTCAATGTGGGAACCCTACAATGGGATTTTGTATGGGTTAAGGTTGGATAAAGATGATCAATGTGAGAAGCCTTTTTTATTTGTATTTCCCATTGAGAATAAATATTGGCTTAGCCATCCTTCAAGGGAGTGGTCTAAACATTCATTTTTTATTTTAAATATTTGTCTTTTAACGGAGCAATTTATTGATAGTAGCAAAGGGAAGTTACATAGTTGTCCTTCAAGGGAGCAGCCTAGATTTAAGAATCATGACTTGAGAGTTTATAACTTGCCACATATCCCATTTGTTTTTTTTGGTTTTTTTGCTTTTAGTCATGGACAAGACTATGAATGGCTTAGGATTTTTCCACTTTGAGGGGAAAAACATACCACTACATAAGTTAATTAAGTGTATAGGAGTAAGGGTAAAGAGGAAGGGAAATGAATGTAATAGGGATGTTCAAGGGACCATCTCAAGTTAAACATGAGGTGAAGTGATGCTTATTTAAAAAAATAATGGTCATAGGTGTAAGGCATTTAAAGGCTCAATTTTTGGATTTCTTTCAAGAGAAGACAAGTGATAAGTTCCTAAGCCATACTTGTGAGTTATGATATAAGGTCCAAGCCAATTAGGATCAAACCTAGTCCATTTGCTTTTATTTTAAAATGAGATCTCCTATATTAAAATTCACTCTTTGAGGTTTTTGTTATAAGCACATTTGATATGCTCTTGATATATTTGGAGGTGGTTGAGGGATATGAGATGGTGCTCGTCAAGCAATTCAAGTTCAGCCAAATGTTCTTGGTGAAAGTCATCATTAGTAAGTATGTCTTGTAGAGAAATAAAAAGAGAAGGAATTGGGACATCAAGAGGCAAAACATCCTCCATCCCATATACCAATGAAAAAGGTGTAGCACCTGTAGGGGTTCGAATGGTAGTGTGGTAAACCCATAAAGCAAAAGGAATATGTGTGTGCTAATCCTTTCATGTATCATTGACTACCTTCATGAAAATTTTGGTTAATGTTTTGTTAGAAGATTTTATTTGTCTATTTGCTTATGGATAGTATGGTGATGAGAAGCTTAATTTTATTCCAAATGTATCAAAAAGACTTTGAATAGTCTTATTTTTATAATATTTATCTTTATCTACTATAATTTTATGAGGGAGACCAAAATGATAGATGATGTGATGGTTGATGAAGTCAATAATTTTGTCAAATTTAGTAGAGATGGGAGCAATGGCCTTAACCCACTTGGTGAAGTATTTAGTGATAGTAATGATATAATGATGATAGAGGGATGAATGAAGATTAATATCCCCAATTAGATCTAAGCCCCATTGGGAGAAGGGCCAAAAGTATTTGGTGATTTATAATGCATGACTAGGAATGTGAATGAGGTTAGCATGTTGTTGACACTTGATTCAATGTCAAATGTAATCATCACAATCCTAATGAAGTGTGGGAAAATAATAGCCAAGTCAAAGGATACATTTGGTAACTACATGACTTTTGAAATGCCCACCACACATCTCATCATGGACTTCTTTAATGATAAAAGGAGTCTTAGTACTAGTGAGGCATCTAAGAAAAAGATCGTCAAAACCTTGCTTGTAGAAAATTCCCCTTGGCATAGTGTAATGAGTGGCATATTTTATGAAGGAACATTTCTCATTATTGGAGAAATCAGAAGGGGTAATAGAGAAGGTAAGACAATCCATGAGTTGCTTGTACCATAAGTCATGTGGGTTGGCTATTACATTTTTGACAAAGAGGATGTTAATTGATACATAGGAGGGTAATATTAAGTGATTCACGGTGACATAAATTCTAAAGGAAGAGGATGAAGAGTGTATGTGTGAAGCAAGTGAAGTCATCATGTCAAAAAACTTGTTTGTAGATCAAGGAATAGTTTGTAAGAGATAAGAGTCAAATGATCCAAATACAATATCTACATAATGTTTATACTGCTACATAATGTCATTTTTGCATAGTTAAGAACCATTAACTAATCTAACCATTAATTGAGAATCATCAAAAATAGTTATGAATTTAATACCCAAGAAGAGAGTTATTTGAAGTCTTAAAATCAAAACCTCATATTCAACCATATTGTTAGTGCAATCTAAATCTAGTTTATATGATAAAGGCATAGGCTCACCATCTAGAGGAATAAGAATAACCCCCACACCCCTGTTGTACTGACATTTAGATCTATCAAAGAATATCATCATTTTATAGGAGATGTCACTAGTAGAGATCATTGTGATGGATTCATTAATTCAAGGTTTGAAGGTTGATTATTAGGTAAAGGGGTAGCATCTAACTGGTCAATGATTGTTTACTTTTGTTGAATGAATCCTAATTCAAATTTGGCAAGAAGCATGAGCCATCAAGATACATTTTGGTTGTCATATTGCTTGGAATGCATGTATTTGAGGGGATAAGTATGGGTAACCACATACATTTTTTGATTTAAGAGATAATGGCAAAGTTTGGAGGTAGAAAATACCAACACGAGGCAAAGTTTTTAAGTATGGGTATATCAAGTCTCATAATCAATAAGTGTGAAATTTATGTAGTAAATTACCTACTCTCAATGTTGGTCATCTTGATGTGTAATCATAACACCTAGATAATGGTCTATTGTGAAGATGTATAGGTAGAAAGACTAATTTTATTTAGGTGGAATAATAACTAGTGGGGAAAGGAGATATTTTTTAAGTGCATCAAAATATTCCTAGAAATATATATTATAAAGGAAGGAGACATCCATTTTAAGGATATGGTGAAAGGGTTGGCAATGATCTGAAAACTAAGAAATGAAGTGGTGAATTGATTGAAGTTTTCCCTATAGGCTATGGAATTTTTTTATATTAGTAGGTGGGGCCATCTCAAGGATTGATCTAACCTTAGTAGGATCAACCTCGATACCATGGAGAGAAATGATAAAACCTAAAAGTTTACTAGAAATAACTCTAAAGACACATTTTCTTAGGTTCAATCAAATGTTATATTGGAAGAGGTGATCAAATATGGTTTTGAGAATTGTAAAGTGGTCTTGATGAAGTTTAGACTTAGCAAGCAAGTCATCCACATAATCTTCCATAATTTTGTGTAGGAGATCATGGAAAATATATGTCATGACATGTTGATAAGTGGCACCAGCATTCCTTAGGCCAAAATTCATGACTTAATAGCAAAAAGTCGCCCAAGGGGTAATGAAGGTGGTCTTATGTTGATCATTAGGAGTAACTAGGATTTTATTATATCTAAAGAACCCATCCATCAGTGATATCATCTCATGGCCAATTTTTAGATCAATAAGTTGGTTGATACTTGGGAATGAGAAGTCATATTTTGGACAAGCGAGGTTTAAGTCATGATAGTCGATGCAAATATAGATTCCCCCAATCCCTTTTGTGATAGGAATAATATTGGAAATCTATTTTGGGTAGTTTATGGGGTTGGATAACATTAACAAAAAGGAGGTGGTGGAGCTTTTCTTTGAAAAGGAGAGCAATATGAGGATTCATCTTGTGAAGCTTTTGCTTAATAGGTTTAGCATCTTGATTAGTGACAATGTTATGGGTGATGATAGAGGGGTCAATACCAAGCATGTCATTATATGACCAAGTAAAGGATTTGTTATGGTCATTAAGAAATGTGTCATAATCAACTTGCTCAGAGGAATCCAATGATTTGCCAATCTTGAGGACATGAGGGTTATCATGAGAGGGAAGATTGATGTCAATAGTTGATTCATTTAACATAGCTTGTATTTTAGATGGGAATGATCATTGGATATAGCAATCATATACACCCATGTAGGTGAGAATTGCATCATCATCTTGACATTGGATAATGTTAATTGTGGGAGAGTCGTCATCAATTATTTCAAGATGAACAAGAGGAAGGGACCTTGTTTCCATACCCTGGTGATAGATGAGAGGCCCTAAATGGATTTATTTTATTGAAAAAAATTAGGAAGTATATATACCTCTGAGTTGGTAGGTGATGGTGGAGAAGGTGAAGAAGGGGAGACTGGTTCTTTAATAATTGGTTCATGGGAAGTTTTCATGAGTTTCGTTGGTTTATCATATCCCACTCCATGTCTCTTTTTGGCATTTTTAATGGTTTGTCTAGTGGGATATTCAATAGGTGTACAAATACCTTGCTCATAATGACCTAAAGTAAATCCTTTCTAGGCACACCAATAGAGAATGGTGTGTGTGTGAAACTTGGTTTGCATAGGAAAGATAAGTCACAGGTAAATGGTCATGGTGAAGAAGATGGATTGCTAATAATGAGAGCCTAATCGATTCCCCCATATGTGAAATTAGTTTAAAGGTTAGGGGGCCTATAAGGGATGGCCATCACAATGTGGGGATCATAATTTGAGTGCATGTGAAGAATTCCATACTCTTGTGGAGTATAGAACATGTCGATCATCAACAAATGATATTTACCATGTGAGAAATGCTAAAAAGTCTACTCCATGAGATCCTTATCAAGAATTTATGTTGCTAGTATCTATGTAACTGGGGGAGTGGAGCTTGTGGAAGCTTCAAAAGTATCATGTAGGGAAGATGATGTTTTAAATGGAATGAGAACATCATTGAGACTATAAGTCACATTACATGTTTTAAACAAAGGTGGGTCAACAGGTTTAATATTTACTTGTCCATCATGTTCAAACATGACATAGTAGTTTAAATTTGAGGGTACACATGCCATAACACATATCCAAGGTCATCTACATAGTATTTTGTATTATAAATCTCCTTCCATAACATATAAAATCTAAAGAATAGTGTGGGGACCTACACGGATATGTAAGACAATAGTGCCCACCATAGTAGCTATGGTATTGTTAAAGGAGTGGAGTATCACATCAATTTGACACATGTAATTCTTAAGAAGGGATAGATTTTTATAGGCATGGGTAGAATTAATATTAATACTAGATCGCCCATCAATTATGACTCTCTTTACATGAGTTTGATCAATATATGTTATAATAAAAAGAGCAAAATCTTGATCTTTAGGGTGTTGAACTGGAATTTATGAAACATAAAGAAATCATGGAGATGGAATTAAGGGAGCTGACCAAAGTTACAATAAGTTGGGAATCATATGATTGTACCTCAATCACTTACAAGGCACTATTAAAAGCTTGATGGTGTTGGGATGAGTTTTGGATTAACTCATATAAAGACATTTTCATAGGAGTTTGGTGAAGCTATTTCACCATTGAGATTTGAATAATGTCTAAAGATGTTATTTTAGTAATGCCCAAGATGGAAATATTAGGATTAGGAGGAGTGTCTTTAGTAAAGGGATGAGCCCAAGGGGAAACAACTTTTTCATTAGCTTTATCTTTTTGGTTTTCTGACCGTGTGACCACATTAACTGTGTTGATTTGAAATGTAGGTGAAGGAGGTGGTAAAGGGGTTATGACCAAATATATGGGTTTGAATTTAGGTGGAATAATAAGAGGCACTATAGATGACAAAGGTGGAATAACAAGAAGGTTAATGGGATTATCATTGAAGAGAGTGTTGGCATCAAAATGTTTCCAAATGACTACTATGAGGGATTTACAACTCTTAGTATCATGTCCAAGTGAATGATGATATAAACACACTTGTGTGTCATTAAACCAAGATGGCTTCATACCAAGAGGAATATAAGGCCTAATGAGAGGAAGAGTTATTAAAGAAAATTTCAATAATTTATGTAAGAAAAAGCTTTGAGAGCCTACAAGTGGGATCATACTTGTTTTGCTAATAAGAGTGGATACCTTCTTTTGTTTTTATGTTGAAAAGGTAATTTTACATGGTGATTTGTTTGGTGACATTGGAGTTACATGTTTTTCTATCACTTTCTTAGTGTTAGATGTTAAATGCCTATCAGATGGCAAAGGTAGTGGAGGTAACTTAACCTTTTATTTTACTTAGGTTAGTAATATTCCAACTAAGATAGAGGGTGTGGTTGCAAAATGGATAGTAAAATTAAGGGTTGGGATCGATGAGATTTAATAAGCTTAATATTTTTATGTAATTTAGGCCATGAAACTCCAACTTGTGGTTGAGGAGTTAAATCTAATTTCACCTTTGGATGAATTAAATTAGAGATGGGGCATATGCCTAAGGACCTAATCTACTTTAATGTGGTAGATTCCTATGAGGGTGAGGGTTCTAACATAGATGGATGAAATTTAGGTACTTTTGGTGAAGAAGCTCTATCTCTGTGAAAGACCTTGGGGTAAAGGGTAGTGAGAGGGTTAGTGGTAAAGGTTGACATTCATTGCATTAGATAAGGAGTTTTAAGTTGATCCTAAAATGTCTCATGATCTAGCTTCATAGAATCAAGAAATTATAGACTTTTCACCAAATGTGAGAAGAGTTTAGATGAAGTTGGCATAGGTCTTATGATTGTGTCCTTAAAAGTTTGTGGTTTTTTGGAAAAATGGAAATTATTGGTTTCTACTACTTCAGGCCAATGATGAGAAAGAACCACAATGGGGTTCACTTCGATAGAGATGGGAAAAGAGGCATGGTCTACCATGGGTGGAGGAGAGGTAGGTGAAGAAGGTTCCACAAGAGGCTAAATCATAGGTATTATGGCTCCCTCAACATGTGGGCAAGGAATAGGTAAAGTATGATCCTCCATAGGTAAAAGAAGGGTTAAGATTGGTATAATTAGAGTGGTATGATATCTTAAATAATGTTCTTGAATGTTTTAAAATTATTAGAATTGTGTCTTGTAACTCGATGGTAACTGTAAAACTCATCTTCCTTATACTATGTTGGGATAGGATGGGAGGGGTCAAACTATATAGGAGCTTTGATCTGAAGAAGGGTTATGACACCTTATTATAATAGTTTTTCCAAAATGGATGTCTATGATTCCTCAATGGGAGTGTATTGTCTTTGTTCATACAATTTTTGGAATTTCTTTGTCAGATTTTGGGAAATTGAGGAATTTAATTGGTTTATTGTAATGGAAGAAGCTAACTTAATGACCATCATAGTGGTCAAGGCTTTAGATTTTTGGTTAGAAGGAGATGTTTTAGAAGAGGAGTCATTTGATTTGTAAGTGGGATTCTTAATATGAAACTTGAGTTTTCCTTCATTTATAGCATGAACTTTGAGTTTTTGTGCCATTGTAAAGGCCTCATCAAGTATGCATAAAGTTTGTACCCAGAGTGTGGATGAGAAGTTATTAGCACATGCCCTTGGAAAGAGATAAATAAGCTTAGGTTGGGTTAAGGAGAAGGAAATTTGATTAATCAAGATTATCTAGTGAGTGATAAAATCTGTAATAGACTCATCATCAATTGTCTGATAGAAGAAAGGTCTGTTATATAAACCTTCTTAGAAATGCTAATAGAGAAATGGTCCTGGAATATTTATGTGAGTTGGGTAAATGAGAAAAGGAAGTGATAAGGTACATATCTATACCAATCCAAGTTATCACTTGAAATAGACATAGGGAAAGTGCAAAGTAGTAATGCATCATCATGCCCTATTAAATAACAAGCATGTCTAAATGCTCACAAGTGATATTGGGGGTCCTCTTTACTCTAGAAATGAGTTAATTTAGGGAGTTACCATTGTCTTAGATAAGGGTGAATAGGCAAAAAAGAATGGATGGGTTCATTGCATATCAGATCATAAGATAACACATTCTTTGAACTAGAAACAAATGTCTATAGATTAGACATCTTGTCCATCAGTATCTTAATGAGGTTTGGAGGTAAATTAGTTTGTGGGATACCTCTTAAATTATACAAAACCTGATAAAAAGAAAAGGGAGCATATGATATAGCTTGTTGAGGTTGTGTTAGGGTAACATAAGGATAATGAGTCATTGGCTAGGGTGTGAAAAGAAAAGGGGCTTATCCCAATGGGTTAGAGACTATGCTTTGGTTGGTTATTTTAATTACAAGTTGGATTATTGGCACAGTTAGACTAGATGAAGCGTGAGTCATAACTTGGGTAATTATAGGAATGAGGGTAGATGGAATAAGTACCACTAAATTTTGAAATGGGGTAAGAATTGACTGAACTGTTGTGGTTGTGAAACTAGGGAAGTCACATCAAGGTTTAGGTGGTATTGGGTATTTGGTGATGCTAAACTTTTGACATTATTTATAGTTGGGTTAATCATCTAAGCGGTGGTTCGAGTAACCATGGGGAAATAGTGGAGCCAACTAAAATTGAATTTTTCTCCATTAAAGAGGCTGGCATACCATATATTGGGTCACTCTAAGAATTAAAAGTTTGGTTCATAGCAAGGTAATGCTAAAGGGCTGCCACATTGTGATTAAGAAATTTAGTAAATTATTGATCTCCCTCAAGAATAATGGGAATTTGGTTGGGTCTAGGAGTATGCTCTATATCTAAAGTATGATCCATGATAGAATTAAAAGTGAGAGGGTAAGGTGGAAGTGGTTAGTGGCTCGCATATTCTACAAGATTTTTTTCTTGAGCTCACGTTAATACCATGAAAGAGAAAGTATAAATAGTCTTACTACTTTGTATTACTAATAGAATAAGGAAAAACTAGGTTTGAGTGTAGGTAAGTAGGTTATTTTAGCTTACTATTTTGAGTAGATGAAAATTACATAGTCACCAATGTCAATTGCTTCACTGATGTTGATAGAAATTTTTTTCAGACATCAGTGGATTAACCAATGTTGGTAGGTAAAATCTATTGATGCAAGTAGAGTTAATCAATGTTAGTCACTATGATATCTTAGGAGATGGAAAATCTAATGTTTTAGAAAACTAGTAGTTGAAAATAGGTAAAATAATGGATGCAAGTGGTCTATGCAAGAAGGAACAACACTCAAAAAACTTGAGATAATAGTTTATATAAACTGAGTATTAGAAATAATATTGATTTTATGAATCAACAGGAAATTGTCCTTACCAACTACAAAATACAGAAGGTAAAAAAAAATTAGAAAAATAACATACAACTATCAACTATTAATTCCTAAAGATTAATTTTTAGTCTCGTGTTGGCTTATGCTTTAATCAGATAGTAAAAAGAGAATTTGGTTATTGAAGGTACTAAAAAGAAACATAGAACTAGTTTCAGGTTAGTTTTAGTGCTCAAGATGAAATCTATGTTATACCAGGTATGTGGCTTGTTGTAGGAGCTTACTCTCCATACTTCATAAACATAGATCTAAGCCAAGCTGTTTAGCCAAAATATACCTTCTATCTAGAGTTTATACTTCACCAAAGAAAGGAATGGGTTCTCCCCTTGGTGGTGAAATCCAAGTAGGTAACTCGATAGGTTAAGGTGATCCACTAGGTGATTAAATCTTGATGGTCCTCTTCTCAGGTGGGTTTATATGTTTGTTTATGTGACTGTGATTTGGTTGTGTAACATAGGTGCACTACAATGTATTCAAAATGCTTGTAATTAACTAGGTGAGTTAATATGTAGCAAGTAAACAATGAAATGCACTAATTTTTAAATTCAAATATGAAATGTTTAGATTTTAATGAAAACAAAGATGAATTAGGAATAGGGAATGAAATTCACTATCCTAATGTGCATGCAAGAAGTAAAGAAGAGATTATTTTTAACTTATAAAAAAATGATAAATTACTTTTAGAGGTCAAGAAAAAAGAAACAAAATTTTAGTTTAATGCTTTTAAATAGAAAATAAAATGTTTAATTTTTCATTTTAAAAGAGAAGAGAAGGATAAAAGTGTAAGAAATGAAATTTTCACTATAATGCACCTATATGAATGCTTAAAATAAGAAATGAACACAAGGAAAACTCTAGGGTCCCACCGGGCATGCCAAAAATGTTTCACTAAATTTTGTCTATTTCAAGTCTAAAAGAAAATAGAGATTAATGATAAGGATAAGTGATTAGAATGAACTTATGTTGGTTTGCATGCTATATCCAAACATTATGAGCACTCCTATTTGGTTGGGGAGGACTACCTACAATTAAGAAAACAATACCACAAGATGTTTTTTAGTAGATAAATGAGTAGGATACCAAGCTACACAGTTGTTCTAGGAAGTGTGAAACTTATTTAAAGATGACATTCCACTTTTAAGAGAAAAAAGATTAATAAATAACTAAAATATAGGTAAGGAGAGAATGAATGAGAGATAATGTTACCATTATTCAAAACCTAAGTGCAATAGAGAGTGACATGGTGTAGGTGGTGTATTTTGTTTGTATTTTTGAAGTTGTTTGGGTAGGTTTTATAAAGGTTAGGAAATCCACATTCATTGATATTGGTAATGGAGTGACCGATATGAATTATACTATCAAGGTTGGTGGTGAGGGTGACTAATGTTAGTTAGGCTACTAAGGTCGGTAGGGACAATAATTGCCTAGGAGCTTATAGAAGGCTTTTCTAAGTTTGGTAAATGGTTTTGATCAAGTCTAGGAGGTTGGGGAGAGTTATGAGAGAGAGATTATGGTTTGGGTAGATATGGTCAGAGGTTTGGTGTGTCAGGTCAAGGAGAAAAAATCAAGGAAGCTTTGTAACTCCCTCATGGGGGTTCAGTCAGGAGTGTGTAAATCAATGCATAGTAGATATAAAGTGATAGTAGAATAAATGATTAAAAGGCCTATAGAATAAGTGATTTACTTAGTGATAGTAGTCACTAAATGATAAGTATTAGATTGATGGTCACTATCAGGCAGTCTAAATCGATGGCCTGAATAGAGAGAATAAGTGGGTGATATTGGTCGTCAAGAGCTTAGTTCCTAATCATGATTGACTTACATAAGATGATAGTAAGCCAAGATGTCAAAAATTGAATGCCCAAAGCTTGAATTCAAGTAAGAATGAATTTTATTGATTTCTACTGACTAGAACTTCAGGTTGGAATTTGGCTTATATCAATGACATCAGTGATCCCACCAATGTCAACCATGGGTTGACCGATGTTAGCAACCCTAGAATAGGTAAAGCTTATTATTTTTGGCCTATTTTCTATTTTTATTCATGCCAAGTGTGGCACCATTACAAAAATATAAAAATAAGAGGTTAAAGTTGATGTAGCTAATTAGGAATTTAGTTTTAAAGTGAGAATAAATCTTGGGTAGTAGGATGAGTGGACCAGGTCTTGAGGTGACTCATTAGGTGAGAATTATTCATAGGGTGAGGTGGTTAAGTAAGGTGGAAAAAGGGGTTTTTAATTAAATTAATTAATTATTTTCAGTTAATTAAATGTGTGAGGGGTCAAAGCATGGGTTAGGGAGGCTAATTGTTAGTATTGAAAAATGGGTTAAAAGGGGTTTTGACATAGGGAGTTACACACATGTGTGTGATGTAATTTTGGTGTCTACATTGGGCCATATGTAATTGGTAGTGTGAGATGTCCTAATGAGTCTTGAAAATGTATTTCATGTTCTAGCTTAGTATCCAAATGTCTTATATATTGTAAGAATGCCAATGTAAAAGTGTTGGGTTCACAATCCTCATAAATAGAAACATGAGGGATGTACTAGTTCTTAATGAAATATTGAATAGTTAAGGGAGATTTTTATGAATGTTTGTCTTAGTGAAGAGTCTTTTGTGGTTCTTTTAATAGTGGAGGTAGAGGCTATGTAATCTAAATAGTACCCTGAGCATTCAATTTATTTAGGTTTCTTCATAATTCTAATAATGTATTTGTATCATGTTAAATAATCCTATCAAAATGAAAAGGGTATATCTTCCTATTATAAAAATATGCTAATTGATCTATGGAAAATTATGTTTAATTCCATCAATCTTATGTCATGTAATATCTATAAAATATATTATGGTTTGTCCTATGTACTACCTTCTTGAATATAGATAATTGGATCAATATCCATATATGTAACCATATGTACTTAGACCATATAAGAATTTGCCTCTAACTACAAGTGACTGTCTGGGCCTATATTTGTGGAGCTATGAAATGGTGGTCATGGTTGTGTAGGTAAAGGTATGAGTGTCTTAGAATCATCTTCATACTCTTCAAGGGCTATTGCTGTGAATCCCAATCCACATAAATAATAATAAATATTCATTGGTGGTGTGTTATTAGTTATGGTGGTCACAGAATTTGTATCTAAGTTTATAATGTATACTTTCTCTAAGTGAACAAATAATGGTAACTATGATATCTAAATCTCATCATCTATCATGGGTAGGGATAACTATGTTTTATGAGGATCATTATCCATCATGGGTGAGCCTAATGTTGCCTTAAGAGGATCTAGAGCTGGTGTAAGGATAGTGGTGCTTGGTTCTTTGATCTCCTATATATGCATCTATTTTATAAGAATGATATAAGGTGGGGACTCTATGATAACATGAGGTGC
Organism: Torreya grandis; assembly: GCA_037957365.1. NCBI lineage: Eukaryota > Viridiplantae > Streptophyta > Pinopsida > Cupressales > Taxaceae > Torreya > Torreya grandis. The sequence goes on from JARHVA010004608.1 coordinate 1,265,578, forward strand.
CCCATATAAAGATAAAATAGGAGTAGTAGGCTTGGTGGCTGAAATATCTAAATGGATGGTTGTCATATGGATAAGTGTATAAATGTCCCTCATATAAAAACATTACACATTGATGTGAGATAGAGTGTATGGATTCTATAGCATGTATCCAAGGTCTCTCGAGTAATAAATTGTAATGCAAATGATTAGGCATCAACTAAAACTATGTGGATAGGTTTTTGGCCTAATTATATTTCCAATTTATTAGATCCTAATGCATGTTGGGGCATGTCATCAAAACCTCAACTTTTCTTATGTGTCTTCTGAATATATGTCATATAAACCACCATAGTATGTATATATCTGAGGTTACATATTCTAATACATGAACCACTATCATTTAGAACTTTTTAAATAGTATTGGGTTTGATTTGTGCCTAAATGAAGAGTGGTAATTCTGATTGATAATTATTTGAGGGAAAATACTCATTAGCAAAATATATAACATCCTCAATGCATTTTATAGTGTTCATGATAGATGTGAAATAAGTTGGTTCTATATATTGAGGCAAATATGTATGACTGAGTGATTAAAAAATAATATCTTTAAATATGGTTACCTTTTGAAATAATTCTAATATATAAATCTTAGTTGGTGTATTTCTCAACTGATCCATGATATCATATGTTATTTATTGATCTCTAGGTTGGCTTGTATTATTTTGGAGAAGAGGAGGGATTGTGGGATTATAATGTTCCTATATAAGTTGAGGAGGCATCGAATTCTATCTATTAATAACTTGAACTATAAGATACATTTATTGAGGATGAGTAGTAGAGGTAAGATGGGAGTGAAGGTAGTTAATTGGACTACGTGGAAGATGAAAAAAATAAATCCTTTGAGCTCATTCTCATCGAGTAGTAACTAGAGGTATCTCAAAATTGGTCATACAATAATGCTCTCCATATAAGGGGAACACAATAGGAGGTGGACTAATATGCGATCCATGAGAAGAGTGACATACATGTGCATCATTCTACTAATGGAAATTAGTAAACATGCAACACAAACCACCAAACTTTTTACCAAAAGGTATAAATTTGATTTAGTCATAATAATCATGATGAAAGGCTGATAAATTAAACTAAACAAACCATTGAAATAATAAGGGAAACCCTACTGGTACATTAGGGTTTTTAGGCAATATGTTTAGAGTAAGTTGAGTTCAATAGATGTTTTAGTTTTTAAGGGATTTATGGAATGTAAATGCCTAGGTTTTTAATGTTCTAGAATAAAAAATTAGGGAACAAACATAGAAATATTAACATTCTCTTATTTTTAAAATAATTTATTTATCTAGTTATTTTATAAATAACAAATGAAAAATCAATATATGTACTTATTTATAAATTTATTGAAATAGATAAATAGTAGGATGGGAAATGGTACAGGGACTGTGCAAAGTTTCATGAAAAATAATTAGGAGTCATAAACTCACCTAGACAACAACATCATCCCCTATATAGTAACACACAATATTAGTGTCCTTTGTTTTGTTCTAGTGTCCTTTTGGAAGTAGGGATAATGAACTTATAGGTGTACTTTCAACTAATTTTAAGGCATTTGTACTTATGAGGATGTATGTTTCTTCAACACATGTTTCCCATTTTAAATAATTCAATGTGAAACCCTAGGACTCCATATTTATTAGGTATTTGAAGAGCACAAGTAGAAAAGAGTTTCATTAGATGTATAAACTAGACATGATATCAACAGTCCATGAGTTGTTTATTGCCTACATAACAATACCTTAAAAGGGGATCAAACATGATGTAATTATCCTAATCTAAGTGCTTCTTCAAGTGCAAGTGAATTCTAGTATGAATGCTTTGAGTGTGACTTGACACTAAAATTTTGATTAATCTAATCTATGCGATATTATAGATGGGTGTATGCAAAAGTAGGGAATAATAGGGATCAATGACATTGATTTTCATAATTATTTCCAAGTTTGTTTATGGGTATTTTCATCTAATTTCAATCGAGTGGATAAGTGAATGAAAGTGGTATATGTATAGCATTATGGTGCTTTTTAGGATGTAAAATAGGTCTAGGATAGCCTTCAGAGTATTTTGATGAATGAAAATATATACATTGGGAGAGTAAGGATATAAGGGGCACTAACACTACCCTTTGGTTAATAGCATTGTGTGTTACAGTCCAAAGTACCTTGTTAGTGTCTAGGTAGTAGGAATGGGAAAAAATTAGACATGAGTGCCTAGTGGGTGGCTTAGTGTAACTTTTGGTATATCTAGGAATGGGTTGGGCTCACACAGAAGTTATAAAATGATCAATAGATGACCTAAGATAGGTCTAGGGATAAGTTGAGCATAAGGTGGTCTCAAGTGACACTCATTGCACTCAAATGACATTTTAGATGACTATAAAATTCATGTATATCATATGTGAAATTTTTAGGTTTTCAAGAACAAAATACAAATTATCATTGATAACGATGATCATATACTAGATAAATTCATCAAACAACCATGTTATTCAAGATCAAATTCTAAAATCAAACAACCTACTCTAACCATGATTGCATCTCCTAAGGAACAAGTGCAAAAAATAACAAAAATAACTATTAAAAAGTAAAAATCATTAACATTTTTTCTACAAGAGTAACAACATTACAAATGGAAGAAATTGAAAAGTAAAGGTCGACAATGGAAAAACTATAATAATAAAGTCTAAAAAAGTTACATAAGGACAAGTGACTAAAATAAAAATCAATAAAAGAGAATTTTTAAAAATAAAAACAAGCCAAGCAACAAAAATCTTTATTAAAGGGTTTATCATGAAGGAAAATCACAAGCAAGATAAACCTAAAAAACATCAATGTTACAAGCATAAGTTCTAAGGAGGAAATTATAAATATTTCCTCATATTAAAATCCTTTCACTATCAGCACTCACATAGATAGCGAACAATGTACCATTGTTATGGTTATTACCTACAAAGAAATTAATTTTTTCACCACACCAATTATTATGTCTTAGATATCTTATTCAACACATAGATGAATCTACTACATCTATATCATGTACGTAATCAATTAAGTTAACAATAAAATTTTATTCAAAACTGTGTCATCTTATATTCAACATTTTTCTTAATATGTCCACATACAATGTTGTGCTTATATGATTATGTTTATATTCCATGGGGGTAATGAATTAATAAAAAAGGTTGTATTACATTTAATCAGGAAGGTAAGGCTAATTTGGTTTCAAGAGATGGAAAATATTTAGATAAAGAAAATGAGATTAAATCTATTTATTCAATTACTGATCATGATACATATGATCGTACAATTGATAAAAAAATTACAATACATTTTACAATTGCTTATACATATGATGGGGAAAATAGTGAATTTAGTGTAGATCATGACAACATGAGTGCTTATAGAAGTAAAATTTCACAATTGCAACATAAAAATGTAGTTAATCATGAATATTCATATTATGGAAATTTATTACTTATAAGATTAGTTCACCACACATCATGTATTATGCATAACACCTTAGTTTTCTCATCAATGTTATTTTTATTTTTTAACATACATGAGCTCATATGTAGTTTACATACACCTTTCCTTTAGCCCTTGGTTTTTTCTCACTTGGCCCTTTCCTCTTGATTATTATCTTCATCCAAAAATCCATGATATATATCTCACAATAAGTCTATTAGTGTATGATTTTTCATGCTATGTGGTTTTCCCTACATGGTCTAACTAGTTTGCTTAGGTTAATAATATTTCATTAAGATAAATGTACTTTAATTCATTTTATAATTATGAGTTGAGTTAATCATATTTTTATGTGACCTGATTACTCATTATATAATGTACATTCCTATGTACTTTTTGGCTAATACATATTAATGTAACTTTTTGTTTTGAATACAAGTTTCTTCCTCTTGTGATTTTTTCTTTAGATTTCATTACTGCATACAAATTCAACCTCATGCATTCAACCCTACTTAGTTGTTCTTATATTATGGTGCACTCTGACATGGTATTATATTTATGTCAGTAGATGAATCCATTAATTTTATTTTGAGATCTTACATTCCTTCATGTTTGATATTTTCATCGATTTCAATTTTATAGGGTTTGGTGGGGTTTATCATAACTCCATGTAAATATAGATACCCAGAGTCTCTAAGTGGAAAAATATAATGCCATTCAATTAATAAGGTGTAAAAAGCCATATAAATAAATGTAAACATGACATATTTTTGTGATAGTCTATGTTTGACCATTTTTAAAGGGTTTTGAGGCTATTTTTTGAATTCTAAAAAAACCTATATTTTGTTGACTTTCAGGAAAAATCATTTCTAGGTTTTTTTGAGATTGTCAAAAAACTAAATGGGTCTCTTTAAAATTTTATAAAATCATTATAGAATCTACACTTTTAGATGTTTCTTCAACCCAATGGGGTTTCTAACCCTCACATGCTATTTGGGTATTTATAAGACTTTTGGTTATTTGCATGCACACTTATTGGATACTGATGACCTTACATATAGTGCCAATAAAATCTATGATCTCTACTGAAATACCCATCAAAATCTATGACATATATCAATAACCCTACACAAAACCTTAAGACCTTACTGACACATCCATCAGAACTTGATGGCAGTGATAAAAACCCCTATACTCTAAAAAAAGTGCATGCACCCTCAATAGAATATAATGCCTCTATATGTAGACCGATTGGACTCTTATCCCTATCTAATCATAGTCAAATCTCCACTACCAATTTACACCTTTTGACATGCAAGAAAACATCAAATTTAAGATAGTGAAGAGTAGCATTATTCATTTGAAAACGGAGGCATTTTTTTGATGATGTCACTCCCACATAAATCACATTAATTAAAGTGAGAGGGGGTACCACCCAAAATAGGTCTCATCCCCTGATCAATGGAAATTAAGCCTTTATTCACTTCCAAACCAAAAATTTTAATTATTTTCTCCAAAAGGTTAGAAGTTTTTTTTATGGGAAGTTGATTCTAAAAAAATTTCAAAAACTATTTTGCACACCCACAAATTTTCAAATTTTGTAAAGTGGAGATTTTGCTTGCCATTAAAAACTTCAAACTCACAAAAAAATTAGCATACTACACCTTTTGAGGTGTCATTTTTTTTTAAATTACATTTTGTTTGAGCTCTATGCATTGGTGATATTATAGTGAATTGTAAATTTTAACCTTTTTATGTTAAGTAATTTCATATTATTAGTTTCAACTCATGCAGTTAAACACATACTTCCTTTCTACACCATAGATCTAAGTTCAATTTTGATTCTTACATCATTCAACTATCACAAATAGAAGATCAAAGAGAAAATTCTCTTGAGGAGTAAGGGATTACACTGAATCATGATGGGTATAGAAAATAATTAAAACCCAAGGTAGAGAAGGTGAATGGTACAACAACATTTATGAAGCCTATTATCTTCTATGTCTATTTATATATCCAGACTTCCTCTTTCATATTTAATCTATTACTCCTAATGAATATTGGACAATATTGCAAAAAAATATTTTGAAATTAGGACATGGTGAGAGGTCAAGAGTAAGAGAAAAATATCATCAGTTTGATCCCAAGTTTTTTTAATATATTAAAATACTTCTTCATAAAGTTTAAATCACTTGGGTTATAGCTAAAATTGTGTGACATTAACAGAAAGGATGATCAATTAATTATTTACATCATTGCCAAGTTGGGATTTGACTATTATATCTTTATTTCTACCTTCCATGCCACCAAGAATGCCCTTGTAACTACATGGTCCATGTCATACTTCGATGACTTCTCCATTGACTTGGCTTGATAATAAGACAAGCTCATTTAAAAGGGTACACTAAATTCATCTAAATAATATGCCTTAATTATGAGTCATGAAAAAAGAGGATTTTATTAGAAAGGATAAGAAATAGAATAATAAGAACTCAAATCAAAGAATGGGTCAAAATTCTAAAGCATCAAAAGAGTCCTCCTATTCATACAAAAAACCCAAGAAAGAGTGAATCACATGTAGCTAATGCAAGAAATTTAAACATGATGAATTCAAATGCATGAGGAAGCATATTGATCAACTAACTAAGATGCTTGATAAACATAACATAAATGTCCATGAGTCTTTCAATTAATTTTCATCAGCATAAAATTATTCTAATTTAAAGGACAATAAGAAGGGTAGTGTTAATAAGAAAGCACTTGTTATAGTTGCATCTTAGCCTTCGACATGGATTATTGATTTTGGTGTATCACACCACCTAGATTTATCACAATACATATTCTTATCCTTGGAATCTTTTTCTGTGCCTTCCATATTGTTGGGTGATGTTACTTCTGTAGAAGTTAGTGGGAATGGATCTACTGAAGTGAATGATGGAAACTTTCATAATATTCTATGTGTTCTTTATTTATCCACAAATATCCTGTATGTTTATAAGACCACTCACATCATTTAAAGAAAGAAATTTGAGTTCAGACCTAATTTAGTGCATATTAGGGAAGCAAGCAATAACTCCATTGTTGTATTTGGGAATGTAGATTACCAATCATGATTTTATACATGTTCATATGTTTCTCCTAATCAAACCTCTACTACACTTCTAACTCATCAAGATGTGGTGAGTAAATTATGGCATGATAAATTTAGTTATCTCAACTATAATTACTTAGGCTAACTTAGTCATCAAGACATGGTTTTGGGATTTCCATGAGTAAGGATTTTTGATGGATTTTTCCAAGGTTGCATACTTGGTAAGCATTTTAAGAAGTATGATAAGAGAAAATCATGGAGATATAAACAAATATTTGGAATTGAATATAGTGACATTGATGGTACATTTCCAAAACCTTCATTCAACATGACTAGATATATGCTTAATTTCATCTATGAATTTTTTATTCATACTTTTGTGTACTTTTTAAAGTATAAATCATAAGCATTTGATCATTTTTATGACTTCAAGGTGTTGTAAATCCATTAATATTTTCACATTGATAATGGTGGTATGTCAATAATAGTTTTAAATAACTATGTACATCAAAAGGGATTTAGATATAACATATAGTTCCTTATGTTCCTCAATAGAATGGTGCCATAGAGTGAAATAATAGGTCCTTGAAAGAAATGAACAACTATATGCCATACTCCAAGTCCCTTTCACCTCAATATTGGGTTGAGGCCATTAATTGTGCATGGTATATCCAACACCATATTACTCAAAAAGTATAAAAGGGATTTACTCATTTTGAATATTGGAGCAATTATAAACCTAAAAGAAATCACTTTTTAGTGTTTGGACATCCTGTTATAGCCTACATTCTGAGAAAGAGATGTAAAGCAATGGAACCTTAGAGTTAACCTTGCATCTTTATTGGATATACTGAGGGTGTTAAGAGACACAAGATTCTCCATGCTACCAATAATGAGTTATTAATTCAAAGGAGTGATCACTTTTAATAGGGTCCCTTAGATGATGCATATGACACTCCTTTCTTTTCATTGGATACACTAATCTTCTTTTGGATAGACAAACACTACAAAGTGATGGCCAATGGATTAGAAATCTATCAAACACCAATCAAACCAAATCACAATTTCAAAATGTCCTACATGTTTTCATTACATATTATTTTGATCTTTAGTCATTTCATGAGGCATTAGGCACTCATAAGTGGGATATTGTAGATGAAGAGGAATATGGTTCCTTATTGAGGAATAACACTTGGGATTTAGTCCCTCTTCCTAAGGTAATAAAACTTGTTATATATAGGTAGATCTACTAAACAAAATTTGTGGAATAGGGGTCCATATCCAACTTTAAACCACACTTAGTAAAAAAGGGTTTTTTTCAAGTATTTGGAATTAATTATACGAAGACATTCACTCCATTTACCAAAATAAACTCAATCTGGTTCACTCTTACCATGCTAAAAGACATTTATGGGATGTTCATCATATGGATGTGAAAATTTCATTTATTCATGATGATATCAAAGAGGAAATATACATGGAGAGACCATAAATATTTATGGAAGATTACTCCTTAGTTTTCAAAATTTATATATCTATCTATGGCTTCAAACAAGGTCTTTGAGCTTGGTATTCTAAGATGGACTCTTTTATTATTTTGGCTAGGTTCACCATAAGTAATTATAATAAATTTGTTTATATTTTAAAACCAAATGATTTGTTATTGATTATGATTCTATATATGGATGAAATATTAATCAAAGGGAGTTATTTATCCACCATCACAACACTAAAAAATGCTTTATTTGATAGGTTCGCAATGACTGACTTGGGCTTGTTGTGCTCAACACACCCAAATTGTAATTTTTTTTAATAATGACCCATTTTAATCTGAAAGGGCTAAATTATGATTTGAAAATCCTTTTTTATCATTATTTACATGTGTATTTATCTATATTCAAGACTTCAAATCTCTAATTTCTCATGTTGATAATTCTTGATTGAGTATACTATTTGATATAAATATAATCTATATTTTCATTGTTATTTAGCTTTTAATGTGGGTTTTATTCAAACTAACCTATAATGGCTTTCAAAAAAATTATGTTTATGTTTGTTGTTTTAAATTATGTAATAATTGTAAACTAAAAATCCTAAGTTTTATACTTCACATATTTTTCACTTCACAACTTTTACTTGTCAAAAATTTTGACACTTCACAAATTTTACGTGTCAAAACTTTTGTCACTTCATAACTTTTACATTTCAAAAATTTTGACACTTAACAACTTTTGCATGTTAAAAATTTTGTCACTTCATAATTTTTGCATGTCAGAACTTTTAGGTCTTCACAAATTTTATTCATCAAAAGTTATATTTGTCACAACTATTACTTTTAAGACTTTTATTTATCACTAGATTTGTCCATCATAACTTTTACAAATTCATGACTATTTATAGGTCTTCATAACTATGGTAATTTGGGATTTTGGAGCTTTCTTATTGGAACTGTTGTCTTTGAATTTCATACATCTGAAGCATTGTAATATTTGTTTAATATTATTTTAATAAAAGTTGACACATGACTTTTGAGAGCATGACATGTAGCATAGTTGGTTTTTCATGAAACTAGATATAGGGACACATGTGTTTGGGGATAAAAACATGACATTCTTCCAAACATTTATAAATCCTACATGACATACCTATCGAAATAAGTTGTAAATTTTGAATTAAATAAGTGAAGACAAATTAGAGCTATCTGACATTAATGGTACATAATCTAGAATTAAAGTCCCCATACTTAAAGCTATATGATATGAAGAAAGTATAATATCCAAGAAAAAATAATTGGTATTTGACCTAATACCATTGAAACATCAACAACTACATTTTATAGTAGATAATATTGAAGTGATGTTTTGTAAAAACCTATTTCAGTATCTATTCTTCATAGGGAAGGTCTCTAATAGTTTCTTACACCACATGAAACATAAAATAATAGTCACTTTTATCTTAGGAGATTATTTCTAGATATACTTAAGGCTACTTATTGAAGATGCCATGTATGAAAGGCAAAGAGCTAAAATGTGGAATAAATATAGCTCATTTAAAAATGCACTAAAGAAATGGATTGATGAAAGGGAAGTAGTCACCCTTAAGTCCATAGAACCCATGCCCATGGCTAAATTCAAGATGGGAATCCATATTGGAATAAAACTAATTAATATATTATATGGCTACTCCAGCATCCATATCCTTACATTGAAATGGTTGCCTTTGCTATATTTATTGATGATTTTAGAATTAACCTTTTTTCTAGGAGAAATAATTAATCCCAAGCTATAGGTGCAAATGTTCAAGAAGGAAAAAATACCAATGAATGGCCATTTATTCATGATGTCCTACTTATTGGACAAATACATTTATAATGGATAACTCTAGAGGCTAGCCCCTTAGACTATATCAAGAACAGGGTATGCAAATTCTTCTCTTTCCTACACATATTTGTATATGAGGACCATTTTTAGTATTGATGAAAATGTTTATCTCCAAGTATGGAAGGAAATACAAAAGGATCCCTTGGTTTGAGTATCAAGAAAATCAAGAAAACCTTATAAAAAAAGGTGGGATTATTGGTTATATCCATACTACATGGTAATCATTGTGATAGTAACCAAGGTTTCACTTTTATGTCTCCCCATGTTTCTCCCTAAGAAGTTAGCTAAGAAGGAAATAGCTTACCAACTATGGTGGAGTATTGATGAAGATATAAAGAAGAAACATAATAACCTATTTTAGGGGTCCTCTTTGATGATTGATCAAATGTGTTATATAAAAAGGAAATTATTCTTTGGTAGTGAAATTAATTTAATAATAAATTAAAATAATAGTAATAGATCAGAATATGACTGAAACATAGTAGAATTTATGAATAAAAGGCAAGCCAATTTGAGTGGGAAACCTCCAAAAGTTTAATTAAGAGTATAATTTGAAATATGATGATTAAAAACTACCAACAACCTCCTATTTATAGTCTACCTAAGCCATGGTTACACCATATTCTAACCTACTGACCAAATGAATACATAGAGAAATCTGTTATAATATCAATGAGGGCTAAGTAATCCACATGTTGGTTATTCTTATCCCAATAAATTTAATAGGCTAGGGTCATAGCATGTCTTTCCCATTTTAACCACTATTGTCCTTAACATTTAAAAACTATAGATTCCATTGCAAAAAATATTTACCCTCCCAATTTGCATCCTCACTACTCAAGTTCTTCCACTTGATCAGATATTTTCCTTAATATTTTTGGTTTTCAACCTTTTAATACATATTTGTAGGATCTTATTTGGTTCTAAAATGATTCATCATTCTTCATTTGGTTTTGTTATATCTATCTAGAATAAATTTTCTTTCCAATGACCTTCTTTAAGTAGGAAACATGAAATACAAGGTGTATGAAAGATTAATGATGTAATTCCATATTATAAGTCACACTTATAATTTTTTACAAAACCTTATAAGGGCCATAATACTTAGGATGAAGTTTATTATCCTTTTTATGTTTCTTTAAGTACATATTCTTTTAGGGTTGAAAATTTACAAAGACCTAGTCACCCATGTCAAAATGTCACTCACTACGGTGTTAATCTGCTTATTATGTCATCCTATTTTGTGCCAAGGCTACATTCTCTCTCAAACTAAACAAAACCTATTGTTAATGATGAATATTCTCTTCTACATCTCAATCCTTGGTTTGAACCCTTAATGAAGAAGTGATGGAAGGTGGATGGTTATCATATAGTGATATAAATTGGGAATTTTTAGAAGAGGCATGAAAATATGTGTTATACCACCATTATGAAAGAGGTATCCATTTAACCCAACATTATTACTTAGCTAATACAAAACAATTGAGATACTCTTCTAAACATTTTTGACCAATTCTATTTTTCCTTCAGATTGGGGGTGGTAAGATGAGTTATGATCTACCTAAGTACCCAAATAGGAAAATAGTTTAGTCTAAAAATTACCAATGAAAATAGGATCATGATCACTTAAAATTATTTTTAGGGTCTCATCTAATTTTATAATTGCCTCCCAAAAAAATTCCACTATTGTGCTTCTAAATTGGTGTGAGAGGGAACAAAAATTGTTATATTTTGTAAGCCTATCCATAATTACCAAGATAACATTTTTACCTTCAGAACAAGGCAACCCTATGATGAAATCTATGGAAACCTCTACCCACCTTTGAATATAAATTACTAAATGTTGCAACATACCTATGGTCTCAATTGTTTCACTTTTATTCTATTGTCATATCAATCATTCTATCATAAAATTTTATGGATATCCCTTGAGACCTTCCCAAAATACTTCTTGTTTGATTCTTTGATAAGTTTTTTAGAACCTAGATTGTCCCCCAATTAGAGATTCATGCAAATATGTAATAATATTATGCCTCAGCTCTAAATATTTACATAAGTATAACCTATCTTATAACACAGGGCATTACATTTCCATTAAATTTTTGAAGAGGTTATATAACCTCGATGGATATTCTAAATAATACCATATGTATCCTTATCTCTCTCCCACTCTAACCTAGCTTCATCCACTTAATATGCCTATAAAATGGACATTACACAACGTAATGATTTTATGGATGTATCATGCCTGAATAGTGTATCTACTGCTACATTATATTTACCTTTATTTTATATGATTTTAAAATCATAAGCCAACATTTTTGTTACCCACTTTTGTTTTTCCTCAAATTATAATGTTTTCTCCAAAAATTATTTGAGACTACCATAATCTATTTTCACCTTAAAGTGTCTACCCATCAGATAGGGCCTCTAATGTTTGACTACATGAATAATAACCAACATTTATTTTTATCATATATGGGTTTTTGTATATTATTACCTTTGAATTAATGACTCTCAAATGTAATGGGTCTTCCTTCCTACATTAGTACATTAGTATTACTCCCAACCCTAATCCAAAATCATCACATTCAACAATGAACATCTTTTAGAAGTCCAAAGTATAAAACACTCAGTGTTGCACATAGCTACTTTCATTTGTTTAAATACTTTAATGGATGAATCATTATATCGTAAGGCATCCTTTTCATAACAATGTAGTGACTCAAGATTCTATGTTACCATGAAATTTCAGAAATATTTGGTAGTAACATATTAATCTTAAGAACCCTCAAATTTTTTTGAGAGTTTTGGGCATTGGTCATTCTATCATAGATTTGATCTTTTAAGGATAAATTTTGACACCTTCATGGGATACAATGTGACCCAAGTAATCTAACTTATATACTACAAAATCACATTTAGATGGATTCACATAAATTTGATACTACTCCAAAAATATCAACACTTGTTTCACATGTGATTCCCATGTCTTATTGTAAATCAAAATGTGATTAAATAAAACCAACACAAAATTCTTTAAAAAATGCCTACAAACATTGTCCATCAAGATCTAAAAAGTAGATGGTGAATTTTTTAAGACCAAATGGCACTACCAAAAAATCATAATGGCCCTTATGTGTTCTAAAAGAAGTTTTATGAATATATTCATACCTAATTATAATTTTATGGTACCCCAAATGAAGATCCAATTCTGTGAAATAAATAAAACCATGAAAATCATCAAGTAAATCATCAATTAATAGAATAAGAATCTTCTCTTTTATGGTGTAAGTTTAGATTTCCCTATAATTTGGGCACATACTCCATGTTTCATCCTTATTACACACATGACCACTAGTGATGAATATGCACTCTAGTTATGCCTGATGGTCCCTACCTCTAGCATCTCATGGATCATTTTTTCAATTTCACTCTTAAACACATATGGATATCTATATGGTCTAATACTTGATGGGTTATTACATATAAGTAGTTGAATGGAATGATCATGTTATCTTTTTCATGGTATTCCTTTGGCATGGCCCTAAAAAACATGGGTGGTGATTAGGAATAAGTTATAGATCAAGATGTGTAGATTCCTCTGGGGTTTAGACTTATATAGAATATAATCATGATATAAATCATTCTACCCCATTTTTAGCATATTTTTCATCTAATGTGAACTAATTATTTTTGTATATTTTCCCAAGATCCATGTAGTTGAATTTTTCTTCCTTAAGAAAGAAAGCACATGAATAGTTCTTGTAAGTTCATCTCAATTATACCTAAGGTTAAGAGCCATTAGACTCCCAAAAAAATGTCTACAACACCCATAAAAATATAAAACATAAGATAATCTAGATTATACTTGGCCATAATGATATTAATACTATGGCATTTTATTGAACAATTTATTGGGCCACTATCTAAAATTATGACCTAAAATTTTGGTGTTCGGTAAATTAAATAGTTCAATCAAGTGACCAACTTATGGTTGATGAAGTTATGTGTGATTCCTAAGTCAACCATCACTATAACCTTATGTTTCTTGAGAAAATCCACCACCTTAAGTGTTTAAGGAGTGATAATACCTAAAAGTGCATGACAAGAGATTGTAGGTTTGGAATCTTTAGGTACCTCCTCTATTTCTTCCTCATACTCATTAAAAACATCATCTTCTTCATCATCTTTATTGGATACCTTAATGTAAATTAGCTTCTTCTCAACACATATTTGTCATTTTATCCACTCATTATCATAGTTGAAACCTAATAATTTTATATACATCTCTTCAATTTATTGAGGGCTCAAATTAGTAGGTGGAGGAAATGATGGTGTCAATCTGTTATGATATCTGAAGTGAATGAATGGATGCTTATTATTGGCTATGAATTTTTCCTCAACCCTACATTCCATGATAATAAAATAATAAACCTTAATTGCATTAAACATGCATAACTCATGTTTAATGTGTTCCTTAAGGCCACCCAAAAATAGGTCATTCAAGTTATCATAAAAAAATGTATCCACACTTAAAGATGGGTTCCTAAAAATGGTGAATATAATCCTTAATTAAGCCAGTTTGTCTCAATTTTTTCAATTTGTTGAAGTAATTCTTTGTCACACTATTGTTATTATATAATTATAGATTTTATATAAACACTAACTAGGTGACATAATGATTCATATTTTTATTATTAGCACACGACCATCGATACCAAATGATTTTTTTAAGTTCTAGATACAAGAATGCTATGGTAGCCTTCTGTCCACTTGGGATATGATGTAGATAAAAATATATATCCATTTGGTTTATCCAATATGAGTGGATCCTTTCCATAAAATTCATGCATATCTACCTTTATTATTAATTTCCTTTGTGGTAAGGTACTTAGATTTGGATTAGGCTATATGGGAGATCCACCCTAGTGGATTTGTGTAATAGTGATACCTAGATGATTTAGCTAAATATTTTATCAATCCATCATGATATTTTCTAAATTATATTGTATAGGTTTTATATCAGATTATATGCCTTTCATATCACTTTGAATTCCTTGCACACTATAATTAATCGATCTTACTTTATGATGTATGTTAAAGTTGGCACCCTTTCTTCAACAAATAGTTTGTGGTCCTACCATAAAATGGATTGATAATTCTGATTTTGAGTGGCACTTTTGACCCAACTTTGACCAAATTTTTTTGTACTCATTTTTAACTCAAATTATAAAATACAAAGAACATACTCAATCTAGATTTTTCTAAGATTTACAAAAATGTAAAGAACTCAAAAAAATTCAATAAATTGTGCACTATAGAGGGAATTTAGGAAAAAATTAAAATACTCACACAAAAATAACTTCCAAATGCTAATTTTTTGTGATGTCCCTAACTAATTCCTCAAATCCAATAAAAAATTATAGGAAAATCTGTTGTGGATTGAAATATATAAACAAATCTATAAAATTATGGTTTTGACCATAATATTACCCAAATCATAGATTTGATACCACTTTTAATTAAATTACTTCAACAATAAAGTAGAATAGTTCTAATAGATCACAATACATATAAATATAGTAGAATATATGAATAAAAGACAATACACTTTGATGGGGTAACCTCCACAAGATTCAATAATAGAATAATTCATAATATGATGATAAAAAACTACCTAATACCTCATATTTATAGTCTAATTAGGCCATGATTATTCCATAAGATGACCTAATAACAAAATTAATGCATAGATAAATGTGATAAAACATCAAATAGGGATAATTAAGTCAAAAATCAGTTATTCCTATCCAATAACATGTGATAGGTTAGGGGCATAACATTAGTAAAGTGGGAAAGATTAGGGAATTATACTCATTGGTGTCATTTCAACATAGGGATTGGGATCCCCAAAGCCTTATTCAAAACTATATCATAATACTTGGTATCTATTATAAACATGATCCGTATGAGCATAATTTTATTTTCTTAAATGTAAGAGATGATGTCAAGGTCTTGGATAGGGAACACGTAGCTTGATTGATAGAGGATATCTTAAAGGCAATACAAACAAAATCCTCCCTTAAAATCATATTGGCACACACTAGATTATCACCTCCATCTAAATGGAATACAATGGATTATTGGTCCTTTAGGCCTTCCCAGTAGACTATGGATAAAGGGAAGAAATGCTAACCACCCATTGTGATGATGATTGTAAAACAAGATTTGGATGTGGAGTAAACCTTGGTTGTTACTAGTTATTTAGGATAAGAAGGGTAACCAATCAACATAGACTCTTTTGACTCTAAAGATCCATACCTTCTTACTATAAATTTGAACCCTATTACCACAAATGTGGATTTTTCACTTTTCAACACTCAACAGGATCCTCCCCAAGTTGAAAATACAATACTATGTTGCAAGAGGAAAACAATATCTCCCAAGGACCCTTTTCAATCAGTGGAATCCCTTATAAGTTCAGCTATGAGAGCACCATCACAAGAGAAGGTTGTGGACCAAGGAGAGGTGGAAATAATATAATAAGGGCCAGATCATTTGATTGACCACCATAAATATGTAGATGAGGATGAAGAACTAAAATGTGATGAAATATTAAGTCATAATGGAATCAAAATAAAATCACCAATGGAGATTAACAAATTAGGTGAGGTCACCATTACTATGGCCATTACTGATTCACTTTCTTCAAGTCTTATTATTTCTTCAATTTCTATGGTTACTTTAGTCCATATTTTTTCCATTATTCTTATCATTCCTTTTGTTTCTTTAATTTCCATTATTTATATATCCCCAATTATTCCTTAGTTCTTTTTACCTCTACTCTTCTTTTTTCAAATTTATCTACTTCAGTCCCTATTATTTCTAAGACAAAAAGGTCTACTTTAAGAAAATTATGGGATACATTATTAGTGTTATGTTTCATGTTTCCTCTACTCATTTAGGTTTGATAATGACGTCATATACTAGTGTTCATGCCACTTCCATTGTCTCCTCTATAAAAAATATTAGAAAAAAAACTTATGTACATTATCCAAACACTTCTTAGAACTAATTATTAGTATTGATAGTTTATGTTTATATAATATGTGCAATAGCTATTGGATGATTGACAAACATTTTTAGTTTTGTGTAATAGGGTTAGCTATTTATTTTTTCTTAATGTGTATGAATGTCTCTCATGGCATAGCTTTCTATCTTTGAGAAATAACTACCTTAGATACCTCCCTCACCTGAGTTATAATATTTTGTTACAAGGGTGTGAAAATGATGCCTTAAACAAAAAATAATCTTTATCTAGAATCTTGGAGTATAATATAATATATATCCTCAAAATCTTTTGATGTGTTTGTATTCATATGAGTAATAGCTACTAGTTTCAATAATTAGTTTAAGACAATTGTTGATGAATGAGATCAACTTGTAAGTAATGTCATTTATGATCACAAAAGCTCTATTTTCTATTCTATCTTCCCATTTTGAAGTTTATTTTAATGAGATACCCACTTTAGCTTATACTCCATCCATCTCACTCAAAAATGTTTTAATTTATTTTAGGTTTCACTCACCCACACTCACCCTATTAACAACCTACATCTTTATCCAACTATTCCACCACTAGGTTGATAAACCCATACATATAAATCATACATTGAAGTGTATTTTACGTCCATTGAGATCCTAAAATGTTATAGGTCACCTCATTATTTTTGGTGTGTATAAAAATCACATTAATAGTCAAAATTGGTCCTAGAAGGAGGGTAGTTCATGTGTCCATCCCTTGAATAGTTTCATCTTTATGTTTTAAGTTGCACTAGATACACCCATGAGAGTAATCAAGTCAAGGAATCAAACCAATCTTTTGGTCTAACCATTTCAGTTCATTGAAGACCTAGATTTTCACCTATTGTCCTTATGATACCCCAAACCCAAAAACCATCTCCAGTGGGAGTGTCTTACCCTTTCAATCATCTTATGGCTCACCCATGGATATATGAGTCTAATATTACCATTGTATGTGATGTCCATGATCTACCAAGGAATATAGAGTAATAATTACCTTATTTCTCTCCCACAGGAGGCAAAACAAATGATGAACATGCCAAATATTTTAAAGTAGATTTGAGATTGATGTATATTATTGATGAACATTTTTCATGCAGAGTTTTCCAATAAACCTTATAGGATGTTCCTTATTATTGGTACTTCAACTTACAATGGGGATAAAATTAGTTTTCTTTCTCAATTTGGGAAAGTTACCCATCCAATTCTTATATATCATCACTTCACAAATATGAAGAGGGATCCTAATGAACCCATATAGGATTTCAATATTAGGTTCCATAATATTTAAACTTTGGAGAATGATAAATATAGTCCATTAGAGGCTTTAGCACTGTAAATATACAAGAACACTTTGGATATAATTACTATAATTTTTATATGAAGGATCTCTATTATTAAAAAATTATCTTTGGCCTATGAAGAGGCTCTTAATATAAAAATATAACTAAATGCTTAGGTACCAAGAGTTCTTAGCCTCAATGTTGGTGTTTTAACATTAAATTAAGTGCCTCATGTGAATCAAAATGTTCTTACCTATAATTAGAACCAATTATATACATTACCTCCTTCGACATCATCAATACAAAATCATAATTATGGATTTTTAAACAACCAAGTATAGATGAACAATCACTAGAGTAGTCAACATTAAATCCCAATCAACACAACAACCACTCAAAGTGCAATTTATACCAAAGTAGAATTGGATTATATAAAGAGGATGTTTCAAAAGTTGAGTAATAATTTTTTGAACATGAAAAATAAGATGGTTAATACTGTAAGATAACACGATAACAAAATTTGTGGGTTTCCAAGATACAATTGGCCTTTTAATATGCCTATGAATACTAAAAGCTAATAGGTTTCCATAGATAAACATAGTAGAGATAGCCTTGGCTAATTGGTTTAGGGTTCATAACACATCACAACATGGTGATATTTATTATGTTGAGTTTTGTGCAGCATATGAAATATTCCACATTTAAATGGTGATGCAAGATTTAATGAATAATCCACTAGAGCCACCCCATCACCTGAGTTCATCAAGCATATCTATGGTCTTCAAAACTCATGAGTTTCATTTTCCAAAAAAAGGTGATAATGAGGTACATGATTTATAATAGTTATACAAATGTTATTACAATTTGAGGAACAAGAAGCCATTCAGCATGTCCACTCCTCTAAAAAACACAACTATTCCCTAAATCTGAAGGCTAATAATAATCTACCTCCTCCAAAATGGAATGATCATCCCATTAATACAAAAATACAAAAAAATAAGGATATAATATTATGGAGGACATGAAGAATATTAAATTAAACATAACTCTTCATGAATGATACTCGATTATTGAATAGTTCTTATGTAAATATAATACTAGGAAATCTGCTATAGAC
Source organism: Torreya grandis (assembly GCA_037957365.1). Classification (NCBI taxonomy): domain Eukaryota; kingdom Viridiplantae; phylum Streptophyta; class Pinopsida; order Cupressales; family Taxaceae; genus Torreya; species Torreya grandis. The sequence goes on from JARHVA010004608.1 coordinate 1,285,047, forward strand.
AAGCCAAAGCCAACCCACATGAATGTCATATACAAAAGTAATCCATATTTTTCTCACTTTTTGTTAAGCATTATATCATTTTGTAAGAATATACATAACTTATTAATTTATTTTGGAGCTTTAGCTATGGTGATGCTAACATCCATCTATCAAAATCTTGGATTAATTCTAAGCCCATCCAAGAGAATGGTTTCATAATTAGACAAGATGATAGTGCCCATAGTTAGCAAATTTAATAATTTGTATATTTAGGTTAATTATGAGACACATGAATTAAATATAAACATATTTTTATTAGATATCCCTAAGGGATATGGATAACTATTGAGTAAAGATTGGTCTAAAACCCTAATTAGATACCTTTCAATAGAATTTTTTAACATATGGTTTCTGTGGAGAGCATTTAAAATAAAAATTTAATTTGATTAAGATCTTATGATGAATCATCCCATAACTAAATATAACACTAAAAATGAAGAGGTTAGTTACAAATATCTTAATCTACAGATATATAACTTTACTAGAAAGTTTGAAGTGTAGAAGCTAGAAATCTTGAGACCATCCTGACTATGGACCATCCATTTTGATGGTGTAAGATCCAATTATGGATCATGTTTTGGTGTTGAATTGAATGACCCATAGGGTAAAAATTGCCTAGTAGCTTATAGACTATAGTTCCCTTTCATAAATAATAGATGAAAATATGAAGCACTTAATTTGGGCTTCCAATTTACACTAAAGCATAAGGTTAAGTATATAGTGATATATTAGGATTGAGAACTAGTGATTAATCATGTCAAAAACAAATACCAGTGAAATTTTTCATATTTTAAGAGATAAGAACATAGGGCCTTGGATATTATTGATTCATTTAAGGCATTTAATATAGTATTTATTCTAAGAAAATAAAATCAGGATATTGATTCATTGGTTACTTCAACTACCTATTTGACACCATTACAAGAATCCAAAGTATAAAGGTTTTCTATAAAGCTTGTATGTTGATCATATATCCCTGATAATGTATAAAATTTCTAGGTTTTTGATGATGATCATTAAAATTTCTAATTCTTAACCAATTCAAGTTAGTTTAAATCCCAAATCATTGATGAGAAAGAGTTTAATTGCTTATGCTAGGAGGATTTGGGAGAATAATATGTCATTTACCTCAAGGAAATAAGTATTCATCTAGGAATGGTTTCCTTGGAGAGAGAACATGATATGAATCTCAAAACCCAACAACAAAGGCAACCCAATGTTAATGAATTTGATTTCAATGGGGAAAATTTAGGAGAATGGACTCATCCACACTTATCAACCTTAGTCTCATCTGCACTCCAAAAAAATTATAAAAGTAAATATTTGCTCTTAAATTATTAAAGATGTGATTGAATGGACTTATTAATACTTAAATTTATTCAAACCAAGAGTTATTAGCCATATGATCCCATTAAAAATAGATAATAAGCCATTCAGAAAAATATAGAGACTATTCAACCCCATCTTGGAACCCCTTATCTAGAAGGAAGTGTATAAATTATTAAGTGCTAAGATAGTGTTCCCCATTAGGCACTAAACCTAGGTCACCAATTGAGTTCTATTTAGGAAAAATAGTGGGGAAATTAGATTGTGTGTTGGCTTTAGAATCCATAATAAGGGTTATGAGAAATATAATTCCCCCTACCTTCTCTATATGAAGTGATCTAGATAATGAGTGGTTTTGAAATGACGTCCTTCTTGGATAGGTTCTAAGGTTATAAATAGGTTTTGGTTGAATCTAAAGATAGGATGGAGATTAGATCTACCACAAAGTGTGGTACTTATGCTTATATGAGAATATCATTTGGACTAATTAACATAGAATATACCTTTAATTTGGATATAGAATATACATTTCAAGGGTCTATAAATTAGTGCATAATCATCTAATAGATGACTTCACTATTTTCTCAAAGAATAGAATTGATCATGAAAGTCATTTATAGTCAAAATTTTAAAGGTGCAAAAGTTTTTAAATTTCACTTAACCTAAATAAGATAATACTCAGTGTGATTTAATAGAAATTATTGGGGCACATCATCACCAAATATGGGATCACCATTAATATATAAATAACTCAAATAATTTTGAAGATATCCTTCCCAAATAACAAGAAAGAGATCAAGTATTTATTTCAAAATATCAATTTTATGAGGAAGTTCATCTCTAGTTTTGTATAGATTATTAGGCCCTTAAATATAATTCTCAAATAGGATGGTAAGGTAGAGTAGACACTTGAATCATATAAGTCTTTCCAAGAGATCAAATACGTCATATCTTAGGCTCTATTGTTGATCAACCTAGAGTTCAATAAAGACTTCCTTTTGTATTAATTTACTTTAGAAAATATAATTGTTGTTGGATTCACCTAGAAAAGGGATGAAATTGAACATCCTATTACATTTATGAAATTTTTTTTAAAGGAAGTATAACTCAAGTACTCCATGATAGACAATCAAATCTTTGCTTTTATCAAAGTAGTAAATAAATTTTGGCACTACATCTTAAGGAATAAAATTATTGCTATTGTAATAGATCCTTCTATCAATATCACTTTAGGACATAATGAATATAGATATAACATAGAAAAATGGATGGAAAAATTATAGAAGTTTGACATTTAAATCAATCCTCCTAAAATTGTAAGAGGACAAGGTATCTTTCAGCTTATGACTAATCCTGACTTATGCATCATCATTGAAGAGGTCCTTGAGACTTAGGTATCTATAGGATATTGGTATGCAAAAATAATTCAATTTCTATTCATGGATACCTACCCCCCATAACTCAATAGATGATAAAAAAAGTTTTGAAGATTAAATATTATCACTACATGATTAGAAATGTGATCCTATACATAAGAAATTATGAAGGAATCTATTTGAAATGCATATCACAAGAAGAAGATAAATGTATCCTTGAGAAATTGCACAAAAATTTAAGTAGTGGCCATCCTTATAGAAACACCACAACACAAAATTATCTAAATGGGATATTATTGGCCAATAATATTCAAGGATGGACACACTCATGTGAAAACATGCCACCAATGCCAAGTATTGGAAAAGAGAGAAGTGCATGCATTAATGCTATTATAGCTTATAATTGAGGTAATATCATTTACTTTTTGGAGCTTAGATTTCATTATTTCCATCAACCCAAACTACTTAGTTAGCAATAAGTTTATTCTCATAGACATAGATTATTACACTAGGTGTATTGAAGCAATGGAAAAAATAAATTATAGAGCATAAGATGAAATCAAATTTCTCAAAGAAACCATCATGTGTATAATTGGTATGTCTATATCCTTAGTTTGTGACAATTGGCTAGCATTCTAATTAGCTGAGTTTACTCAGTGGCTCATGATAAATAAATTACCATACATTCATCTTCCAATCATTACCCATAGGGAAATGGATTGGTTAAACCAAAAAATAATAACTTGAATGATTATATCAAAAAGCTTTCTTTAAATAAACCTAGAGAGTGGAATTTTGTACTAAAGTATGAACTATGCATAGATCAAATGAGATACAAGTAGGCCTTTAAGGTTTCATCATACTTGCTAGTTGTTTTAACCTTTTAGGAATTATATGGTGTAAATCCTATGTTGTTAAAGAGATAGGTAGGATAATAATCTATAATTAAAATTGGAAATAACTAATTTGAGAAACCTTTCCCAAAATAGCAAGACTAGAGAGAAAGTACACATATATAATAAAACAAGTATTTATATGGATCAAAAGGATGGAACAAGTTGGACAAATAGGTAAACACCTTCCCTTATGTGATTGGAGCTAAAACATGGTCTAGGAGAACAACACCAATATTAGGATAATATCACCATGTGGTGCTACTGTCCAATTATATCACTAATGTCCCTCTTAGAAGAGTTGTCTTGAAATTTTAGGTAAGCTATAGGAGGTTCTGAGGGTCCTGTAGGTGGTTCTATGTCTTTTGGGAACTTTGACATGTCACTATTTTAGCTAAATATATTATAAAACCCGAATGATTACTTTCACACTTGAAACAATTGGATCAAATACAAAAGGAATGGAAAAATTGGGTTTTAGTATGTTACAATCATATGGAGTAAAACCCATATTGTCTTGGCCACTGCTTACATTAACCCCAATGCTAGTGGTCTCAAATCACATGTATATATCACTTAGGGAATGTGCATAATCAAATTACATGTGATAGTTAAATAGTATGTAGAGTATTGAGTTGTACTATTGATTAATTTTTGGTAATTATGTGAAAAAATAGTAAGTGATCTATGTAAAATGACTTGTGAGGATATTTGCATAGAAGGACATTTGATTTAAATATGAGACCTTATTTTATAGCTAATAAACTATAAAAAGGGGATAAAAAACATAAAATAAGGACTAAGGATTACAACCCAAAAATGAGAGAAAATGATTGTTAGACACTAGTGCCATAATTGGACACTATCACCACATGGCACTACTATCTTAAAAATGCCACTAGTGTATTGAGGCCTAAAAATAGTGATAGAGCCATGTAGGATAGGCTAGGGGCCAATGTGCCTAGGAAGAGGTGACTTAATATCATTAGGGGCGTAAAAAATAGGGAAGATAAGACATAAGAAATATAAAAAGACTTAAAAATGACCATGCAAATAAGGACTATATTCATCACTAAGACCTTCATGTGAAAAATAGATAAAAGACATAGAATTTGGGGTTGATTAACCAAATTAGGGTGTATATGTTTCACCCCCTTTTATTTTTTTAATGCAATGATATTAAAGTAATAACATAAAATAAAAATAAGAACATGTACCTATACTTACATATGTATATTTTTTCTAGACCTCACCCACTTCTTCGCTAGAGAAGTGGGCATGAGCTAGAGTGAAATATGCGAAAAGGAACTCCATAATGTAGATGTCTTCTATATTGGATCTAAATGGTGTAATGAATCATGGGTAAATAAACTTTATTCTCCCCCACCCTGATATTTATACTAAATGTGAGTATGTAAACTAAATGTGTGAAAAAAAGGCTTGTTTGTCCCCACTCTGATATCTAAACTAAATATGGGTATGTAAACATAATATGTGGAGACACAAGTCTTGTAGTCCCCCAATTTGATATATGTATTGAATATAATTTTGTAATATAAATGTATAGATAAATAAGTCATACTTTTCCCCAATCTAATATATGAACTAAATTTGGATATTTAAACTAGGTCTAGTGGAAGGCTATGGATCAACCACTTCATATGCCCTTATGACCCAAACTGGTAAAAACATATTGAAATCCTAGTGATGATGTTTAGTATAACTTGGAAATCTAAAAATAGACACAAAGGATGTGTGCCCTACATCATGTCCCTAGTCTTGATATCTAAGTAATCTTGCTATGTATCTAAACATGTGTATATTTAAGTGAACCTATATATTTGAATATCTGTATATCTATGTCAAACTAGATATCAATAGATCTATGCATATTAATAGTTATATCTAGGTAATTTTTTTATATTTAAATATCTAAATATAAGTGAACCTATATATCTAAACATCTGTAATCTAAGTAGTTGTATCTTTAAATCAAACTATATATTTGTGTACACATATCTTAGTAGACTTATGTGTTTGAATATTTGTATCTAAGTGAACATATATATTTGATTCAAACTATATATATGTGTGAACTTTTATATCTACTTGAAACTATATATCTACATGAACCTGCATATTTGAGTAGACTTTTTTTGAATAGTTGTATCATATTAAATATGTGTGTCTGAATATCTCTGAGTAGACCTGTGTGTTTGAATAACTAAATTTGAGTGAGCCTATGCATTTGAATATCTATATATCTGAATTAATTTGTGTGTATTATCCCACCTTTTTGTGAGAGAGCTAAGACTAAGATAAGGGTTTCTATCCAAAAGTGGTAATGATAGGATATGATGGTGTTAATTAATGAGTGTGATTTTGTTTAAGTTTGAAAAGTTTGTTTATTGTAATAGAGTTGATTGTTGAATTTGGTAATGGGATAAACATTTTGTCTATATCAAGTTTAATATAGTAACATAATTTTTTTCATTTTATAGAGTTAAATGTGATTAGGATATTAGTTTAACCAATATAGGGAAAGGCACATTAAGGTTAAGTCCCATGTACAAGAAACGGTTCATAAATAAGAGTTACGGTTGTTGAGATATCATGTTGGCAAGAAGATGGTATAAGTTGGTGAAATTAGCATGGAAGTTCAATGTTAATAAGGTGTAATTTGATAAATGTGACTTAAATAGGTCATTTGATTAGTTTTTCAATTTATATGAAGCAATTGAGTTGAGAGTAATTATTTCTTTGAGATAGAGAATATATGAAGGAGATGAGGAGAAGCTTTGTCCTTATAGAAGGAGGTAAAGGCACTTATCTAGGACATAGAGGTGGTTACCCTAGTAAGGAGCCCATACATTTTCTTGATGTCATTTTTAATGCATTTTTTACTATTTTTATTGAAAATTTGGTGGTTTAGGGCCTATTTTAGAAAGTGGCACTTTTGTCCTAATAACTACTATATATGACTTGGTAGTAATGTCCTGGGAAAGACACTAGTTTCCAATGCTCTTATCTTTTATGCAAGACTCGTGTCTAGTAGGCCTAGGTTATGATTCTTATTATTGGTAAGTAGTTTTTTATTCCTATTATTATCTATCAATTTTATATTTTATGATGCTAAATACATATTTGGTTGTTTTTTGCAGGTTGATACACATATGAGAGAGTTTAGAACTAGCCAAATGATGGAGACCTTACAGGTTCTACCCTTGACAAATGTTAAGATGGTCATGGTTGAGATAATGGGTGTGATTCATGTGGCATTCCTAGAGGCAATTTTCCTAGGATAAACACATGATTTATACACTATGTGATATATGAGATGAAAATACCTATAAATTCTAGTTACTTATGTAAACACCTAAAATTGGCCATCAGTAACCTCCAATCAATCTTCAAACCAATTTCTACCAAAATGCACAATTTGGGGAAAAACACTAAAACAAGCTAAAAGATGTGAACCTAGAATATACAAGTGCCAATCTTGGCCAATGTATCCCTAAATGGGGCAATGCATTTTATGAGACAACTAACTTTGATAAGATCATTTTAAGTCAAAATGATGATTTCACACTTGGGTGCTCTAGATTTCTCTTTTTTTTATCAAATTTATTACATGAAACATGTGCCTTTATTATTTTATGTTGGCAACATCCTAAATGGGATATGGATCTCATTCATCTAACATCACCTTCTAATTTTAATCCAACAAAAGTTTGAGCTAATAATATGACATTATGACCAATTTGACTAATTTGTTCACCAATTACCAAGATTTGTACCAAAATTGATAAATCATGTTTAAGGCTAATTAACTTGAATCAAGAGCTTAAGTTAATTTTCCATGGAACTTGTTGAATATTTCATTAATGGAAACTGATATTGAAAATTTACATCATCATGTGACATCATTTCTTTTGAAGGCATCCCTAGGCTATAAATGCAACAAATATCTAATTAAGCCCTTCCACGCCTCTTTATCCCAAATATTTATCAGGGTATTTATTAATTTTAGCCTCAAAAATTAAATGTATTATTATCCACACATATTCATATTGAGATGGACGATTCAGGTTCATTCTGATCATTTGAGAAAATCTATAAATAGAAGGCCTCACAATCATAATTTCAAACTCTTTGGTGTAAAGTTATAATGTTAAAAAGCTCTCTCAAGCCATTTATTTAGTGTTATCATGTCCAATTGTTGAGCCAAGCCATATTCATCATAATCCTAAGGTGAGAATGAGAAGAGGAGATAGCCAAACCTCCTTTGATGAAGACTCATTGAACACAAGCTAAGCAAGCCACTTCAACCAGCCATTTGTAGCATCTAAGGAAGGTGAAAGTTCATTTGTCTTTTATATTATAGTTGTGATTTCCATTTATTTTGGTTCATTAAGCTCCCCCTTGAGATATTATTAAGGTGTTAGTTATTAGTGTGCTATTTTGGATTTTGATTTCATACACTAACACTATACTAATCTACCCTTATTGCAATTCTATGTTTATAACCTAATGGTCAGATGATTGATACCCTAGGAGATGTGTATAGTATATTTAAGATACCTATTTCTATATAGAGAGACATATTACATGAGGATATAAGTGATCAGGCTATACAATGGTTTTCTAGGAATTTTTCTACTATGTCTATAGGGACTCATCATATAGGGAGCCACAATGATATAATATTGTCACTATTAGGGTTCCATAGTTACAAAAGCTATTAGATATTTTATTTGCTTCATTTGTGGATGTATGTGGGATTAGGGTATTGATACCCTATAGGATGCATGAGATGGTGCAAGATACATAGGAGCATGGTATCATATACTCATGGGGTGAGATAATACTAGCCCACATGTACAAAGATTTATACTATTTTATGTAGGAGATGTGTGATGAAATTATTAGATCATCTACACTATTAAATTATTGGGTGTTTGAGATCATAATAGTGAGTAGGCTAGTGTTTCATTTATGAGATGATTGAGCACACCCATATTCAGTTTCATAGAGGTAGAATAGGATGACCCACATTCCCAAGAGGATGACAATGTAGTGTAGACATGTGTTTGATATTTTGACAATCAGAGACATTATCTAGAGGCCCTATAAAGGCTATAAGAGATGGCCTAAGGATGGTACTCAACAAAGATGGGTTTGAGTTAGTTATTAGATACATGACCATTGGGTCAATATATACGAGAGGATCTAGTATGATCAAGTGACATGATATTTTGGTTTTATTTAAGATGTTCCCCCAATACCAATGGTGTAGTTGAGGAGTTATTGGGCTCTAGTGAGGCAAAGTAGTAGCCTTAGGACATTAGCTATGAAATTATCCATGATTCTATTGATAGAGTGGGATCATGTGATTGCCATACTAGATGTGGATGATGTATGAGTCATTGATGCCTATACAACTTAGTAGAGAGATCATATATGGGAATGTCTATTTTTGAGAGGTGGGATTATTTCAAAGGATATACTAGATGTGGATCCTTTTAGGGTTATTAATGCTAAGTTGTTATTATATGTTTGTAAATTTTGTGTATTTGGTTAATAATTTATTATGTTAGTCATTTTATGTATTTTATGGGTATGTGTAGGTTAAGGTGATTATGAATATTGGGAGACTACTATTGATTTTATGCTCCACATGTTGGCATGACACATTCCTAATGATGTCATGAAGGATGGATTAGTTGAGAGGGCCACTGATGTTATTAGTGTAAATTATCATTTATTTGATTGATCTATGATAACTACTATAGAATATAGATGAGTGGATATAGATAGAGATGAGTCATGTGCAGATTTGTATAGATGGACCATGCCCACACTTGATACTCTAGGTGGAGCTAGTAGTGAAATAGTTTATGATTACATATGATGCCCACAGTTGATACTCTAGGTGGAGCTAGTAGTGTAGAGTTTATAGTTGAATTAAGTATGTATAGAGAGAGAGAGAGAGAGAGAGAGAGAGAGAGAGAGAGAGAGAGAGAGAGAGAGAGAGAGAGAGAGAGAGAAAGTAGACCTAGTCATATATCAAGGTCATATAGGTAGAGTAGATCCTCAAGTTATAGCATGGATATGTCCAAGAGTGAGAGTGAGGGGGTAGGTCTGAATGTCCATGTTTTTATTATTGAGTGATGTAATATACTTGTATTAAAACTATATTTTGAGTAATATAAATGTATATTTGTTATTATATGGGAATTATGTATATTGGTATCTATATATGGTTATATTGTGCATGTTTACATGTGTTTAAATTTTTTGATTGTGGTAAATGGTGATATGAGTATATAGTATTTGTCTAAATAAGAGTAATGATTTTTTTAATCTATTTATAAAATTTTAAGTATAAATGTGTAGTGCAATAGGAGTGCTATTTATTTGTATAAGTTTTATATATTTTTCATAAAATATCTGTGTATAAATTATGTCCTTATGGTATGCACTTTCTAAATAAAGATGGTATGGTGAACTACCTACCATACTACTCATGTTGTGTTGGTATAGAATTAGACTCTAAAACTTAAACTATGTGTGATACACTACTAGTGGCTATATGTGTAGACTCTATAAAATAGAGATTGATTGACTATTTTGCTAAAATTATAATATGATCTCTATTATATTTATAAAATATATTTAATGGATGTTGGACTATGTTCTAACTTTTTTGATCTATTGAAAATATCTTGACAGTGTTCCAAATGAACTTATGCTCTAATAGTTGTTTTTATTTCAAAATATTTTGATTAGTGTGGTTACCGATGATGTGTTTTGATATCTATAGTTGTTTACAAATATCTTAATTAGTGTGTGAACTGATGTTATGCCTTGATCTTTGTACTTGTTTTTGAATATCTTAATTAGTGTGTGAATTGATGTTATTCCCTGATCTATGTGAATTAGATACCATATTTTCTAAATATATGGTACATAAAATCACTCATAAATAGGTATCCTAGAAACTACATGGCTCATATAATGAGTAACCAATAGATCTTGAAAGGGAATGTCTTGGGATAACTCTATTTTAGAGGAGGTGATCTAGAAGACTATGGATACTGAGATCTCAATTCCCCCTATGTGAATGCTATAATACCTTGATTGACATGATGGTCAATTCAAGATCAAAGTGTATAAAAATGATTATCTAAATGTACATTTATCTTATGAAAATTTTAATATGGCTTATTTTGTACCCTATGCAAATGTTGTGTTGGATGATGATTAGTAGGATAAAGTGTGATCATATTATTATCTAATAATGTAAGTAAGATGAAATGAGGCTTTTCCATATCTAAAAACTATATAACCCCTCTCTTTGTGTTATATGCTCTACTCATTATATGACATGATCTATGAAGTGGATCTTTGCCCTTATTGAGTATGTTTATGAATCATTTTTGTTCCACTAGTTTCTTAATTAGAAGTGTATTATTTTCTTGTACCATGTTATATTATTGGGGCTCTAAGAAACCTACATCCAAATATCCTTTTAAATGTGTAATCACTAGTACCAACTTTTCATCTTATCTTAGATCTATGTAACATAGTTGTCTGAATGATTGTGATGTCTCTCATAACAAGCTCTCTTGAATAGGGAGAATGAGGCCTCTATAAAAAAGGTAATGTACCTATAAATCTATTGGATGGTAGATTAATTTATGCATATATGTTTTTAATATTAGAATGTATTCATTTAAAATTTCTAAATATCCAAGGTGTAGTTAAGGAAACCTCTCATATGTAACCCGAAGTCTCTTGTTCTGAATGTAACACATGAGAAAGACCTCTTCTAACTCATTATATGTGTGTAGTAAACCACTAGGGAGTGAATGATGAAACAAATCTATTATCTAACCCTTTAGAGTCCTAAGAAATAAATTTAAAAGATTCAAACTACTAGTAACATGTATCATAGCTTTCTTATAAGCTTTGACATGTAAGTATGTATCTTCATGTCATTCAAACTTTAGTAAATCCATTATCTATAAATTTGATGGTAATGTTGAAATTAAAATCCTATGTAGAATGGGATTATTATGGATGGCATTAAAATCCACCCATGAGTGGTATGTTTTACTTTCCAATGTGAGATGGTGTACTTTGTGTAAATGACCCATAACATGCATTAAGGATATTACCTACTATGAAGGTATGTTATCATCACTAAGGGGTTTATTTAATGATAAAATATTTTTAATTAATATTAGCTATTGGTATATTGCATTGGCAACCTTTTTTAATGAGGACTAGTTTTCTCTCCATAACTATTAGAGGTGTGATATCTAAGACCTGTTTAGATGTAAATGAGCTATCACCCTTACTTAGGATAGTTTTATAAATAAGATCTATTGTAGTAAGGTAGGTTGAGTGAGATTCATTGTAATTTCATCTTTTGTTAATTTTTAAAGAAGTATCACATGCTAATTAATATTAAGGTATTGTATTATCATTTAAATGTAAATTATAATAATTATTTACATAAGAATAAGTGTGTGTGTGTGTGTTTAAAAAATGTGACCTAGCATTTTTTTGAAAAAGAGAAATAGGTGAAGTAGGAGGATAAATAGAAGGTTTAAAATCCATGTCCTCTTCATCAAAATCATAGTAATCATATTATCCCAAGGTTAATCAAAATTAGAGTTAATTCACTTATAAAAGTAGGAGTAGAATAAGTATCATTTGTATGCTCACTAAGATAGAGAGAGCAAGAGAAGATTTTGATTTTTTACTACTATGCAATGTTTCATAATGTGTGGGTGTAATGTAATGCATTTATTCACTAACTATGTATGAAATGCATTAATAATTATTACTTTCAATCTCAGAGTCTAGGGCAGAAGAGTTAGCAATCATGTTTTCATTTTTCATATTATGACATGTAGGAGAAGAGTTAGAAACATTTTAATTATGAATATTTTGTAAAGAATTATTGCATTGAGATTAGACTATAAAACAAGGTGTTAAGATAATTTTAAATACCTTAGTGTTTGCATTGGTGAAAGGTGTAATATCATTAGTACATATTTTTTCAAATTTAATCGAGAAGGGTAAAAAATGTGCATTCTTATTATCTAAATTACATGAATCATGCAAAAGTGGATTTTGTGTATTGTACTTATATTGATTTAATTTTAATAAGGAGGTAGAAAAATTAGTAGAAAAGATAGTATCACATTGGAATAAAGAACTACCAATAAGAGGTTATTTTGGAACTATATTTTTAGTTTGATTTCATTGTGTAAGATAAGAGGGAAAGGAAAGGGAAGAAGATGTATCTAATATATCCTCATCTATATTTCATTTTCATTATTATAGTAATACTCATATCCATTATTATAGAAATATTCATCATCATCATTATGAAATTAAATCATTATCATATTATAATGTAATATATTGATTTTTTTTCATTCATTATTATAAGTATGATAAAAATTAAAAAATTGATCAATTGGGTGAGGGGTATGAGAATTCTTAGAAGCCATTTTAAACTTACCAAAGAAGATAATGTAAATAATTAATAGCAAGCAAACAAGAGTAAGAATGTAATATAACATAAGTATATGTGAAACTATGAGAAATATGTATCACAATTTGTATAAGAAATTAGGATTGTAAGTGAAACCATAATTAATAGTATTTAGATGTATAAGAACTTGGTATGTGGATCTAGTGTTTAAATGAGGGTTGTTTTACAAATATTGAAATTAAATTCAACTAATGAAACCCTAATATAATATTAATTTGAATAAGCTAGGTTATGCTAAAAATCAAGAAAAAAATAAAAGTTTTTAACCCTAATTTAATGCACAAAAATTGGAATAAGGTAAACCTTATGAAAAACTAGGGTTTTAAGTAATATTTTAAGTAATTCAAGTTTACCAAATGTTTTAAACTTTTAGGAATTTTATGGTGTAAATCCTATGTTTCTCTAGGGCTGAGTATGAAAATAATCTAGATTGAAAATTAGAAATAATTTATTTGACAAACCTTTCCCAAAATAGCAAGAATAGAGAAATCTAACTTTATCTAGAATAAAATAGGTATTTATGCATATTAGAAGGTTAAAATAGGTTATAAAAATAGGTAGACACCTTTTTTATATGAAAATATCTAAAACTTGGTCTCAAATAGTAGTGCCAATATAAAGATAATAACACCATGTGGTGGTAGTATCCAATTATGGTGATAGTATCCCTATTATAGGAGCTATCTAGAACATTTTGGGAAGGTGGGAGAGGTTCTAAGGGTCATTTAGATGGTTTTTGTGTCTTCCAAGAGCTCACCCATGTCACTCTTTAGCTAAATATTTTATAAAACCCTAATAAGTACCTGCACACATGAAACAACAACCATATCAAATGCAAAAAGAATGAAAAAATTGGGTTGTAAGATGTTATGATCATATAGATCAAAACCCCTATTATCATGGATGCTACCTAGAATAACCCCAATGTTAGGGACCTTAGACAGCATGTAGTTCTCACTTAGGGAATGTGCATAATAAACTTGCATGGTATGCTAGAATGAATTTCATTTAGTCCTTTCTTTGATCAAGCATGCAACATTTATATGTTATACATGAATAACATACAAAGTATTGAGTTTTACTATTGATTTATTTTAATGTAATTATGTGACAAAATAGTAAGTTATCTATGTAAAATTACTTGTGAGGTTCTTATATAGAAGGAATTTTGATTTGAATATAACACCTTGTTTTCTAGTTGACAAGTTGTAAAAGAGGGATTAAAAACATAAGAGAAGTTTCAAGGTAGGGTTAGGACCCAAACATGGGATAAAATGGTCACCAAACACTAAATCCAAAATTGGAAACTATCACCATATGGTGATATTATCAGAAAAACATATCTAAAACCAAGTAGGATATGTTAAGGGCCCCTGTGACTAAGAGGAGGTGACTTAGGCCCATTTGAGGTACAAAAAATAGGGAAGATAAGACACAATAAGGATAAAAAGACTCATAATGACCATGTAAACAAGGATTATATTCATCACTAAAACCTTCATGTGAAAGAAAAACAAAATACATATTATATGCAATGAGATATACAACATATCTATAAATCAATCGTAGCTTAGAGAGGATAAATCTTACACTTCTGATTGTGGATACATTAGATATTCAGGTTCATGACTAAGATGAATCTAATAGACATAGCTAAGGTATCTCTTACCAAAATAATATCACTAGGGAGGGTTCCAAAGCCTCTAATCAAATAAAATTATGCAATAAACATTAATAGGTCCTATGTTTTCATAATTATTAAACTAATAAAATGTAAATAAAAATCTAATCTAGTGCTCACTAAAGCTTGTGGAAAAAAGTGGGGGTAATAAACATGTGAATAGAAAACATATACTCACATATATGTATCTAAATTCATAATGCATATGAGATAAGTATAAATTCATATATATATCTACTCTTACAAATGAAGAACAAAGTTAGAAATACTTACCTTCAAAGATGAACTTTCTAAGCCCTAATCTCTCCCATGGATAAGGTGCTTCACAAGATATTGTTATGGTATGTAAGGATGATAAGGATAAATGAAATATAAGATAAAAAACCTATTAGTGCATCTAAAATAATTTCCACAAGATAATATCCATATCTCCAAATAAAGTATAAAAGACTAAGCTATACTCTTGTAGTCGAATGGTGGATAACTAAATTCATAAAATATATCTTTTTTGCTTCTCTTCACTTATAAATGATGAAATATATGTGTTTATATAGGAGTATATAACCCTAATCCATTCATAAATTTTAGGATGGCAAGGTCAGACCAATTGACCTTGTATCATTATTGACAAAAATAAATTAGGTCCTTGGTTGAAGTAGACCCTAAATAAGTTTTATCAATTTGAGTACAAGGTTGATGGGGTTGATAGTGTAATCTAAATTGTAAAAAAGTATTTTAGTCTAGGGAATGGATAATGAAGGTGAAAAATGAAAATAGGAATGTGATAAATAGGATACAAAGCTTAGGGAAATGTTTTTAGGAGATGGGTGTGTAGATATAAAGTGGTAGTATGGGACAACAATCCTATAAAACACTAATGGTCTACCCACCCCTTTCTTGATGTACCTCTTAAGGTATGCACTTAGAGAGATTGAGAATCAATGGGTTTCTACAAGATAAAAGGCATCAACAATTGACAAATTTTAAAAATATTAGTTATATACATATGCCCCTACTCGAAGCTCATCACATGTCACATAAATGCAACGTGGGATGGTGCTTCTAGAAAAGAACATAACAAAACATAATGTTGAAGCTAAATAAAGTGAATTAAGGAGAAAATAATATAAATTAAAAGATTGAATTGAAAAACACATACCTTTACTTACCTTAGTGTTGTAGATAAATAGAGAGATGCAAAAATTTATGAAGGCATCCAATATTAGGCAAATCTATAGAGATTAGTTTAAAAGAGCAAAAAATCAAAAATTTCGAAACATAAACACATAATGGGTGAAAATATTCTCTACAATATTAGGATTATAAAACATTTGATTGTTTGGAAAAAGAGTTAGTAGAGACAAAGATATGATCAAAATAAGAAATCATATAGTAAATATTTGAAAGGTAAATAATTTTGAATAGTAAATATAGATATCATGAAAAATAATTCATTTGGCATTTTTACTATTCTAATAAATTAGTGCTCTGAGAGACCTAGTTGGAGACTAAAGATCCATTATGATGAGAAGATGAAATATGAGATGGGGAGGATGCATAGTGTCCACAATGAGTGCAACATAGGTAAACAACTTAAAATTTCAAATTTTTGAATAACTTTATTTAAAATTGAGATAAGTATATAAAATTAACTGGTAGGTAAAATCTAAGCATCAAAATGAACTATAAAAAAAATTTAGGGACACTAGGGGTAAAATGGGGTATTGGGTAGGAAGGAGTCAAACCAATAAATTCCCAAGGCATTTATGGTAATTTGTCAAAAAGTCACCACTATGGATGAATAAAGTTAACTAGGTCAACTTAGTTTGCAAGGTGAAGGAGAACAAAAAGGCTGAATACATATTCATAGGCTAATTTAGTTATCTAAGAGAGGGGGTTGACTATGTATTAGTGGACCAAGTTATTTTGAAATGGTTAAGGTAGTATGAATTAAAAAAGTTTGACTATGTATAACAAGGCTGATATCTTACTACAAGGCAAAAAGATGATGAACCTAGTATTGTATAGGTTCATTTAGTATAAATTTAATAGGGATAATTTAGTATCCAAATGAAACACAAGGCTAATTTAGTATTGAAAAGGATGATTTTATAGAAAATGGAAAAACTAAATCAAGGCATCTATGTTTTATTAATTTTGAAGAATGTATTTCAATTATTAATGACATGGAGATTTGATACATCCTTTATTATTCAATATTTTATAGATGTTAAAGTTATTAATGAATCATCAAAGTGTTATGACTATCAAATTTGATAGAGTGATTTATAGATGTGGATAGAGTGAGACTAGTTGCACTAGGCTTAAGAGGTATTATGGAGATGATGCACATCTTGTTGAGTATTAATCTTGTTGTCATGTTCCTTAGAGCATGGAAATGGCTGACCAACAATTTTATATGGATGGTGGATGGGAATACTATAGAGGTGGGTATCACATTGGAGGATGTCCATGCATTTCTTAGACTAATGATAGGATGGACACCGATAATCACAAGGACACTAAATGACCTTGAGGAGAGACAAATAATATTTAGGTGGGTGACATGATCAGATAAGATATACATAGGTTTTCAAGTTGGTATTTTTAATGTGTATATCACATAGATTCTATACATCTAGAAGACCATGACTAGACTTGTGATAATTAGTGTTGTGTCATAAGTTAGATGGAAAGGTACTATTATATGTGAAAGTTGTGCTAGTCCATTTTGGATCAGGGGTGGTATATTATTTTCAATCTATAATTTGGGTCCAACTCATGCATGATGTGTATTTGATGTTGTATATAGGGTAAAGGACCATGTGACCAGTGTTATTTCTAAGTGATTGGATATATAAGATTTATCTTATGTATCAACCAACTAAGTTTCCCCATGTGGTTAATGATAGGTTACGTCAAGTGATTAGATGGTAGTAGGACCAAGTATCATAGGACATGCCTCATGTACCAGTATTACAAATGATCACACAAGGGGAGATTGTATGGTAGTTGTACACACACATTACAATTATTTGGCCTAGTTGGGTGACTATGGCAATAGGGCTGGCTCATGTGTAGGTTATGGGTCACTATACTTGGGGGTAGAGCTACATCTAGTGGCATGCTTGATAGAGTAGTTTGGACTCCCACACCTAGTGGATCTTCTAGTAGTGCCTACTTTTTAAGCATGACATACTAGATAGATGAAGGGGAGAGTAGGAAAGGAATAGCAATCAAGATATCGATGATCATGCCATAACATGTGAGACCATGGACTAATAAATCATGATAATAGGAATTCTGAGAAGGGACATGGATGTTGATGTAGGGGTGAAACAAGTACCATAATAGGCACCACAATAGGAGTGGTAGTGACCACCATATTCACACCATATATAAAGGAAACATTGGTAAGAGTAGGCATAAATGAGTGTAGCCACATAATATGACATTTAAATTAGTCTAAGATAAACATGGTTGATAGAGGCACCTCTTAAGAGAGGTTCTTGTAGACACTCAAAAACTGCATAGTTTTAGATGTCAAAACACCTTGAACCCATACCCAACACTAAAGATAGTTGACCACCTAGTTGACTTAGCCCATTTAATAATTTATTAACTTGGCATTTTAATCCACATCCTTTTAAGTTACTTTCACACATTTTCCTCTAGCTTCTTGACTGATGATGGTCAGCCTAACCATTGATAGTTAGCCTAACCCTCAATGATTAGGTCATTAACCTAATTTAAAGCCATTTCTATTTGTGTATGATATAAGTATGTTATAATTTATAAACGTCACCTTTTTATGTTAACAAGCTTATAGTATCATAAATAACAACTTTATCTTCCACCCTGATTATCAATTTGTAATTTCATCCTATAATAGGAGAGAAACAAGAAGTGAAAAGGATCCAAAAATCCATAATTTCATGTCCAAGATATCAAATAATCTTGCACATGTATTTGACATCCCTCTAACAAGTAATTATAAGTAATAAAGACTTAAAACTCTATCGAAATCACTTTTGCAGGCCAAAGTACTATCACTCTGGCCAAACTACTTCATCTATCTAGCAAGTTATGGGTAACTTTGTACTTGTTTGTTCATTTCATTTCATTTCAAAATACTTTGACCTGATCTAACTAATTTTCTAGCTTTTTATTCCTGACTAGACCCATCCTAAAACTCATACCTGACCATTTTATTAATCTATAATTCCCTTTCTGAACATTTCCAAAATACTCAGACAACCACTAATTGTTAACCCAACTACTAACAGTCACCTTAACCATCAATGATTACCTAACCTTGGAGGGTCACTATGGAAAAAATAACAAGTTATTTTCAATTCCCTTAACCCTAAATTGACCCTACTTTCTATGTTCCTACTTATTCATAGAGCCTACCTAGATTTTTTGAACCTAACCCCAAATATCTTAACATGAGTATTTACCCACGTTTGCTATATTTAGTGATTTTATTTAACAAGTAATTTAATTTCATATAATATTACATGCATTTACTTTTCATTTATCAAACACAAATATTATTTCTTTTCATCTACATTAACTTAATTTTTATCAATAGTAGATTGACAACCTCCTAGTAAGCTCGTAATTCTTGGATCTAGCTCATGCTAGGTAGTCCACTCAACCATCCATATAAAAACCCCTTTTCTAGTGTCTTTATTATCTACAAGTTATTCCTTATGATCCAAATATGAGTTCTCACTATTGTTTGGATCACACGTGCACTTTTACTAGGTATTTTTCTACACACCCTATTACTAGTTTCATTACTTGCTTCCAAATTAAGAAATGACCATAAATTAAGAGAAACATTTTGGCACACTCGATGGGACCTAGCATCCATTTTTATTACTTTATTGTGCACTCATCAAATGAATTTTGAAATTTATTTTGGTTTTAAAATAAACCTTTTTTCATACATTGATTGCTTGCTTGTTTTAGTTCATCTAGTAACTTAATGGCAAATTATATAATCATATTTTCAATATTGTTATCAAACACTTATCAAAACCTCATAATCAATCAACACATAAAAATATTATTGAGACAAGGCCCAAGTAAGATTTCATCACCTAGAGGTAATCCTTACCCTTTCTTGGTAATCCTACTTGGACGTCATTACCAAGGGGAGAACCAACTCAGCTCTCTAGTTGAGTATAAAATTTGAAATTCAATATATTCTGGCTAAGCACATGACACCCTTATCACTATGGTGTGTGATGTGATGGGGTAGGCCCCAATACCAATCCATGTAATGAAATCCAATATAGATTTATCTCTTAAGTACCTAAGCATAACCTAAAACCAACCTTAGATTTCCTCTTTAGTACCTGATCTTGAAGCCAATTTTTTTTTCACACTTTATAAGGCATAATCCAAAAGTGATCTAAAAAGGAACCTAAGTTTAAATGAACTTGTAGTGTATGTTTGAATTTCCTTGAGTTATTTTTTTTCTTGATCTTTGTTTGAGATATGATTTTCATCATTTTATCTCCTATTTCCTCTCTTGGTCTTTACTAGACAACAACTAAGGAATCAAACCAACCAACAACCACCTTCTTATTCTTCTTCTTCTTCCATGGAGTATACTTTTGATGTTGAGGGTTCCCCTCATTTTTAAACCCCTCCTACCAAGCCCATAATTATTGTTGAGGATCATCCAAATTTCACTACATTACTTAATAACAAACTTTTAGGTCTTCAGCATTACCTAAATGACTTATGTAATTGTACCCCTTTTGATTTGGTTCCTCCTATAGATCCTCCCTATGGTATGCCTCCCCATCTTCTGATGGGTACCACCTCAACACAACCCATTCTCACCCAAGCCTCTTCTTCTTCTAATATCCCACCTACTACCACTCCTTAAACTCCATCCAAAATCCCAATCAGTAACCAAACACCTACTACCCCAACTAATACCTCCAATATTGGATCAACTTTACCTCTTCTCACCTATACTACTTATACCATGGGGGTATCTTCTATCCCTATTTATACCATTGCCCTTATTTCAACCAACCCAACAATTTCTACCCTACTTCAAAGTTTGGTACTTTCCATACCTCAAACTGTTATATGCATTATCACTAGATTTATCACCCACCATCAACCAACAAGTAATTTCATACCTCCAACCCAATATACATCCATAACACCATCCACCAAAGCTCTAAACCAACCCATATTATCCCCCTAACAAGTACCCATGACATCTTACTCATATGTTTCTAACCCATAAAGATACATAACACCTTCCACCCAAATATTTCTATTGATCAATCCTTATGAGGAATTATCCCAACCTCCTATGACCACTTACCAACAAGTGACTTATTTAGCAACCTCTATCACTTATCCATACATTATTGCCACCTAACCTCAACAAAGCTTACCACCTAATTATGCAGCTTCCCAATGTCAAATAGATTTATTCTAGATGTTAATGGACAAAATGACCAACCTATAATCATCTATCTCTAGGTCTCATAACCTTTTATTGTATAATCAAATCTATGACCAACTGTCAACCAACCCATCAAATCAATTCCTCTAACATATACTACCAACAAAATTGAAACCAAAACTGAGCTCTTCCAAAACAATATACCCCCATCAGGGAGTCTTATGCTTTAGTTTTGGAAAAATTTCTCAAATCTAACCTCATCCAACTTCCACTTATCAAACCTCTCCAAAAATTTTATTCTTCTTGCCCCATGCCTAGTTGGTACAATGATAATTACCATTGTGCCTTTCACTGAGTTATAGGACATGATGTTAGTAGATGAAATACCTTTAAAAGTCTTGTTTAAAGCTTAATTGATAGTGGAGAACTTACATTTGATAATCCAAATTCACCTCCTAATCAGTCCTTTAACATCTTCCTCAAACCGTTTCCCACTCATGTTCCTTCTACCCAACACCATGACAACAAACCAGAATCATCTCACTCTCATGAAGCACATACAATCAACATTATTATCAGTGAGCCCATTATTGAGAAGACCATTACCTCAACCACTTCTTCCACCATTTCACTCATAGAAGTAGTGGACTCACCTTCCATTCCTTTTGATACCCAAATTAAGGAATTAACCACCTCCATCTCTTCACTTAATGAGACCTTAGCTTTATCTACCTCTCATTTGATAGAAACACCAAATGAGAAAACCTTTAATTTAACCATTTCTTCTTGCTCCACTCCACCCATTAAAGTGGTAAAACCTCACCCCATTCCTTTGGACACTCAAATAAATTAAGCAACCATACCCATACCTTCACTTGAGGAAACTATGCCTACTTCCCCAATTATAGAACCATCAATTCCCTCTTTGAAAACCATCCCACAAGAGGAGATTACCTAATCCACCTACCCACCAATTTTGTAACCTTTCATAAAAAACAAGAATAGGGGAACCATTCCCTATCCTCCACTGAAGGGCTTAATTTTTTAAAATAATGACCAAAGAACCAAACCAACATACAAGCCCTTTTCTAGACTACTCCAAAGTTTAGAGTTCACTTCTCACCAACTTTTATAGAGCCACCTTTTGGCATCATCTTGGGCTCCCTTACCAAAACAAATATGAATCATCAACCTCACTTGAATCCACCCTTAAACCCATTATTACCACTCCATCAAATACCTCTTCTTCTAAAACCATAATTAAACCATACCAAACACCTCCATCTAACATTGCTAAATCACCTTATGCTTCTCTTGACAAACCTATCAAGAATCTATGAATCCTTCCCATACCTAGTCAAACTCACCCTTCTTTGAAGATGGACTTAACTCCATCTAGTCTACCAAAGTTACCCAAACCTCTACCTTCAACTAGACAGATGCCACCTCCTTCCCACCTACCTTCTATTTAAGGACCCCATCCTTCTACCATTCCAATTACCTATTCTTCCTCTAGTAAAACACCCCTCTTTTTCTATAGCTACACTTACCCCTACCAAATCATCTAGTTCTCCTTCATTCTTAACTAAACTATCCACCTCTACTTTCCCACCCATATCTAACCCATCATCATCTAAATCTTCCACTCTCAAATCATTTACCTTAAAGTCCACCATAACTAAGAAATCCCAACCACCAACTAAAACCATTCCACCACCTATAACTTTTAGGGTGAAAACTACTTTTAAGAGGGCTCCCATCCCTAAAACTATAAACCCATCACCTCTAACACCTTTGAATGAATCTTATTCAACCATCCTATAAAATTTGTTGAAAACTTCTTCCATTAGTTTACCACCTATCAAATGATTTTACCCTTCTAATACCAAACCTTTTTAGTTCAATGATAATTTGATCTATGCATACTATAGGTCACTGAGACATGACATGAAGAACTATAAATCTCTCCAAGAACTTGTTCATAGCCTATATGATGAGGATGATATATTATGAGATGAACCTCTCTTACCCCCATTACTAATACTATCATAAAATCAACGTACCCAACATTTACCTACTCTCCTGCTTCCACACAAGAGTGAGGAGGAGGAACCAAAGCAACCATCAAACCTAGCCAATCTCCCCATCCATAATATTCATATGATTACCCATTCTTGGGACAAAAATAAGGACAAGGGAAAAGCCAAACTATTCATTCCTTAAACATACCCTTCAATCCTTCAATCTTATAACCAAACCCAAACACCTACACCTTAACCTATGCCACCACTAAAACACAATGTATAAATTTTGGGAGCCTATCCCTCTAACCCTTCTAAAACTGTAGCCTATAGGGGAATCTCTAATCCATCCATTACTTCATCTCCCAACTATCAAATAAATTTTAACCCTTTTACCATCTCATCAAGAAATACAACTCTTTTAAGTTAACGAAGGACTATCAATAAGCCTTTTATTCAATCAAATATTACCTTTTCTCTCCACCTATCCTCATCCCTCCTAGGGAAGACCAACCCTTATACTTTTACATATCTATCACAGACCATTCCTTAGGGGCAATGCTCACTCAACATGATAAACATAATAAAGAGCAAGCCATTTACTACATTAGTTATATAATTATATAAAATAAGACTCAATATACTCAACCAAAGAAACTTTGCCTCGCTTTAGACTTTTTCACCTTCAAACTTCATCACTACTTTCTTAATCATAAAACTTATATCATCACTAGTACTGACCTAATCAAGTATATACACTCTAAACCATACCAAAACTAGCATATGACTAAGTCTCTCATACTCCTAGCTAAGTTTGAGCTTAAGTTCCTCTAGTAAAATTACATTAAATGGCAAGTCATCATCAAACAATTAGCTAAAGCTCCTCCACCTAACAACCCACTACTTCCTCTTGATTTTCTAGATGACTCCATCATAACTCTTTCACAGGAAGAGCCCACTTTCTGAATGACAATGTTTTTTGATGGCTCTAAATGATAACATGATGGAGGTGATGGATTCATTATCATCACCTTGATGGTGAACCTCTTCCCCTTTCCTTCAAAGTTGACTTTTAATTCACCAACAACATGGTTGAGTATAAAACCCTAATCATAAGTCTCCAAATAACTCTATCCTTTAGAGTCAAAATAATTAGTATCTTTGGTGATTCCCAACTTGTGATCAAATAGGTAAATAGATCTTATCAATGCAAAAATAATGTCTTATTGATATTATAAACAACTCATAGGCATACTCTTAACATTATTCAATCATTGCCTTATCCAATCAATTCCTTGATCTACCAACAAATTCATGGACATGATGGCTTCCCCTACTTACCAAATCCCATCTCAACCAACTAAATATAAACTATTTATCACCATCCATTGATTTATCATACACTCATATATGTGTTCTTACTTTCCCACCATTTACAGTGTGGAAACATCTCCTTTCAAAATTTGGTACAACCAAACTTTTAACTACCTTAATCTCATCATTGTTCCACCTAACCTTTTGAGGAATGCCCAAAGAGCCTTTATTCAGAGTACTTCTCATTACACCATACTAAGGGGAATCCTTTACAAACATGTATTTTATGGACTCCTCCATTTCCTTCATAGTCATAAAGCTTCCCATGCTATCAAGGAAACACATGATAAAATCTATGCGGGACAATTTAATGGCATAGTTGTCACTAAATGTATCCTTTACCTTGGCTATTATTGGCCTACCCTCAATCAAGAATATTTTGATTCTGTAATCAAGTGTGTCAAATGTTAATAACATGTACCAACCCATATCCTTCGATCATCCAAATACTATTGGCCCTTTATTATAATAGGGTCTCGATCTTATTGGGGAAATCAATTTGTATTTTTCACAGTGACACCAATATATCATTTTTGCCACCTAATATTTGACTAAATGGGTGGAAGCCATCCCTCTAATCTCAACCAAAGCTGAAAATGTTATCAATTTTAACAATCACCATATCATCTACCACTTTGATGTTCCTCATAAGATCATCACTAATAATGGTAAATCCTTTAAAAACAAGAAATTAAAAGATCTTTATGACACCTTTGGAATAAAGTAAATATTTTTCTCACCCTATCGTCCACAAGAAAATAGATAAGTAGAGGCCTCTAATTAAATCCTTAATAAAATGTTAACCAAAGTAGTCAGTGTTTCATGTCAGGATTCATACTTGCACATCACTTTCACTTTATGGGCCTATCATACTAGCATTTAAACCTTTATGGGTGATACCCCTTTCTCTCTCATCTTTGGAGTAGAGGTAGTTTCGCCTCTTGAAGTCTATATTCCTTCCCTTTACATATCTTTGTATGAGATCCTTTTTGAGAGTGGTTATCATAAAAAACATCTCACTTGTTTTGAACTCCTTGATGAACATCACCTCGCAGCACTTAATCATCTTCATGTCTATCAATAATGAATCTATCATGCATATAAAAAACACCTAAAAGAGTGAGAATTCAATATTAGATACCTTGTCCTTAAGGAAAACCAACATGTATCTAATATGTAGAAAAGAAAAAGATGCAGGTTCACTTTCAATTGGCTTGGACCCTACATAATAACCCATGAGTATGGATCAAAAGATTATCATTTATCTTATCTTGAATGTAAACTAGAACCTAAGCCTCTTAATGCTTTGAATATACATCCTTTCTATTATTAAAACAAGGATCAAACCCACCTTTGTGTCTAACTTAATCTCATCCTTTGGTTTACGATATTTTCACTTCCCTTCACCTACCTATCCCTATTCCTCTTGGGGACAATTGATTACAGAATAGGAACATGTGATTATCCATCATAGTTATAGCCCCACATTAAGTATGGATACCATGACTCTACCCATGCCATGTTCTCATGGATGTTTTTTTATCTCTAATCAGATTGAATCCCATGATCAGTTATTTCTCGAAACACATTCCCTCATCTATTATTATCTTTTTGTACTAAAATTATTGCCTCCATAAATTATACCTTTAAGCCTAAATAGACTTGTCCGTGTTAAAAAATAGCATTAAAAATCAAATTGGAATACCAAAATATCACTTGGGTTCATATCTCTAGCATAACAAACTGATCGCTTAAAGGACAACTAACCAATAATTAAATAGCTTAAATATAGACTGCTCCCTTGAAGGGAATCTATAAAAAACCAAATTTTATACCACTCCCTTGAAGGATGGATAAGTTAAGTTTTTCAAAAGCAAACATTTGAAGCTTCCTACATCGATTAGCTTCACCAACCTATGCAAACAATAAAACCAACAAATAAACTTATGTCAAAATCAAATCAAGTGTGACGTAATCAACTTTTATATATGACATTAGTAGACTTCCCACAACGATTAGTCTACACATTATTTTAAGGCTTAAACTTGTCTATTATGGCTCTTTGATCACCTTTATAAGGGGAAATCTATCCCACATCAAGTTACCATATTACCCATTTATCATTCAAATATCTACCTATCACCTACTTTCCCCTCTTAAACTCTCTAAAATAAAGGTACTATGAGCTTATTTGACACAAAGTGATCATGATAACTTATTTTCTAATCAAATCATGCTCATGCCATGTTTTTAAAAGGCTTATTTTCATTATCTCGCATCCACCTTCGGTTTTGTTAGACCTTTGTCAGTGAACACTTCATTTCTTTATCTTACCTTGTCATTATTAGTTAATGTAGACCTATGTCTCATAATATTTGTCTCTTTTACACATTTAGTGTGTTATCTAAACCTACTTTATGTACTTTTATCATATCTCCATATCACATATTCCATCAAAAACCTTCAAAACATCATTCTCATCAATGAAATAATACATTTTCATCATACCATTATAAACCATGTCTATCAACTACATCTTATACACTACAAAATATCAAACCCATAAAACATCATTAATCCCATCATCACAACATTATCATCAAAACAATAATAATTTATCATAACATCAACAAATAAAACCATGTCATATCAATAAACATCATAGACCATGTCATAATGTTACTTGCCATAAACATAACAACTATTCAAAACATCATCACATCACATCTTAAACATGTCCATATTCCTATCTATATACCACATCAACAAACAAAACATAATCAAAACCATCACTCACATATCCTTGATCATATCTATAAAAAAACACATCATTCACTTTTTAAAAGGTCAAACATCATAAAGTCAAAAAAATTCATCACACTCATGTTTCAATTCCCTCATCACATCATCATATAACTTAATAACATTTCATCAATACAACATACCGACACCATCTATAAACATCATCAATAATCATGACTAAATAAAATCAACATCTATATCATAAACATAATCACATCCACATAACCATAACCACATCATAAACAAAATAACCATATATATCATAAACATAATCACATCTACATAACCATACCCACATCATAAACATAATGAACATCTATATCCTCATGAACATAATCAATGTATCTATAATCATGAACATTGTGAACATAATCCCAATAACCATAATCATCATATACATAATAATAAAAATCATACATGTCAATGAATAATACATCATAATACATGAAATACATGGAGTAATGTATCGAATCTATCTCTCATATATACATCTCATGCTATTGGTATGTAGGTTGGTGTCAATATGATACACAACTGTAATAAAACATATCAATCCCCTAGGGGGCCACTCCCACTAACTCCATATGTATTCACACTTGGACTTGAACCTACACTACCATCTGGTAGTGGTCCCCCTAATATTACTACCTAGCCTAATATCAAGGCCCACTATCGTGGAGTAACTATAGATGGACCACCTATTAAACTAGCCTTGTACTTTCCTTACTTCATATACAATGGCAATTACACCAATACTATTACCTTATAATATCTCAAATGCTCAATAGTGGATAAGTAACATGTCCTCAAAACTATATTAGGTGGTACTCATACCATTTATATGGCCATTCATACCCTTTATCTCAAGGAAACTCTCTCTTGTGTCACTAACCCAAGAGAGATCCTTGCCAAATATTGCTCTCTAGTCAAGGTAGCCACCTGACCCTATAAGGTGATGATATAACCTTATAAATTAGCCACCTATCCCTATAATCTAGTGATTTATGACTATGCCACTACCAATTTTTCTTCCACCTATCCATCTATGTTATTACCCCTATGAGATCCACATGCATGGGTTAATGACACCCATCAACCCATCCAAAATTGGCCACTACTTATTAGGCCCGATACCATGTTGCATTACCATCTATAATACCTACATCATCTATCATGTCTCTCATGAATAACATGACTCTCAAACCCTAAACCTTAAAAATCATCCACTACACACCCACATACCTAATTTAACCTACCTCAAACTAACCTACAACCCATTACCAACATAACACAACCTCCACCTCTCACTTTTACCTCTTGTCATTAACTAATTTTACCCAAAATGTAAATTAGGGAAAAACCCATAAAAATTACCCACACCAATTCTTAGTCACTATCATGGATGAGTTTACCTAATCCATAACCCTCCAACACAACAAATTTAATTGAACTATCAAATTCAACACATAACCTACATCATTCTATGATCACTAATGTGGATGGAGTCCTCATCCCACTGCTTAGTCATGCCCTTATCCACCCTTAATTGAATCCATAGTTTGTCAGCCATGAACACATGATTAGCCAATCAATCCACTCCACCTCAATAAGTTCAAACATAAAATGAAAAAATGCATAACTTCACTAGAGCACAAATTTCCAAAAGTCAAAATGGTGAAAATGATTTCATGTTTTTAATTTTATCTTAATTTTTTAGGGTTTTCCCTAATAGTCAACAATCAAGGTGACCATCGATGGTCAACCCTGGGGAAAACACTAACCATCAATGCTTGGGGTCTTACCCTTTCCAAAATTTTCAAATCACTCTACCTAGGTGCTAACCTTTTATGACATCACCTAATCTCTACCTAACTAGAATTTGATTTTTTAGAGAATACACTTCTCTGGCCAACCCATTTGACCACATCTAACATAAAATGTCCACCTAAGCATTGGCTATTTTGACCTAAACTTTTTACATGTTTTATAATGACCTTGCCTTGGTAATTTTGACCATACCAACCAACCTTGCCATGTTGATCTTTTTTCCATTTGCATCATCTTGTGCATGACTAGACAGTTTGTGTTGTTTCATAAGAGCTATGAATAACACTGACCCTATCTAGGTAATTTACTAGGAATGACCTGATCAATTTTGAGCAATGTTATGGATTGGTTCCCCTATCATATGTCTCCATAGATCCTAATCTTATTTTTATCAACATTGAAAACTTTAGTATTTGCATGATCTTGATTATCTCACTAATTCACATTTTGTGCACATGTTTCTATTTCAAATTCCTAACCATTTATTGTTACCCACCTCATGACTCACCATTTTCCATATATCAAACCTTGACTTGATTTTAGTTTCACCTCATCAACTCCTAGTTTGTGGGGAACAACTCCTCCCATACACAGGGAAATCATACCATGAGCAGTAATCCATTCATTTTTATTTTATAGTTTATTGATTTAAAATTACACAACAAAAATGGGTATAATTTAGTTACAAAAAAACTACATAGTTTTAGATGTCAAAATGCCTTAAACCCCTACCTAACCCTAAAGGTAGTTGACCACCTATTTGAATTAGCTCTTTTATTAATTTATTAACTTAACCTTTTAATCCACCTCCTTTTAACTTACTTTCACCCACTTTTCTCTACTCCTAAACTACTTATGGTCAGCCTAACCATCGATGGTTAGCTTAACCATCGATAGTTAGGTCATTAACCTACTTTAAATCCATTTCCAACTATGTAAAAAACAAGTATGACATAATTTAGTAACTTTCCTTTTGTGATGCTAACAATCTTTAAAGCTTCATATATAATAAATTTATCTTCCACCCTGATTAGAAACTTCCTCCTACATAATTAGTAACTTCATCCTATAAAAGGATAGAAGTAGGATGTGAAAAGGATCTATAAATCCACAAATTCATGTCCAAATTATAAAATCTTCTTATATAAGTAACAAACATCCCTCCAATAATCAAACATCAACAATAAAGACTCAAATATCTATCCAAATCACTTTATAAGTCCAAAGTAGTATCACTCTAGCTAAACCACTTCAGTTATCTATCAAGTTGCAGGTAACTTTGTACTTATTTCTTCATTTCATTTCCAAATACCCTAACCTGATCCAACTCATTTTCCAACCTTCTATTCGTAACCATACCCATGCCAAAAATCATGCTTGACCATTTACCCAATTTACAATTCCCTTTATTAACATTTCTAAAATACTCAAGCAACTACTGACAGTTAGCCCAACCATTAATAGTCACCTTAGCCATCAATGATCACCCAATCATAGATGGTTAACTCAATTTTTGGTTGTTCACCCAATCATCAATGGTCATTATGGAAAAACTAACAAGTTATTTTTAGTCCCCTTAACCCCAACTAGACCTTATTTTTTCTATTCCCACCAATTCATAAAACATACCTAGATTTTATAAACCTTACCCCAACTATCTTAGCATGAGTATTGACCTACTTTTACTATATTTAGTAATTTTTTTAATAATAAATTTAATTTAATCTCATCTTACATGAATTTAATCTCTAGTTATTGAATTCAAGTATTCTTTCTTTTCATCTACATCAACTTAATTATTATAAATAATGGATTGATAGCCTCCTAATAATTTCACACTTCTTAGATCTAGCTTACATTAGGTAGTCCACTCAACCATCCATCTAACAGCCCCTTTTCTTGTGTTTTTATTATTTCTAGGTTATTCCTTATAATCCAAATATGAGTTATTACAATTTTTTTAT
This sequence comes from Torreya grandis, assembly GCA_037957365.1. Classification (NCBI taxonomy): domain Eukaryota; kingdom Viridiplantae; phylum Streptophyta; class Pinopsida; order Cupressales; family Taxaceae; genus Torreya; species Torreya grandis. Next base: position 1,316,363 of record JARHVA010004608.1, read on the forward strand.
CACTCATGTACTTTTACCATGTATTATTATACACACCCTATTATTAGTTTTATTAATTGATTCCAAATTAAGAAATGAGCAAAAATTAAGAGAAATAACTCTCAATGTGTATGAGTGGTGACTATTGGATTTACACTAGAGGGGAGGTGATTAATAGATTAGGTCCTCAAGGGATGAATAGATAGAGAGACCATGCTTGGTGGGTGAGCATATGAGGAGAAGGTTATTTGTGACACTAGGACTAATGAGAAATGTTGTAATTTTAAGCTTTGATATATAATATTAGTTGCATATGATTGTAGTAGATAGATTTTGAGATATGTATGTGATCTAATATATATATATATATATCTATTATTTGAATTTTTTAGATATTATGATTAATGAGGTTATATGGGTATCCTTTGTCCTTTCTAAATACTATGACATTTTGGATACGATATTAGCACCATACAACCCCACCATGTTTGATGATCCTATAGTCTAGACTGGTTTAGACTAGTGGGTAAGGCCATGAGGTAGTTAAAAACATGCAAGGATGGATGGTATACAACAAATTATGTGGGAGTGGGAGAGGCATAAGCTTGATAGGCCTTGGCTTAGGAGAGAGCAACACATATGGCTACCATGATCCAATTGGGATAGGTACACACACATGTAGCCAATATATAGGGACCTATAGTAGGATTGAGATCTTAAACTACCTCACTATAGTGTATCATGTAGAGGGGATAGTTTGAGGCATTTGTGGGCAGTGTGGCTAGGTCATAGGATCATGATAGAGCCCAACCATAGATTTCAAGATATGTATTTTTTATTTTGTGTCATATATTCCATAAAACACATGATATGTATAGATATTGATTTTGATAGATGGATTTAAAATCATGACTTGTATTTGGTTTTGGTTGTTGATGCATGGATATATTTATTTTTAGCACATGTGTTTTGATTTTTATATATTTTATGGGAAATATACGTGGATTTTTTTCTTTTCTATCATTATGTGATACACATGCATATATAAAAATAAAAAGGAGAAAAATGATATGGAAAAGTATAATTAATCATAAATAAATGTATTGCACACTATATCATGATTGGAAATTTTTAATAACAAAAGATGACTAAATATAATAAATCAAGGATGGTAAAAAGGATAACAAAATGTATTTAAACCATGAAAAAGATTTTCACCAAATTAAAAAAAGTAAAATGAAACTATGTCTCATTTTGAAGTATGAAGATAATGTAATAAAATGGAATGCACATAAATGATCAAATGGTATGAATACAAGATAATTAAGTCAATCAGTCATAGTAAATCACATTGATAAGTATAAAAGAGAAACAAAAATATAAAAATGAACTCAAATTGATCATACTAATTCAAGTTGAGAAGTATGAAAACTTAATAAAAATGGTTGTATTCTTACATGAAATAAAATAATTAAGATAAAAGAAAAATATCAATAAAGTAAGCATAAAACATACTATATCAAGATGGGAAGAATGTCAATGATGTGTAACTCATGATAAATTGTAACTTATCTCAAATTTGATAGATGTAATTTAATTATGACTTGGGTATTAGAAAATTTTATGAGAAATTTCAGGTCTTATCCATGGTCTTACATTGTAACTCACAAAAGGAACACTTATGAGGTGGAAAATTACATGAAATATATGTTAAAGGGGATGTTTGGAATGGTAATTTGGTAATTTGTGAGGAATCTTTGGTCTTATCCAAGGTCCTACACTACAAATCATAAAGGAATTCCCTAGGGAGAGTGATTATTGAACAAAACAATATTTCTCAAGGGAAATATTAGGATTGTGGGAAATGAAAGAGGGAATGTAAAAATTACAACATAAGCATCTATAAGAAGACCTTAGGAAACATGAGTCATATTAAAGACATAAAAATATATGAAGTGACTAATAACTATAAATATACAAAGGACACACATTAAAAATAAGCACAAAGATGTATAAGAAAATAAGTGAGATACTAATATCAAATCATGTTGGGTGTTTGAAAAATGAAATTCAAATGGACCTACCTTATTGCAACATGTTCCCAATTCCTTAAGACCGCTTAAAGAGTTGTTGGTCTACTATGAAGATTGAGTACTTGCATGAGAAAGTAGGTATCACTAAAAAAATCTTTTTATTATCCTTTCCAAATCTACTAACCTAATGTACCCAAATGGACCTCAACTCTATCATGAGGCCAACTATAGAGTTTAAGCTCTGATTAGAAAAATGATATGTGATTTGAATCACATCTTTTATTGTGATTTGACTTTTATAATTTTTAATGTTGCCTTTTATGTCATTGCCTTTTGTTAAAATGATTTGGATTTTGAATTTTTATGGGTTTTAAGGTTCTTCCTACATATGGACTTGGAATGAAAAATCATGGGAGACAAATTGATACACATGAAAGAGTTTTATACATTGGATAAAGAAAGATAAGTATCCAAAGACATGAATAAATTAAACACTTAGGATTACCTATGAATCATCATGTCATCTCAAGTTTTAACCATGTGTATGCTTAGATTATGAAAGAAAATAAATGGAGTAAAGGGATATCTGAGATGGACCAACAAAATGATATTATAATGAGATGGCTTGTTTAGTACTTGATCACATGGTAAATATAGAATGACTAATAAGAGCAAGGTTTGTATAACCAAGTCACAATAATTATATATATGTTATAGAGATAAGGTAGAGAATAATCATGAGAAAGAAACAAAAAATCTATGAAAAATAAATAAACGTATAGAGGAAAATCATGTAATCATGAAAGAATCCATAATAGAACATAAGGAAGGAAATGACATCATAGACAATATCAAGTGCAAAATATAAATAACCATGTAAGATAGATAAGACTTTGACACAATTCCAATTGATATAAGATAGATAAATGTAAATTTAGAACACACATCCAATCCAAAATAAGACAATAAATGAATAGACACCATTTTTTGTTTATAAATATAGGTAGATTTATCCATAAACATTGTCTATAACATTTTATAAATCTTTGTGAAGTTGGACTCTAACTACAATGAGGGTCTCATCGATATTCATAGAAATATAGGATAATACTTCTCATCAACATTCCTCGATATAAAATGTAGGCATGCCTAAATGATCATTCTCATAAGGACCATCATGCATGTGATACTCAATAAAAGGAATATGAATGGAATATGTGGGACCTAAAGGATTCACTAGTGGATAAAGGACCACAAGTGAAGGAGGATCAATGGGTGGATAAAATATGGGTGGAAAAGGGGCCATAGGTAGAGGAACCATCGGTGAAGAAAGGGGAGACTTATTTCAAGGGCAACCTATAGGAGGAGGGATAGTAGGCATATGAATTATCATAAGCTGATCCTAGAGATGTTATTAAAGGATGTTACAATGATCAGTGTGATGCATACCATAATTTTACCATAGACAATATACCTTTCCATATTTAGGAATATACTGAAGTAATACTTTTTGGGTAGGTATAGCCTTGTCGGTAGGTAATGAAGAATAGGATGCAATGTGTCTATATATTGTCTATTCTTATGATAATGCATGGAGGAATGATTATTTATCTCATATAAGAAACAAATATGCTTGTTAGTAGACTTTTTGGGTGTACTAATAGAGAGGGTGGAAATAAAATCTAGGAGAGAATGATATAATATATAGTCTCTAGTCTTATGACTAGAAACTATATGAATATCTTAGTACAAATGATCATACCATTGGGTGGGAAAAGGAGTAAGCTACAACAAATGGAAAAACCCAACACCAAGGGAAGTTATGGATGGTGAATAGACTATATGAGGCTTGACTATAGGAGAAATAAGATTAGAAGTAGGGATAGACTCAGCTAGATCAGAAGTGGGATGCATTGAGGGATGAAGGTTATTAAAAATAATCTCAAGGGAAAACTATCTATAGGGGTCCTAGTATCTAGAAAAGTGATAGGAACTAGTCATAAAACAATCTATAATTATGATCCTAAAATGTTCTTTAAATATTAGAGGTGTGTAAATCATCTTACCTTATGAATAAGAGGAATAATGCTAAACTTAGGAATTACATAAGATAAATATAAATACTAAAATAAAGAAGAATGATAGAAAATGATCTTAACATCTTGAGCCTAAAGAAGACCTCCTAAAAATGGGTCATATAAGGTATAACCATAGTCATAGTTGGGTGTATGAAGATATATTAGACAAGTAGGGATAAACTTCTCATCAGAGGTGGTGTGATGAATACAGTGTCATGTTTTAGTTAAGATTACAAGTATATCATCGTTAGGTGGTTTAAGGGAATACGACTTCAAAGAAGGTGAAAGAAGGGAAATGAGATGAGGAGAGAGATAAAAAAAATTATCTTGAGGTTGATATCATCATCAAAATATAAGAGGTTAGGTAGTATATTCCTAATGAGTTTGAGGTGACCATGGTAACCTTGCATAGTGTTGATAGGGAAATTAAACTATTAATATTATCTAAATGTAAAACTTGGTAGGGGTTTAAGGGTTGGAAAGAATACACCATGTTCTTAGAATTTTATGAAATTTTAAGGGTTAGTGTCACCTTGAATCTTATAGATTGGACCATTATGAGGGAACTTGACACATTGGAAGGAAAAAGAGGTAACAACTCTCATACGATGAGTCCATGGCCTACCAAGCAAGATATTATAAGATAGAAGAGTAATTGAAGATAATAACCTTCACTTAAATAATGATAGGTGAGATGATGATAGGGAGTGACACACAACCTAAGAAAGGCATTTTTCATCCGTCATAGCCTTGACACATTTTATGTGTGGACTTAATATTACATTTGGAGTATCTAATGGTTTTAATGAAGTCGAGAGAGGAAAAAAAAGTACATGAAACCTTATTAATCAAGGCACACTTGACTTGGATATCACTGATTTGAATTCTTATAAAGGGGGGAGGATCATTCACATAAAGTAGAATCTCATTGGGAATCATATAAGTAATGGGGAATTTGAGGGAGAGAGAAGTGCCAATTGTTTCATCAGTGGGTATATACATCTCTTATTGAAAATGTTATCTTCTTACACAGATAAGGTAGCTTCACATCTTGCTATGGGGATGAGTGATTTTCATTTAAAATATGATCTAAATAAGGAGATTATGATGATGTAAAAAAAGTTGCATGATGTAGATAATTTGAATTTGAGATGGGAGATTAGTATGTTCCATGATAGGATCTCATTCATCATAACCCATGAGGGAACTTCGAGATAAAGGTGAATAGTGTTGGATGAGTTATTCAAAATGAGGAAAAGAAGTGCATGTATAATTTGTGTTGATATGATGTAGGATGTTTAAGTATGGGAAAAGTTGGTTGACTATTGTAAGATGAGGTAGTTGATTTAGGTTTATCTTACAATAAATGTGAATAAGTGGTATTAGATTTGAGTATCACTGGTAATGGGTAAAGAGGTTAGAGAAATTTTAGAAAAGATATGAGATATTTTATCCAATTGAGGCATTGAAAGTGGTTCGTCAAAAGAGATAAGGTATTCTTGCCCCAACTCTATTAGGTGGGTGGGGAAAGAATCTTATTTAACATGGAAAGTATGATATGATTGATGCATGTGGGTGGGATGAGAATCAATTAAGGAAACTACCCTTATCATATTAGTCATGTTGACCACATTATTTTTAGGAGTTTGGTCTATAAGTCTATCACCATTATTGGTAAAAGGGGTAGGCTTATCATTATTACCTTGGTGATTTGGAAGAGGGTCTTTGTAAATGTCTAAATGAGCATTATTGGTTTAAATTTTGTGTTTCATGATCTGTAAAGGAAATGTCGTAGGATTTTTTATGTTTAAAAATGATATAATCATGGTAAAAATTAGGACCAAGGAGGAAATCAATAGATAAATTATGTAATTACCTGCAAGTTTCATGATAATAACCCCAACTAGCATGAAAGCAATATAATTTATTTAGATCATACTATGATTTCATGGAAATATTGGGATCAATAAATTTTGTAAGAGGCCTTGGTAAAAAATTTTTTAATTCCACTAAAGATAATGGCTTATGAACATTGATGTTACTTTTTGGAAAAATGTGACGATTAGGGATGTGGTTTATAGGGGAAGATTATTTTAGAGCATGGTCAAAAGCAATATCTTGAATATTATGAATGGTATCATAGGAATTAGTGACACCATCATTAGTAGCATGATTATTTTTAGGTTTTATGAGCATATGAGTTCCCATATAAGATTATGATGTCTCAAACTGATACATGAATAAATCTTGGTGCTTGGCTTGGTCAAAGACCTCTTCCAAAGTTCATGGAGAGAGAGTCTAGACCTAATGTTACAATTTAAGATAGAAAGCACTAGTGAATTGATGAAAGAGGTTATCATCTACCATTCACACTAGCTAGACAAGGTCTTCCACCATTTAATGAAATATTGTGCATTTTCTATATCTAGTTTCTTGTAATTAATAAAATGAGCCAATGTATTTTTAGGGAGGTCACTAATTTTAAACTCTTATACTAGAGTGTTAATTATATCTTCAAAACTATTTATGGAATGAAATTTAATTTGATTATACCAATATAAATCATTTATATAGAGACTTTTTATAACATCTTGGCAGTGGCAAAAGTGTTTAACTTAACCTAATATTTGTATAGATTTCCAAATGTTTTTAAGTGTAAAGTAGAATTAGTTGACTCATTATAGCTAATGATAGGGGTGATACCTCCTATATCTATGTTATAAATTATAGGTGTAAGAGGTTCATTTTAAATGTGTTTGATTTTTTTGTTAGTAAGAGGAGGTTGAGGGATAAGATTACCATGGGAATCCCTAAGGGCATGTGGGGGCAGTTTAGTTGTGTACTACCAATAAAACCTATTGAGGGTTATTTTGGACATGGATATGATGATTTTTCATTTTCATCATTTGGTTGTCATTATTAACTTGGAAAGCATTCATTTGGTTAAGAGTTTGTAACAAAATTTTATGGGTTTAAGTGGTGATATTCATAACATGTGAAGCATTAGCATGGGTATTAATATCTTGGGTGCCACTATGAGTAGTGGTATGTGTTCTATTCATATAATTAGAGAAATAGTTAGCAAAGGAGGCACTAGTAACATGATTTTATTGTGTTTCAAAATATGCACTAGTATGAGGATTAGAATAATAAACACTAGTGTCATTATTACCCTGGGTAGAAAATTATAAACTAGTAGAGTAATTGAGAAGAGTGAGTCTTGGAAAATGGCCACTATATGTGGAACCTACCATGTTAGTAGAGATATTTGGCATATAGGTTGAGGAAATCAAGGAATAATAGGTCATAGTATGAGAAAGGGTTAAAAGAGAAGGAAGATCATGAGAGGAAAATAAACTATTGTTGCCAAATCCATATGAGAATGTGGGGGAAGGTGAATGGGGTTATTATGTGTGACAACTTATCATAAGGTGATGAATAGTAGAAGGATCTTTTCCTCAATGTTAAGGAAACTTTTTAATAAATAAAATCATTTTTTGATTATATAATAATTTAGGATGATCATCTAAGGAGAAAAGAGGGTTGTAAACTAAAGATCTATGAGGAAGAGTCCAATAGTTTTTTGTGTGAGTGGCCACATGCACATTAATTTTGTCTAGATTTGTTTATTGGAAAACCTATTAGGATTGGTAAAGTGGATAATATTTGTTAAGTTAAATTATATGTTATCCTCAAACAATAATATCATGATGAGAGAGAAAGGTTTATAAGGACAAAGATGATGTAAAGATAAAGTGAGGAGAAAAGATAAAGAGTCTTGTAGGTTGATTATGTGTTGTAAGCAAATAGGTAGAGAATAATATATAGAGTAGTTTAGGTTGACTCTATATTATAAACAAGGAGATAAAATAGGCTAAAAAGGACATAGAGTCATACATGTTGACTATGTACTACTAAACATAGAACTAAAATAGGGAGAAATAAGAAGACATATTTATATGAGTCAATTATGTACTACTGGAATGAGTAAAAATATAGTCTATAAGAGACTATATCAACTAGAATGATATTGTTCTAAAATAGGGAGAAAATTCAAGATAAGTGAAGCAATAATAAAGGCAATCACATAAATAATTGGATCAATATGAGTGATCCAATTGGGGCACACAACACAAAAACTTGCAACAACATTGACCAATGCAAGTTTTTGAAATATAACATGAAATTTTTAGAGAGAAAGAAATAAAATGAAAATTAGATGATAACTAAGTGGTCATCCTAAGAGTTATTATATTATTATAAAATGTTGATAAAAATGTGATAGGAGAGTTAGCTGAAACAGGGAACTAGAAAGGCAATCTATGGACGGTTTTAGAATGTTTAGGCTAAAAGGAAACTATGTTGGCAATGGTATTGGATTGGTACTGGGACCTACCTATTCGCTTCAAAATTATATAATGATAAGTGTGTTTGGTGATTTTCCAATATATACCGTTAACCATATATTTATACTTGGCCACAAAACCAAGTTGTCTTACCCCTTGGTGATGAAATCCAAGTATGTAGGTCTTTATAAGATAAGTTTTTAAATGCATTTTGAATGTTAAGTTTTGAATTTTATTTGATTTGGTAATGTGTAAAAAATCATAAAATGGTTTAACTACAATGGTAATTTTTAAAAACCACCTAGTTATACTATGTGAATTATTATAAACATGCAAAACATTAAAAATGAAATGTGAATTAATTACTAGAAAAGGGTTGTTAATTCCTTGATTAATAATAGTACAGAGTCAATTTAGGTGATACTATATGTAAACAACATAAAACATATTTGAATAGATTTCTAATTTTATTTAGAAGTAAGGTATTAAATAATGGATTCAAATAGTTATGATGGCATGATAGAAGACCTACAAGGGTTCGATTCATGTTAGGTTCACCAAAATATTTACAATGGGAAATCTAGTAGATCAATAAATCAATCCTAGCTTGGAGAAGATAAATCATACTTACACTTCTAATTGTTGATACATTATATATTAAGTGTCATGACCAAGATGAATCTTATAGACCTATCCAAGAGATCTCTTGCCATAATAATATCACTGGGGAGGGTTCTAAAACCTCTAATCAAGATAAACTATGCAATAACCCTAACTAGGTCTTAATATTTGATATTCACTAAACTAATAATAAGTAAAGCAAATTCTAACCTAGTGCTCACCAAAACATGTTGAACTGGTGAGGGTAATAAACATGAAAATTAAACATTCATATAAAATAGATACTCACATCATTGTATACAAAATCCTAATATATAGGAGAGAAGTACAAATAAATATCTATCTACTCTTTCAAAGGAGGAATAAATTTAGGAATACTTACCTGCAAAGATGAATTTGATGAGCCTCAATCTCTCCCTTTGACAAGGTGCTTCACAAGAGGTTATTTTTATATTTAAGGATGACACAGATAAATCAATTCTAGGATACATAGCCTATCAATGCAGATGAAAGTCTTCTCCATAAGAAAAGATCGATATCTCTAAACAAAAAATGAAACCCTAAGCTATGATCCTCAAGTAAAATGGTGGATAAGTAGATGCAAAATATATGTATTCTTCTTGTCTACTCTTAGGAATGATGAAATGGGTGTGTTTATATAGGTGGATTTAACCCTAATCATTTCCAAAAGTTTAGGCTGATAAGGTCAACCCAATTAACCTTATATCATTATTAATAAAAACAAATTAGGTCTCGATCTAGGTCAACTAGAGGCCGATCGAGACCCTAAAAAAGTTTTATAAATTAGAGTACAAGGTTGATGTGGTTGACAGTGTAATATAAACTATCAAAAAGGATTTTAATCTAGGGAAGGGATAATGAAGGTGAAAAATGACTATAGGAGGGTGAAAAATAGGATGGACAGCTTAGGGAAATGATTTTAAGAGATAGGTGTGCAGTTATCAAGTAGTGTTAAGGGAAAAAAATCATGTGAAGTACTAATGGTCTTCCCACCCTTTTTTGGGTGCACCCCTTAAGGGATGCACTCAGAGAGATTAAAACACAATGGGTTCTTATAAGATAATAGGCATTAGTAATTGATAAAGTTTTGAAATATTATGTGTATACACATAGTACTTGTGGTTTCTCGACCAAATTACGGTGTATACTCTAGTATATACATGATAATTAGTATTTACAATTATGCTTAATCTACCAACAAATCATTTTATGTAAGAACATATGGAATCTAATAAGAAGGTAGAGCCCTAATTTTTAGATATAATAAAGATGCAAGAATCAAAGATGAAAGCTCTACATAATTTCAACAAATGTCAATACTGAGTCAGGAGATGGGTTGATAGCAGATCAAAGTTTAAATCATTAAAAATATTTGACTTAGTGTTTTTATGGGATAAATCCCATGAAAATAAAGGATAACATGACAATTCACCCCTTTGTGTATTGGTCCTTATCAGATATCGTAGATCTTAGGTAACAATGATTTCCATTTAAGGGAAATCCAAGGTAAATAAATAATATATCCAATAAATGGGTAATTTTTTAATCATTAATTCATGGTTTTGCCATCTAGATATGTTCTATAGTAAGAACAAATTTTTTAGTAGAGGTAGGAGTGGATAAGATTTACTATTTTATAGATTAGCCTTTCCTACTTTAAACATTATTTTCTTAAGTATAGTTATTTACTTTTTAGAATAGGTGTCTTTTATTTTATGATAATTTGATTAACTCCTATTATAATGAAGCATGTATCAAATTCATCAGATCCCTCATCCATGCTTAAGTTCATATAAATCCATGAGATAAATTTCAAAAGAGAAAACAAGTGTGGGAAGACCATAAAATGGAGCACACAAAATAGTTTGTTTAAAGGGTATACACCTTTGTGTCTAATTTTTTTAGAAGAAAGGTGTGCAATAAAAAAATAACAATGGTTATATTACTATTTAATAATTAAATTAGGTATGTAAAATTTTTTCTCATTACGCCATACAAATTTTTAAAAAACAATCATTTTATTTTATAAAATGCAATTTTATGATAATACTTGTTTGAGGTAATAACTAGTGATATGGATATAGTTGGCATGGACACTCTAGTAAAAAAAGTTTCCACCTACAATAGTGTTGTCCTTGTGGCCCACATATCAAGCTTTTCATGTAGATGGAGGAACAAGACTATCATAGTCCTAATAAAGTAGAAGATCAAAATGGATAATATTGGGGTCCAACAATGCAAGTAGAGGGATCCAATAAAGATCTCATGGTGCTTGTGAGCATGAAATAGCATGGACCAGATTGACAAAGTCTTGAGATATCATCAAAACTCTAAAAGGTTAAATTATGCAAGATTTGGAGACCAGATCATCACTAAGATGTCTTCTAAAAATAAATGGACATGTTCACTTGTACATTTTATATATGTGCCTTAGAAAGTCATGTAAGGAAAATTATTTTAGTGATATGGTTTTATACACTTTAGGATCATGTTCTACAAATTTATTATCTACATGAGCTTTATAGCTCAAGTTATGGAGCATCAAAGTTAGACCTACAAAGTAAGATGTTCACAGAAGTGTCAACTTTGAGCTACGTAAAGTGACCATTTGGGTTTAAAAGGCCCTTATAATGTTTTAAGTTGATCAAGATCAAATACTATATGTGAGCTAACATACTGACAAGTAAGATGTAATGGTTCATGCTAGAGGAAAATGACTCAAAAGGTCCCTAGGTTAAATCCCTTAAATATCTATAAATTGGGCAAGATCTGATGGTACATGTTCATCAAGATAAAATCTATTGATGTGAGCTTGACTAATAGGAAAGTGGGTCTAGGTAAATCAATGATCAACATTACTTCTTACATTATGATCTAATGGTATTAGATTTTTCAAAAGGTCATGGAGCTTCAGATCCCAATAGGTGGCATAGGCATTGAAGATGTATACTAATAACAAATATTGAGAATCAATGTGCAATTGATATGTGGCACATGGGTAAGAAAGATGAATTTGACTCATTCATGCTGTGTAGGATGAATGTTACAAGATCGGTAAATGAGTCATTGATCTAGGTTATGCATCGATGACCAATGAAAATAAATGTAGAGAAGCCAAGGGTAGTTTTCAACCAAGGTAAATAAGTATTGTAGAGTCATCCTACCACAATTGTATCTTATTCAAACACCATGAAAAGGAAATAGTGATGTAATCAGGCATATAAAATATAAAGATACCACCATTAAGGCTAAATATGGACCTCTAGCACAAGGGTTTGTGTCATAGAGGGATATTTTTATGATTTTGTTCGCCATTATTGGAAAAAGGAGATAGCATTTAAAAGGGTGCTACAAAGGCATACATGTAAATCCCAATGGTTTCATCTCCAAGACCAACTATATGAAAATGACCTCTTCTCTCCATTATGCACACCATGATAAACTAGTTAAGATCACTTAATAACAAGATAAGATTCTAATAGACTAGCCTAGTTGTTATAACTACATGGATGGTGGAACCTAGATCAGAATAACTTGACCCCACCATTTCAACAAGAAGGAACATTAATGTAACTATGTAATTACTTGAATTGATCTAGATCAATAAAAAGGGTTTGAATGAGCATAATTTGTGGAGGTATTTGTAATAATTTTTTGAATGGATATGAGCTCATTTTATTCCCTTTTGAGTGCCAAAACTCCCTCTCTCTTTATTCCTTTATTATATAAATATAGCCATTTAGCTATTGACGAGGATCCCTCACGTTGGTATGACTAGAATTTGCCATAATTATACTCTACACCTTTTACAGTAATGAATACAACATTTTGTAGCTATTTGCTAATTTGTATTTAGTGTTTTTGTGTTTGATATGCAAAAACATTTGTTATCTTCCCTTTGTAGGTCCAATCTCAACCTAAGTGATATAAACTTTATTTGTAAGTTATATAATGTTTCGTAACATTTATCTCTCAAGGATATAGTTGACTTTTGAATGTAAGTGTCTTTAACCAGACCTTATTTTCATTTCTCCTTAGCTTGAGTTTATCAAAATGACCTCTATATGAAATAATATTTCATATAAAGTATATTAATCATTTCATTAGCTTCTTTTATAGTCCACTAGTGTGTTAAAGAGTCCAAAATTTAGAGTGGATATGAGATATTTATGGTGCATCACCACTTATTAGAATAGTTTTCATTTTATGCAATATCTTGACCATTTTCACCCTAACTAATTTATATCTTAGAAAGAGAGGTCCAAACTATCATATCTAAGGAACTAGCCTCTTTAAAAACCCTAGAGGTCTAGTCTAGATATAGGAATCCCATAACCTTAAATCATTCCCATGTTAGTCTAGGTATGGGTCAAACTTGAACAAATCTAAGATATTTTGGGTGATATCTAGATAGATAATAGTTATATCATGCATGGTAGGACCACCTATTTATATAATTTTGCTTATTTGAGTATAATATCAAATTTAAATTTTCATTTCTAGATTTACACAATTTTCAATCTCCTAGGAATTATCACAAGATCCATTACAAAAGAGAAGGAGATAGATTTATCTAATCTATGTTTACAATTACCAAAGAGGAACAAATCCTCTTATTCAAATCCTTTGCTTATACCTTTTATCCCCTATTATTTCACAAAATATTCCATTCAAGTAAATATTTTTTGGCCAAACATTTCTATAAATCCCGTACCTTAGATGGCTATTCCTAGAAGCTAATCCTTTGTGTCATATAATGGTGGTAGTCCTCTAAATCTTGTTCAACAGGATGATATTATAGTCTTTAATTTTAAGGCTCTTCCTTAATTTATAGGGCAAAACCCAATTACTCCTATAGACCATATTGAATATATTTTTAACCTATGTTCAGTGTATCATGTGACTCAATAAAATGTATGAATGAGGTTTTTAGAAAAGTCTTTCAAAAGGAAATAACTTCAATGGTATAGAGTATTAGCTCCTACATCAATCAATAATTGGGATGAATTTGGAGAGGTCCTCTATAAACACTTTGAGGATAAGAGCGACCACCTCTCACTTGTGGAGTAGCTTACAACAAACAAGAGATTAAATCATTAATTCATGGTGGATTTCAACTACAGGTTCCAAAAGATATGGGATAAAATTCACTTAATGATCAAACCTACACCTAATTATGTTTTTCTATATTATTTGAAGGCTCTCAATTTATATGTTGCTATGATGATTTAGTCCATGGGAAGGAACACTCTACATAAATATTTTGAAATGGAAATCAAGGTTGAGAATTACCTTATACAAGTAGGCAAGTTGTCTCTAAGGCCACCAATACCTCTCTTTCTACAAATCCATCCTCCTACTCCAACAATTTCTCCATTTCTAGATTCAACAAAGTTTTATCAAATAAAAGGTGATCAAACTGATATATTAGGGAAGATATAGAGTCTTTTCAAAGGTCAAAATAGTACATTGGTTGTAATGGAGAGGCAACAAGATCCACCATACAAGCCATATCATAATACTAATCAAAATTATCAATATAATAGGCCATCCTATTAGTCTAATCAACAAGGACAAGGGTAGAATACTCAATCAAGAAAATACAATCCTAATTCTCCTAGTAATTCTAGATCTATTATTCTAACTCAGAATAACTATGCTTAGTAAGGGTAATGGAATAATTAGTGGAATCTAGAGAATGGCATGTTGATGGTGCCAAATAGTGTGAGCTCACATTAGACTTATATGAACCAGAGTTTAGCTCCTCCACATGAAAACTAGTCAAATAAGGAATCCTCTCTAATACATGGATACATTCCTTCATTCACTCAAGTAGAAGTGCCAAATCAATAATGAAGAGAGAATGGTAAGGCACCTATTGAAACCAAAAATTTTAAATTTTAATACGGTGAGGATTATTTTAAGCATATATTTGTAAATCAAAGTCAAAATATTCCTAATGTTGATAATTTAATTATAGACCATACTAGATCCAAGAAAAGATAAATTGGTGAGGTTTCAGGTCTTAAGAATGTAGCTTCTTCTCCTTCTTAACCACCTCAAAGGACCACCACTCATGATATTCCTCAAAAGGCATCAACTCATTAGGTTCAAGATCCAAAGGTGCTAGATTGTGAAAGGGCCTTACATCCCTTAGTTCACCCAACATCTAGGAACCCCTATTGGTCCTAAATTACCATTAAAGATAGTTACTCCTCTAATTAGTATTGTGTACCATATGAATAAAACTTTAGTATCAATCTCAATGTGGGATACACTATTAATCACATGATAAAATGAGTATATGCAAGAAGAGATTTCAAATCTCAATATCTCTAATGGACCACTTGAAAAGGAAAGAGTAAGTTATGTTATAACTAACTTTAATCCATTTATTGAGACTCAAGCTCCTAAGGTGACTAATCCTCCTCCATTCCATCTTTTAGTTGTTATAAGAGATTTTTTTGTTGACAATTGTATGATTTATAGTGGAGTTAGTACTTTTATCATGCCTAACTCAAAAGATAAAAAACTAGGGCTAAAGTATGAACCTCATGAAAAATGAGTGTTACAGTTAGTTGGTTTTCCTACTAAAATTATGGGCATCATCAAACATCTTAAGATTTTACTTACTGCTTGTCCAAATTTCACCATTTCACATGATATAGTTATTTTTGATTTACCTCTATCCTTTGTACTATGCCTATCTAGAGATTTTACTAGTAAAATGGGAGGATAAATTTATTCAAATTGGTCATACATGTTTTTTGGAACTAGATATAGAATCAAAGTCACTATAAGATTAGAACCTATTTCTAGAATCCACCTTGAACCATATATGTTGAATATGTCTAATATAAATTACAACCTTTAAGAGGAAGATGATGGTACTAATGACCAAGAACCTTATAATCCACTTAAAGGCATACTAGATCTACATTTAGATGAGTGGGATACTAACAACCATTGGTATGAAGCATATAAAAGTATTCAAGAATTTGGTTTTGGTGTTTACTACATGTGTGAAGAAGGTGACTCATTACCTAGTCTCACTAACCCAAAGCATGATCAAGAGGCAATATAGAATCTATACTTTGATGGATCTAGATAAAAAAATGGGAGTGGATCTAGTGAAATGTTTTTTTCACCATAAAATCAAAGGTATTATTATATAGTTAGATTTTAGTTTAGATCTACATCAAATACTATAGAGTTTGAAGCTCTTATTCATGGCCTTTAGTGGGCTAGAAAGAGAGGTATTAAGCTTTTGTAGGTGAAAGGTGATAGTGATTTAGTAGTGAAAAAATTCAAAGGTTTAAGTGTAGCAAATAAATCCCTCCTAAAGGCCTACAAACATATATTTTGGGACCTCATGGAAGATTTCCTAGCATTTTATATCCACTCCATTCCTAGAGGAGCCAATCAACATGTAGATAGACTTATTGCCATAGGAGAACAATATGATTTAATGGAACAACTCAAGGACAATAAAGGTCTTATATAGGACTTCAATTCCAAATAATGAGGTAGGTTGGAAAGTATTTGATAATGATAAACAAATAGCATATTTTCTATAGAATGAGGTAGAGTTATGCTCAAAGAATCAAAATAAATTGCAACGTCAATATGAAGATCAAATTGTTAAATTGAGATTCAACAAGATGCCTAAATTTTTGTTATCTTTGGAGAGAATATTCAATAAGGATGATAAAATAAGAAAGGATAAGGTAATCATCTCTTTTAAGGAAGAACATTATGAGCAAGTTCATATAGTTGAAGGTAAGGTACTCAAGTGGGTCAAAGTGAACTTTGATTATGAGAGATTACCATTAATTTCATTATGTAATGAGTACATGGATTATTTTCTTTGGAATATCATGATTTGAAAGGGTTTGACCCCAAATTAGCACAAAATATTATTTAACTTGAATAAGATGCAAAACTATTAAGATAGAAGCAAAGGCCCATTGATCCCAAGGTTGAAATTCTCATGAAAAAGGATCTTACCAAGCTGATTGAGTCAAATATAATATTTTGTATCAAGCACTCAGTGTGGGTAGCAAACCTTGTACCAGTGAGAAATAAAAATGGAGAGATAAGACTATGTGTAGATTTCAATGATCTGAGCAAAGTGTCACTAAAAGACCACTATCCTCTTCCCCTAATGGATAAAATCTTGAAAAGGGTATTAGGTTCACAAATATTTTATTTATTAGATGAATACTTTGGTTACAATAAGATATTGGTGAAACAAAAAGATTGGTATACAATAGATTTCATAACTAAATGTGGTACTTATGCCTATCAAAATATTCCTTTTGGGATCTCTAATGTTGGATTCACCTTCCAAAGGGAAATGGATGTTGCCTTTCAAGGTATTTTGAGTGAAATGGTATTAGTTTATCTTGATGACATTACTATATTTTTAAAAGATCCTAATCATCATCTAACACATTTGAGAGTTGTTTTTTATAGATGTAGACAATTTTGAGTTTCATTGAATCCAAAGAAGTGCATTTCAATGTATGAGGGGACATTTCTTCCGAATGTAGTGTCCAAATAAGGTCTTTCTATTGATCCAGAGATAATAGATGCAATCCTTTCTCTATAATTTCTAAAATATAATAAAGGATTGCCAAGATTCTTAGGCAAGATCAACTTTATCAGAATATTTATTCCTAGATTTGCAAAAATGGTAATACCACTCACCCAAATGCTAAAGAAACATCAATAATTTAGTTGGATTAAAGAGGGTAATATTAGCTTTGAATCCATAAAACAAGCCATCATCTAAGATCTTAATTTTCTTAATCCAAATTTTATTAAGAATTTCTTTATGTATACATTTTCTATATTAGTATACTTTTAGCCATGCTTATGCAATAAAATAGTGAAGGATTAGAACAACCATTACTTTTTTCAATCAAAATTTGAAAGACTATGAGGAGAGATATTCTTTTGTTAAAAATCATGTGCTTGTATTTATAATAAGTATGAAAAAATTTAGACATTTGGTTTCAAATAACAAGATTGTACTAATGGTAACTCACCCTAGTGTGAAAGATTTGATCCTCAATAGAGACTTAAGTGAAAAGAGATCTGGATGGGTCACTAAGTGCATGAAATATGATATATAAGTGAAGGTAAAAAATCTATTTTGAGGTAAAGGATTGTGTGAACATCTTTTAGAATATGTAAAAGAATAGAAAGAGATGGTTTTGACACTGCAAGACACCCAACGAGAAGATGAAGCTACTCTTCCATCTAGCTAGACATAAGACATTGATAGTTTCCTTAAAATAGGAAAATGTCCAATGGGATCAAATGCATCAAAAAGAAGATATTTTAGGCTCAAATCAGTACCATACATTTTTATTAATGGAGAATTATTCAAAAAGGGACATTAGAGGTATGTTTTTAAGGTGTGTTGAAGCTAGTCAATTTGACAAACATTTTAAAATAATTATGATAGTCTTTCTGGAGGCCATTTTTTAGCTAAGAACACATCTAAAAAAATCATTTGAGATAGTTACTTTTGGCCTTATTTATTTAAGGATGCACATGCATAGGTTATAAAGTGTGTAAAGTGTGTAATGTTTATAAGTAAATAGAAACTAGTTGTTATGCCATTAAATCCAATTCAAGCTGAGAAATATTTCATACAATAGGGTTTGGACTTAAATATCATATAAATAATCCATCCATCAATGGTCATAAGTGGGTCTTGACATTTATAGACTATTTGACTAGGTGGGTGGAAGGTGTGCCTTTGAAGGAGGCAAATAAGAACTCTATGTTTGAGTTCTATGAGAGTATAGTCACCCATTTTAGAGTACCTTCTACTATAATATAAAACAATGATTTGGAATTCAATAGTGAAAAGGTTTGTGAATGGTCTATTGAGTAAGTTATTTATTTGACATCTTCATCAAATTATTATCCACATGGTAATGGACTAGCTGACTCCACTAACAACAACCTGATTTAGATCATCAAAATAACACTAGAAGATAATTAAAGGTATTGACATAGAAATATGAATAATGATTTATGAGATGATAGAATCACCCCTAAGAAGTCCATTGGTCATTCACCTTATCTCTTACTCTATGTAAGAGAAGCAAAGCTCTGTTTTCATTGGAACTTCCAGCTTTGAAACTTTCACACCAGCTAGAGCTTCTAGAAAGTGATGTAATGGAGGTAAGGATGAATAAAATGAGAAAATTAAAAGAGATCAGAGATGATGCCATAAATATCATGTGGTATAAATAGTACTAAGTCAAGAAGACTTTTGACAAAATAGCTTCATCAAGGACATTTCATCAAGGTGACATAGTCCTCAAACGCGATGAGGACCATGAAAATTTTGAAAAACACTCCAAGTTTGATAGCCTTTGGAGTGGACCTTATGTCATCATAAGTTGAAAGGAAATAAATGCCTTTGAGCTTGCTAAATTGAATGGAGTGATCCTTCACATCCATCTAATGGGAGGCATCTTAAGTTCTGCTACTAGTTTGAGTTCATTCTCTTTGTACATAAGTAGGATAGGTCTATTTTCCTCCAAGTGCTTTTGCACATTGCTTTGTTTGTTAGTTTTTATCCATTTTTTTATTTTATTGTTATTTATTCCAAATTACTCCAAAAAGTGTTTCCAAAAATCAAGTAGAGTCTTTTTGTAAGAAACATTTCATCTATTAATTCATCTTAAACAAGCCTAATCAAAGTATAGGTTCCTTGACCAATACACTGGTCAAGCTAGCTGAGTCACCAAGAATGTTTGCCTTTTATCCCACATATCAAGCTTTGGCTACATATGGATAAGGAATCCTAGTAGAGTCCTAATAAAGTAGAATATGCAAATGGCTTTAAAATGGGTCTAGCAATGCAAGTAGAAGGATCTAAACAAGATCTCATGGTACTCATGATCATGTAGGGGCATATACCAGATTGACTAAGTATTGAGAGATCATCAAAACTTTTAAGGGTTAAGAAAAGGGTAAATTATGCAAGCTTTGGAGACTAGACCATCACCATGATGTCTTTTAGAAACAAATAAACTAGTTCACTTATGGGTTTTATAAATGAACCTTAGAAATATACAGAAGCTAAAGTATTATAGTTTAATGTTTTTCTACATGCCATGTTCATATCCTACAAATTTCATGTTCATGTGAACTTTTTAGCTCAATATATGGAGCTTTAATATTAGACCTATCGAGTAATATGTTCATGCAAGTGTCATGTTTGAGCTCCATAAAGTGACCATTTGGGTTCAGACATCCCTTAAAAGGTTTAAAGTTGATAAAGATCAAATAGTTTGCATGATTTCACGTTTTAACAAGCATATCCAAAGGTTCATGATGGTGTCAAATGAGTCAAAAGGACCTTAGGTTAAATCCATTAAAGAGATACAAGTTGGACAAGGTCTAATGGTGTGGTTATATCAAGATAAGATCTAGTGGTTCAAGCTTGACTACCAAGAAAGGGGGTCTAGATAAATAATTGATCAGTGTTACTTTGTACACTATGATATAATGATGTGAGATGAGTCAAAATGTCAAGGAGCTTGAGAGACCACCACATGGCATAAGAACTAAATTTGTAAACTGATAATGAATCCTAAAAATCAATATGCAATTGACATATGGCACCATCTTGGACAAAGTTTAAAATTCATGGGAGAGATCGATAACTCTTGATTATTTGTATTGAGTAGGATCAGTGTTTTGAGATGGGTCAATGAGTCAATGATCTAGGTCAGTTATTGATGACTAATGAAAAAAAAGGTTAAAAAGCCAAGGGAATTTTTTAACCAAGGCAAATAGATATTATAGGGTCATCCTTATACCACTGAATCTTGATCAAATTCCATGAGAAGGACATAGTGATGTAGTCTAGAATAGATAACATAAAGAGACTACCAATAAGGATAAACATGGACCTCTAGCTCTAGGGTTTGTGTCATAAAGGGATCTTTCTGTGACTATATTCACCATTGTTAGAAAAAAGAGCTAGAATTTCAAAGGGTGACATGAAGGCATATAGGTAGATCCCAATGATTTCATCTCCAAGACCAACTACATGAGAAGGACCCCTTATCTCCACTATGCACTCCATGACAAATTAGTTAGGATAAATTAACAATAAGATAATATTATAATTGAATAATTTAGCTATTGTAACTACATGGATGGTAGAACCTAACTGAGAATAACTTGAACCCACCATTACAACAAGGAGCATAAGTGTAACTGTGTAATCACTTAAATTAACTCAGATCAATGAAAAGGGTTTGAATGAGCATACTTTGTGGAGGAAGTTTTAATAGCTTTTCAAATGGATTTGAGCTCATTTGATTCCCTTTTAAGTACCAAAACTCCTTATCTCTTACTTATTTTATTCTATAAATATAGAATTGAAGCTATTTATGAGGATCCCTTATTTTGGTATGAATAAACTCTACTAGAATTATATTATGCACCTTTTGGAGTAATGAATAGAGAGTTTTGTAGTTATTTACTAATCTATATTTAGTGTTTTTGTGTTTGTTTGATATGAAAAAGTGGTTGTTACCTTCCCTTTACAGGTCCAAGATCAACCTAAGTGCTAGAGAATTTATTTATAGGTTATATAATGTGTCTTATCTTTGATCTCTCAAGGATATAATGGATTACCGAATGTAAGTGTCTTCAACTAGACCTTATTTCCATTGCTCCCTAGCCTGATTGTATCAAAATAACCTCTATATGAAATAATATTGCATAAAATCTATAATAAGCATTGCATTAGCTTCATTCATAGTCCACTATAGTGTTAAATAGTCTAAGATTTAGAATGTATATGACAAATTCAAGGTGCATCACCACCTATTAGAATAGTTTTCATTTTATGCAATCTCTTGACCCTTATCACCCCAATTAGTTTATATCTTAGAAATAAATGTCTAAACTATCATATCTAATGAACTAACCTCATTAAAAAATATATAGGTCTTGTCTAGATATAGACATCCCATAGCCTTAGATCATTCCCATATTAGTCTAGGTATGAGTCAGACTTGAATAAATATGACCTCTCTTGGGTGTTATCTAGATAGCTAATAACTAGATCAATGTTATTTTTTCCCTCCTTTTCATTCATATATTTTTTTTAAAAAGATGACAAATGCATCCTAAGAAGTGATCAATGAACCCAAATAATATCTAAACATGATCAAAGACTCACATGAGAAAATAAGATCAATGTATCGCACATCATGTAAGATTATCAAGGGAAAAGTGGGAGGAATCAAAGGTATCTTTGTTAAGGCTATAGATGCCTAGCCGGTAGTAGAGTATTACTTGATCTTCCCTATTTTTAATATGATTCAAACAAATTATAATAAATCCTACCATGTTTTTAAAGTCTTTGTTAAAATACTCAAAACTAAGGGTGAAAAGAGAATCAATTTATTAGACATAGATCTAAGCAATGAGTAAATCTAGTATGTTGCATGAAGTATTGACAATATATTTCACATTTATTATTTAATTATTATTTTATGGTGTGATTCACATTCAATTTATAGTTGTCAACTTAAGATTCTAGTTTATTGAATACTCAAGAGTATTCCCCCAATGAGTCATAATGTATTGTGCTCAACACATACCCACTCTCAAATTTTTTGAATAGAGACCCATTTGAATATGAAATGTCAAAATTATTAGTTGACAAACCTTTTTCATCAGAATTTATATATGTACCTATCTAGATTCAAAACTTTTATGTTCTAATTTCACACATGGATAATTATTGATTGTGTACTATATCTGATATAGATATAATCACTATTTTCCTTGTTATTCAAGATTTACTATGGGTTTTATTCAGACTAAACTATTTATGACTTTAAATTTTTTTATGTGTATGCAATTTTTCCAAAATTACACAAGAATTATAAACTAAAAAACTTAAGTTTCAAAATTTTCATATTTTGTATCTCACAACTTTTTCATGTCTTAAATTTTTCCACTTCACAACTTTTGGATGTCAAAAATTTTGGCATTTCACAAATTTTTCATGTCAAAACTTTTAAAACTTCAAAAAAAATTCATGTCATAACTTTTGGCACTTCACAACTTTTTCATGTCATAAATTTTGGTTAGTCATAACTTATGTTCATCATAACTATTGTCATTGGGACTTTTATTTATTGTGATATTTGTTTATCACAACTTTCATAAATTTGTGACTGTTTATGGTTCTTTGTAACTATGGTACTTGAAAATTTCTTATCTTTTACAACTTTAAACCATCAAAATATTTGGTCATCATAACTTTCAATAGTCAAAAATGGTGTCTTCATGTTTCATGCATCTAAAGCATTACAATATTTGGATAATTTATTTTTAATAAATTTTTTGACACCTAACTTTTGAGAGCACACCATGTAACATAATTGGGTTTTCATGAAACTAGAGACAAAGCAACATGTGTTTAGGGATAATAGTGTGGCATTCCTCTAAATATGTATAAACCCTATGTGGCATAACTACCAAAATAAGTTTCAAAGTTCAAATTAAATGAGTGAAACAGGCCTTGATCCATTGGACATTAATGGAATATGAACTAGAATTAAAGTCCCCACATTCAAGCTATATGATCCAATTATGAAGATATGCCATGCCTATTGATTAAAAAAAAGCTCGAATGAAATTGCATTCCATAGATAACTTGAATCCCTAATTGTATATGTTTACTTGTGAGCTACTTCTAGTGAGAAATCAAATCATTGAATTATCATAAGAACTATATACATGTGAACTAAATAAAATGACTTCCTCATAAAAGGTATTTAAAGGAGTGTTTCCACCATCAAAGTTATCTATTAAGGATTATATAGAAGACATGGACACCATCTTTGACATAATAATGTTCAATGGTGAATTTTCCAATTACGTATATCTTTAGGATATAATAGAAAACATGGACACCCATTCATGCAAATAAAGTCTAAAAGTTGAGAAAAAAAACTGGTGGATGACTTTCTACCATTGAAATTTTAACAACTACATTTTATGACAACTAAGCCAAAGTGATACCCTGGATCATCTTAGTTTCAGACCTATCCTTTATAGGTAAGGTGTCATAAAGTTTTATACACCACATGAAAAATAAAACATTTATCACTTGTATCTCAAAGATACATTCCATAGATACTTAAGGTTACCTATTATAGATGCCACATATGATGGGCACATATTTGAATTATGGAATAAATCTAGATCAATTTAAAAATGAATTGAGGAAATCGATTGCTCTAGGAAAAGTAGGCATCCTCAAGGCTAGAGACCTCATGCCCATCACCAAATTTAGGAAGGGAATCCATATTGGAATGACCCTAATGAATATATTATAATCATGGTGATAGGGACCAATGTGTCACCTTTATGTCTCCCTTAATTTTGTCCTTGATAAATTAGCTAATCAAGAAATAACTTACTAGTTATGGTGGAGTATTGATGAATATATGAAGAATAAACACAAAATCCTATTTCACATGTTTTCTTTGATTATTGGTAAATTGTGGTATAAAAATAGGAAACACTTTGGTTAAGTGGGAAAGATCAAGAAATTATACTCATTGGTGTCTTTGTAACATATGGATTGAGATCCCAAGGCCTTATTCAAAAAGATATCATAGTCCTAGGTATCCCTTATCAACATGAACCATATGAGCACGATTTCATTTTACTAAGTACAAAGGATGATGCTAAGGTCAAATATAGGGAAAAAATGGTTATATTGATGGAATATGTCTTAAAGGTGATATAGAAATACCCCTCCCTTATAATCATTGAGGCACACACGATAATTTCACCTCCAAGTGGATGGGATATAATGGATTATTAGTCCTCTAGGATTTCATAGTAGACTATGGATAAAGGTGAGCCATCCCAAGTACCACCACTCATTATGATGATGGATTTTAAGAAAAATATACATGTAGAGGAATCCTTAGTTATTACCAATTATTTGGGAGAAAAATGGAAACCAATTAGCATATATACTTCTAAATTTGAGGATCCTAGACTTCTTATTATAAGTGTGAATACTATTTATACAAATGTGGATGTTAAACCTTCCACCACTCAATTGGATCCTCCCTAGGTTAAAAATACAACACTCTATTACAAGAGGAAAATAAGATATTTTTAGGACCTTTTTCAATCATTTGATTCCCCTAAAAATTCAACTATGGAAGAATCATCACAAGATAAGGTTATGGACCAAGGAGAGATGATAGTAGTACAAGAAGGAATAGTTCATTTGATTAACCACCCTAAATATAAAGATGAAGATGAGGAATTGAAAAGGGATAAAATCCTAAGTATTTAGGGAATCAAATGGAAAACATCAATGGAGTCTCAAAAACTAGGTTACGTCATCACTAGTATGGTCATTAATACTTTGCTTACTTTGGGTCCTATTATTTCTTCAGTTGTTATGGTTGCTTTGGTCCATGTTGTTTCCATTATTCCCATTATTACTTTCATTCCTATTCTTTCCTCAGTTTCCATTATTTATATAGCCCAAATTATTTCCTTAGTAATTTTTACCTCTACTATTCTTGTTACTACTTTAGCTAAATTAGTTCCTATTATTTATAAGACTAAAAAGGTATATTTTAACAAAACTATGGGATCCCTTGCTATTACTTAGTTCATGTTTCCTCTACTCAGTTGGGTTTGACAATACCTTCATCTAATAGATATTAGGCCACTTATATTTTTTCCTCTACAATAAATAGTATAAATAAAACTACATACATTATACACCCCATGCTTTAGTTTGGTAATGTGGACTGATAGAAAATCATCTCTCTAGCTTTTCTAGAAGCACTAAAAGTAGAGGAATTAATGTTATCTTTAGGGGAAATTTTGGTAAAGATCACTTATAAGTAGACTCATCCAATTAATCCTATATAATTGATGATTCCACAATGATATTTAGACTTTAAATCCCATGTTACACAAAAACCTAATTTGACAGTAACAAAGTTACCCACTATGAGCTCTATTTATATTAAATCCACAAGAACTATCCCTAGAGTAAAGAAGAGGAAAATAGAAGATGAATCTCATAGGGGCCTAATTTTAGAGGAAGGACAAGATGTTATATATTTATCCAAGAGAAATAAAAAGTAACTTCGAGAGTCTCCCCATAATGAGTATTTTGTAGCCTATTTCTAGACTCATAAAGAAGCATTGTTGAAACTCCATGAAGGAACTAATCAAGCCAAACAAGAGTTGAAATAAGAGTTGGAATAGGTCTAGGAATAATAAAAATTATATTTATTCCTATGTAAATTAAGGATGATGTCTAAAATGTATCCTTTAGGCTATATAACATTATCGACATCATCAATTTAATGAGAATAGAGTTGTCTCCCCATATTGTTGAAACATCTAAATAAAATATTTTTTGAAAGAATATGAGAAAAAAATAAATTTACTTATATTTTACACAAGCCATAAGGATTTAATCCATATAGATTTAATGACACCACTTGACTCTACTAATGTTCTCAATTTGGTAGTCATCAAGACACAAGAAGCATGAGATTGGGTACTAATCATGCAAGCATAATTACCAATGCTAGCATAGTATGAAAGAAAGGTTCTAAGATTTTTGGGAGAGTTGAAGCTATCTTAGGATAGGGACCCTTATATGAAAATAATGGATGGGGATAGTTTAGATAAATTACTCTAATAAACATCTAATAATTTTAAGTATAGACTTGAAGGGTGTACACTAGAGGAAATTGAACAAGAACTAAGTTTTACTAGGAAGAAGGTAACTGAAGTGGAAATATTTCAAGTGGAGTTTACATCCATGAATGCCTCACATGCATTTTTTTTGGTGAAGGTAATTAGAGCACACATGTAATCAGTTTTCAACATGGACTCAATCAAACTTTTTCATGCTGTTAAGTACAAGAATTAACAATATATGGAGGAAGAAAAATAGGGCATGTCTATAGCATCAATCTCAACTCCACCAATCAGTTTAAATCATGTTACTACTTTATTCCCTATGACTACTTTAAGTTCCATGCAAGCCTCGAGGTTGAGTAAACCTTAAATTTATTTAGGTAATATTATATGTATTTTTCATGTAAATTGACAAAAGCAATTAGATTTTATTATTACTTTACGAATAAATGTAATAGTCAACTATAGAATTTTATAACATGCACATGTTGCATTAGTTTTTTAGTAATGATTCTTATGTGGACATAATTTTGGCTAGATTTAATTATACATGTAGAGTTTAAATCAAATTAGAACTCTAATTTTTATTATTATCATATAATTGTGTACTTTGCATGGATTTGGAGGATGAGACTCCTCCTTAAATTTATTTACACTTGTAATTCTCTTGTTTCAAAGGGGGCTAGAAAATTTTCATTAATATAGGAAGAAATATTTGGATTGTCATGCACCTGTGTTATATCCTCCTTCAACAAATATGTGTGATTAAATATGTTTTAATTTTATAGGTTATTTATTCATTAATTAAAAGTGTGTAAATGCTACTTATATTTAATTTTTATTATTGATAGTGTATACTGATATAAGATGTTCAAGAGTTATTAGATTATTTTCAAACATTGTTAATTTTTTACAATAGGGTTGACTATATATTTTCTCCTAATGTGTATGTGTGCCTCCCATGGTATAGATTTATATATGTGAGACATATTTTCCTTTTATACCACTGTAACCTAAGTTATATTATTTTGTTACAAGGGTGTGTAAACACTACTCTAAACAAAATCAATATTTAGCTAAAGTATTGAAGTATACTATACTGTATATCCTCATAATCCTTAATTGTGTTTGTATGCATGTGAAAAACAAATAATAATGTCATGCATCAGTTTAAGACACTTGTGCATGAATGAGATCATCTTGGAAGTATTCCTCTTTTTTATCACAAAATCACTTTTTTCTTCTCTACCACACCATTTTGAATTTTATTTTAATCACCTACCCACCTTAGCTTAGACTTCATCCATATGAATTAGATAGTATTTAATTTATTTTTGGTTTCACTCACTCGCACACACCCCATTAACAACCTATATCTTTAGCCAGCTATTCAAGCACTAAGTTTTTTAATACATACCTAGAAATTATACCCTAGATTAGATTTTACCTCAATTAAGATCCTAAACTATTAGAGGTCACCTAGTTATCTATGGTGTGTATAAATAATAGATCAATAAAAATTGTTTCATTACTTCATGAGGATTAAAATTTATCTAACTCTGAGATTTCTATTACATAATGCAAGTATGTTCTTGATTTTATTATAAATTTTAACATGGCTAATTGTAAGTTGGATCTAACTCATTTTCTATTTTGTATGAATCTTGAGGTTGATTT
Source organism: Torreya grandis (assembly GCA_037957365.1). Taxonomy (NCBI): domain Eukaryota; kingdom Viridiplantae; phylum Streptophyta; class Pinopsida; order Cupressales; family Taxaceae; genus Torreya; species Torreya grandis. The sequence goes on from JARHVA010004608.1 coordinate 1,344,872, forward strand.
TCCATCTCCTTTGGTTGATGTTTATTTATATAAATAACCTTTTTGTAGTCTCATCTATCTTATGCAAACTAAAAATAATATTTTATATGTAATGGGAATGGTATCCATATTTATATAGTAACCACATGAGCTAAACTAGAAATTAACTAAGTAGATTCTCTATTACATTTAAGGTACTAATAGTTTCTAGATTCACTATGGAATAGTCATTGATATTAGCATGATTGGTTATATAGATTTAGAATTGTAAGTCTACTTTAGGATACAATTTTTCCCTGATTTTAAGTCTAATAAGTTGGTCAAGTAAGAAAAAAAATGCTATTGTTTTATCTTCTACTAAGGTATAATAAATAAGAGTTATTAATTTTACCACTAAGGTTATTTGGCTTTAAATAATTCTCTTTATGTTTGGAATCCATTTTTGATGAAAAATAATCATATTCTATGATGACTAAAGTAACTAAAGCATAATATAGATCTATAATAATTTGGTCCTCTATCAATGGACCAAGCATATCAAGATTAACATGCATTTCATTCAGGATCTTATCCATGATCAAGTTATTGATCTTCACTACATCTAAAATAGATCAAATTATTGATATATTTACCAAATTGTTCACTAAGAACAAGTATCTCTATTTATAGGTTCTTATTGGAGTTTAGGTATCTCCATCTTCTTCTTCCTCTAAGGGATCATCTATATATACTTAGGTACATCATCAAGATTCTATGTCAGGACCGAATTGTTCTACCCACATAAGCTACACTTAGGAGGTGTTAGTGTATACTTTTTCCCATTATTTTATTTTACTTGCAAGTCTAATTATCCTACACAGGTTAATAATAGGTCATTAGAGGAAATGTACTTTTAGTCAAAATTTAATTGTGATTTGAGTTAATTACCTTTTTGGGTGACCTAATTATTCACTATATAATGTACCTTCCTATGTACTTTTTGGTTAATGCTAATTAATGAAAATTTTTGTTGTCAATACAATATTCTTCCTCTTGTGAGTTATTCTTTAAATTTCACTAATATATATAGATTCAACCTTATATTTTCAACCCTATCTAGTTTATCCTCAATTGTGGCCCAATTCAAAAACGTCTAATGCACATACTTGGTGGAATTCTATTTTCTCTCTTACATGTTGACTACTTATACTTGATATGGTTTTAATTTATCCTACATGATCATATACATATTTACATATTTTATGATGACACATTGATTCTTGTCCACTAGGGGATGGGGTATCATTATATCATTATATGATATTGGGCTACACTATTATGATACAATTATACAATAGGATCATATTTCTTGATTTCACTTCCTCCACATTTCTATGCTATCACATCTAGTGCCCCCTATTTCTTAGCATATATTACAGATTATTTTTATCCCTCCCACTATTATATTTTAAATCCCATTTACATTTTAACTCATTTTTAGATATTTTAATATTTTAAAAATATTAAATAAATAAAATAAAAAGGAAAATAAAAAACATTTAAATTATTCAAAAATCCAAAAATCAAGACACGAACATGACATGATTAGTAGATTACACTATTTATAGATATCACATGTTTGGTATATATCATATTATTTTAACACACACACACACATGCATTGCATGATATATGAGTGTGATGTAGAGCATACATGTTACATATGGACATATATATGCTTGAATTTTCTCAACCTAGTTTCCATGCCAATATTGAAGGCATCCTATTCCAAAGGTTTCAATATTATAGGTTTCACTATCTATATTTTTTTAATAAAGGTAAAACAAAGGTTATGATAGGATCCCATAACCTATTAAAATATAACAATGAATTCTCATAAAAAACAAAAAATCTGAAAACTAATTGTTTACATGTATCAAACTATCAACAAACCAACAAACACAACCAAATAAAATACAAATACATCATATTTCAAGGATAGCTTCACCCATTACTTTTCTTATTTTTCTCGACCTTGTCAAGTTGAGAATCATCTTAATCAAGATTAGTGAGATAAAGAATGTGTTTATAATTTTTTTAAACTTATTGGATAATCTTAGATATTCATTTTATTCTAAATATTTCCCTTATGATCTTGATATATTATATAGTTACTCATACCCAACTAAATATAAAACATGTGACTCTTTCAACATACCTTATTTTATCATAAAATATCCCTCTAAATGGTTAGATATCCCTATTTTAAATTTAGATTACTATTTTTTAAACTCTACCCTAAGAGGAATAAACCATATCTAATATGAAGTGTTATAAGGATGATAATATTATTTTATAAGACAAGGAAACTAATTCTCTAGTAGATATTTACCTTTTAATCTATTCTCATCTGAATCGTCAAGATAAGAGATTAACCACTCATTTTACTTTCTATCATCTATATGGGAATTTACTCTTGAAGCGATCCATTTATTAGAATCCATAATAATGGATTCTAAAATCATCATCATTTAGAAACTAAATCCAAGTTCCTTCATTTGATTGATGGGTTATGCTTTGTGGTCCTGATAGTGTCACATCCCTCATGACCACCATTATAGTTTCATGATATATATCACTAATACATGTCATGCTAGTTACTCGTATATTACATAGTGATACATGGATTTTTTATTATATAATGATGTGAAATTGATGCACATGGATGATGTAGGCTAGTATTTACTTTTTCTATATTCCATTGATGTTGTTTCTCTCTTCCATGAGATGCTATTTTATGCTTAACTTTTATGTGGGCCCCTTGGTATTGTTTGATGTGACATATTTGTGTCCCTTAAAAGTGACCCTTGTCCTTATTTATTATTTTTTTGTAGAATAACATAGATTATAAAGTTGTGAAGGACATTTTTCTAATATTAATGTATTATACACTCATTTTTTCATTATATAGTGTCTTTTGTAGTATTTTCACAACTTTTAATAGGCTAGAAAATGAAGAGACTCCAATTTTGGCACCAAGTATGAGAAGAAGCTAAATAAACATAGACTAGAAACATCTATATATACTTTAATTTATAATAGGAAGAGGGTTCCACTTTTAGAAAATATCAATTGAGATTATCTAGTTATGGTTACCTATGTGATTTCTTATAATGTTCCTTGTGTGAAATATCATGTGTAATGTTTTGGTTACTTTATATCTAAACTATTATGAATGAAATACATTAGTTTTTGCAATATTGGTTATTCTTAATTCTAGAATAACATAGAATAAATAATGCTTCATATGTTTTTATCGTCCAATTTCCTATCTTTAAATGATAAAATATTCTATTCACATGAAGCATATCATAGATATACTTGTCCTTATTATGTTCTGATGCTTCAAGAGCCTATTATGTCTCTCAATTTTTTGCTTATTTCTTAATTAAAGAAGTAATAAACTAGTAATAAGGGTGTGGTAGAAGAACCTGTTTGTTTATGTATGTTTGATCCATACAAGTGTGAATATCTCCTCTTTGTTCTAGGAAGAATGAACTATATATAATAAATCACTCATGTAAAGGGTTTGTTAGATTGGTAGTAAGTTGGATTGCCTAGCATGAGCTAGATCAAAGAAGTGTGAGCTTGCTAAGAGGATATCAATCCACTCTTTGATAATAATTAAGTTGAAAGAGATAAAATTGAACTACTTGCACCAAATAATAGAAAAAATTAAAATTAAATACAAGACGAAATAGATGCTTGATAATGAAAATAGACTAAATTTAATAATAATGGGTCAATACTAGCGCTAAAGTGGGTCATGTAAGGTTTAGAAAATAGGTGACGTCTCTATGAATAGGTGGGGACACAACAAGTCAAATTTTATTATGGGTAAGGGGTTGGAAATAAATCATTATTATTTCTTTCCATAGTGACCATCGATGGTTGGGGTGACCATTTACTTTTAGGCTAGCTATTGGTAGTTGAGTTGACCATCAGTGTTCAGGGTGACCATCGATAGTTCTTGTGGATTTTGAAGATGTTTAAAAAAGGATTTATAGAATGGGTTAGTAAAGGGTCTAAGATTTTGTTAAGGGTTTGGGATTTATAAATCTAGATGTATAAAGGTTTGATTGGGATAGGGAAGTCAGAAACCAAAATAATAAAACTAGAAATACAAAATTTACTTATTTTATTACTTAAATGCTAATGGCTGATCTTGGGGAAATTTTGGTAGAGTAATGACACTTTGCCTAAAGATAAATTTTATCAAAGGTTTAAGTCTCTATTACAACATTGAATTATTAGAATGAAGACCTAATGGTAGATGGCTTGATCACCTATGTGCAAGAGATGATTGATTATGGATGTGAAGGATCCCCTTTCACCTCCTACTCCCCTCCTTTTTTAAGAAAAGAGAGATGGAGGTTAAAGGTTCTATATGAGGTTACGACTACTAATATTGATGAATCATGATGTGTTAGTAGTGGGTAAGGTAAACACATAAAATTGTGTCATGTTCACCTATATATAGGTGGTGTGTTTGTTTAGGTGGTGGAGAAGAGACCTAACCATCGACAATAAAGGTGATCATCAGTGGTCAATCTAAACATAAATGACTGAGTGTCAAATTCTAAGTGGCGTATAAAGGGGTAAGTTAGTGAGTTGGTTAGTTAATTAGCTAAACTAACTCAAGGTCATGGTCAAGGGTTAGGTAATGGTCTGATCTAGGGGTGTTTTGATGTTTAGAATTATAGTGTGTAGAATTTTTGTGTCTACATTTTCCCCCTTTCTGTTATGTAATTTATGTCAGCAAGATGTAAAAAAATAGGATTGTGGGTCAAAGGTTGGTTGCCTCAATCATGAGAGGAGGTGTTCCCCCATAAATTAAGAGTTAATAAGGTGAAACTAAAATTGATTCAAGGTTTGATAAATGTTTTAATGTGCATCATGAGGTTGGTGACAATGGTGGTTGGGTATTTGAAGCACAAACATGTGCATAAAATGTGACTAAGTTATGATAGCCAATATTGTGCATAAACTAAGTTGCCATAGTTGGCAAAAATGAGTTCGATTCTATAAGGATAAGTGGTAAGGTAATTATCCTCATCATTAGTCATAGCTTATCAGGTTATTCTTATCAAATATTCTAGACAAGGTTGGTGTTTTCATAGGTACTTGAGGTAAGAAGTGCTCCTATGAAAAACAAAAGTGTTCTATTTATACACTAGGTGGTGTAATTTCAAATTTTCAACATGGTAAGGTTGGTTGATGCAGTCAAAAGGACCTAGGTAAGGTTATCACAAAATATGTGATACTTCAAGCCAAAATGGCCAACATTGAGGTGGATGTGGTTGGGTGGTTTGTTGGTTAGAGAGGGTGTTTTCAAAAGTTTCATGGTTGGTTTATGGAGAAGGTGGCCTCTAAAGATGGATTTTATTTTGGTGGAGAGGTATAATCTCCAAAAAAGGCAGAAATAAGGTATTGGGGGAGATGCAACATATATTGATTGGTTTAAGGAGGAGTTTGAGGCCCTAGTAGTTTTAGATGTGGTTTGGAGGCCATATTTAGGATTTTTGAGGTGGGCCCACTATACCTGTCATATTTTGTCATTATAGAGATAGAGGTGGGTTTATAAGAGGAGAGAAGGTGAGACTAATCTCATCCCATTTGATATAGTTTGTAGGTAGTTCAGCCTAGTACAAGGGATCCCATATCCATCCCTAAGGTATAAGAGGGAGGATATTATTTTTTTGTTTCCTAATCCATAGCTAAAGGAGGTGGTTCATGATCAGTAGGATCTATCAGTAAGAGAGATATTGATGATGTTAGTTTTGTTGATGGGTACAGATGATGGTATCAAGCCTTATATGTAGTAGCTAATTTTGGGTAGGATGATGGGGGTAGGTATCCCATGGATGTGGGTCCAATCGGTGTGGGTTCACAAGTATATGTATAAGGACGTGGCCTTGATGGATAAGGAGTGGCACTAACCACTACACAGGTCTAGATCATAACATTACAAGGATAGGCACCAACATTATAGGGCTAGATTATGACATTATAGGGTAAATTTGTGACTTTGATAAATAATGGGGACCAAGATAAGACTTAACTATGCTTGTTAACCTAGGAGATAAATAACTTGAGATAGAGAGGAGCAGCTATAACACCAATACGACAACTAAGTAATATCCTTATGGCATGGTACTTGGCCATAGTTGAGTATTTTTGATATTATGAGGCCATAATTTTGACATAATGTCCACAAGAGCCCCAATGGGGTGAGTATATATCCAAATTGGTAATTGGTGTATGGGTATCAACTCTAGGTTAGTGGGTTACTTCAATGAGTGGGTAAGTAGGCATCTTAAGAGGGTAGGCACCATATGTTGGTGGTAGCATAGGAGGGGCTAGTGGTAGTGGTTCCCTTGGGGCATATTTTATATGATATGATATATGTAGATGTAGATGTGACATGGTTATGGTTTAGTGGGTTAATTCAATGAGTGGGTAGGCACACATCTCAAGATGGTAGGCACCATATGTTGGTGGTAGCACAGGAGGGCCCAGTGGTAGTGGTTCCCATGGGGCATAGTTTATATGATATGATATATGTATATGTATATGTGACATGGTTATGGTTTATGATTATAGATGTGATGTGGTTCACGATGTTTATGATTATATATGGTTTGATTATGGTTATTAATGTAATTTATAATATCTAATCATGTGATGGTATGATCTTAATTATGGTATCTATAATCATGGATATGATGATGTGATTATGGTTATATATGTGATGTTCTTTATTTAGTTTTTTTATAACACATAAAATATGTTAGATAACAAACTATATGTGGGGAAAGAAAAAATGAGACATATGTCCAAGTGAATATATGAACCAATTATAAGAAGACAAGAAAAATGCATGATAATCCTTCATTGGTAATGACTTAAAAAAATTGAAATTAGATTGGCCTCATGAACATAATCCATTTAAATGCTTTGAATTATCATTTTTTGGTTGATAAAAAGGTGTTATGATCACATTATGTCAAGTAAGCTCAAATTCCCTTGATTTGTAGATGGTACAAAGGGGTGATGCGTGGTAGGTGATATGAAGGGAAAATGAGTGATAAGTAAGGTAACCTTATGTGGGTTAGCTTTCCCCTTACATAGGTGACCTAAGAGCCATAATAGACAAGTTCATGTCATATACAAGGTGTATACTAATTGAAATGGGAAGTCTACTAATGTTACATGTGAAATTTAATTGCATCTTTTTTGGGATGACTTGTTTTGATTTTTATATAAGGTCATTTTTTGCTTTGTTTTGATAGGTTATGAAGCTTATTTATTTGGGAAGATTTAAGTGATTTCTTTGACAAATTTGACTTAGCCATCCTTCAAGGTAGTTGTCTAAGTTTGGGTTTGTTTATTTGGTAGTTGTCTTTCAAGCAATTTAGATTTTAGGTAGCTATTCTTATAGGGAGTAGTCTGCATGCTAGAGATATTTGACCAAAGTTATATTTTGGTATCCCAAATAATTTTTATTATAGTTTATACATAGATAATTATATTTAGGCTTAGAAGTTTGCCTTTATGGGAGCAAAACCTAGAGAACATGAAGGTTAATGATAGGTGAAAGAGGTGGTGTTGAGAGATAATAACCATGGGATTGTATCTAGTTAGGGATGAAAAGTATCCATAAGAACCATACCATGTGTGGATATATGGTATCCATATTTAGGATTGGGCTATGATTGTGATGGTTAATCACATGGTTATATGTTGTAATTGGTTGTCCTTAAAGGGATAGGATGAGGGTATTAAGAGGGTGAAGATCTTGTGAATCAAGGGATGATCTAAAGTTAGAAAAAAGGTGAGTTTGATCCTTATTTAACAAAATATAAGATGTAGATATGAAGAATTAAGAGGCTCAAGTTCTATTTTTCATTTAAGAGAGGATAAATGGTAAGCTCTTGATATATACTTGTGGGTTATGATGTAGGGTTCAAGCTAATTAAAATAAAAATTGCATCATCTGCTTTTATCCATAATTTTTATATGTTGATTCTCCTTCAAGACGAGGTGTTAGATGTCGAATTATCATTATTTTAGGTATTTTTTATTGGTATACATGAAGATGGTTAAGTGCTGCTAGGTGACATACACCAAGTAACTCAATTTGTGCTAGACACTTTTGATGATAGTCACTTTTGAAAATGATGTCTTGTAAATATGTCAAAAGAGATGGAATTTGGACTTCAAGAGGAAATAATACCTCTATACCAAAGGTAAGAGAGAAAGAGCTAACACCCATAGAGGTTTGAAATCTAGAGTGATAGGCCCATAAAGCAAAATGGATGTGTAAGTGTCAATCTTGACTAGAAGCACTAACCACTTTTGTTAACATTTTGTTGAGGGATTTTTAGAGTATTTTGCATATCTATTTTTTTTTGGATGGTAAGGTGAGGAAAATCTTATCTTGGTGTGAAATGTGTCAGAAAGATCTTAGACTTGTATATTTTGAAATATTTGCCATTATTGGTGATGATCTTATAGCAAACACAAAAATTATAGATGGTATGATGGTTGATGAAGTTGACTCTCTTATTGGCTTTGGTAGAGATGATAGCAATATATTCCACCAACATGGTGAAAAAACTAGTAGTGGTGATGATGGAGTGGTACCACTATGAATAATGAGGATTAATTTCCCCAATGAGATCTAGTCCCTATTATGAGAAGGGATAAAATTTATTAGATACTTGAAGGCCAAGGGCTTTTTCATAATGTAAATTGCCATGTTGCTAACATTTAACATAATCACTATAATCCTAGTTACGAGTGGGCCAATAGTATCCAAGGCAAATGATAAATTTAGTGATATCTTAACCACTAAAGTGTCTCACACAGATTTCATCATACATTTCTTTGATATCATGGAAAGCTTCATGATTGCATAGGAAATAGAGAAGGAGGCCATCAAAACCACATTTGTAAAGGATTCTCACTAGTATGGTATAATGAGAGGTACTCTTAACAAAGGATCCTTAGGCATTCCTAGAAAATTTGGGAGGAATGATATAAAGGTTGGCGTAGTTAAAGGTTTATTTGTATCAAGTGTCTGATGGAGATGCGTCCACACTAAAAATGGTAGTGAGGTCAGATTGGATATAAGAGGGTGTGATAAAATGATGAATGGTGATAAAGAGTTTGGAATTGGATGATTGAGATGGGATTTGGGAGGTAAGGAAAGCCATTATATCCATGAATTTATTGGTATATTGTGGAACATATAAGATAAGATAATGATCAAATGATGATAAGAGCACATCTACTAGATATTTGTACTTTTATAAGACTTCATTCTTATATTGGTAGGATCCATTGACATGGTTTAAAAAATGCTAAGACTCACCAAAGACACTGATCATATTGACTCCTAAGGCTATAAAAATTTGGATACATATTACTATAGATTCATACTCAGCCACATTGTTGGTATATTCAAAGTCTAGTTTGAAGGAAAGAGGAAGAGGTTCTCTATCAAGGACAATGAGAATAACTCTATCACCCCTATCATGTTGGCAATTAGAGCCATCAAAAAACATGGTCATTTGATAGGTGATGTCATCTTGATAAAGAGTCACGATGGACTCATCCAAAAACATAAGAGGAAGTGGTTATTTTTCTAGTAAAGGATCTTTGAATAGTTGATCATCAATAAATTTCCCTTTAAACAAATTCTACTAGATGAACTCAAGGTCAAACTCAGCTAGGAGCATGAGCTACTTAGCCATACACTAGTTTTGGTATGTTTTAGGGTACATGAGCTTGAGGGGGTCAGTATTAGTGATGACAAAGGTTTTCTAATTGAGGAGATAATGACTAAGTTTTGTAGCAACAAAGACTAAAGTGAGGCAAAGTTTCTTAATATAGGTGTACCGAGTTTCATACTCTATAAGTGTGTGGCTAATGTAGTAAACCACATTATTTATTTTGTTCATCATAGTGAGAGAGAATTACCCCTAAGGAAAGGTTAGTGGAGGATATATAAAGATATAAGGGTTGGTCCCCTTTAGGTGGGATGATAATGGGTGGAGAAAGAAGGTACTCTTTGAATGAATGAAAGGATTGTTGCTAGTCTATAGTCCACTTAAAAGATGTATCTTTCTTGAGAATATGGTGAAAAGGTTGACATCTATCTGATAACTAAGAGATGAAGTGATAGATAGATTGGAGATTGCCCTATAGCCTATGGAGTTGTTTAAGGTGGGTTGAAAGTAAAATTTAAAGGATTTCTCTAAATTTAATAGGGTCTACTTCAATTCCTCAAAGAGAGATGACAAATCCAAGAAGATTTATAGATAAGGCCCTAAAAACACATTTCTTGAGTTTAAGTTAGACATAAAAATGTATTAGGCATTTAAAGATAATTTTGAGAAAATAAAGATGATCTTTGTGATATTTGGATTTCCCAAGGAGATTACCTACATAGTCCTCTACAATTTTATGGATGAGATCATGGAAGATTTAGGTCATCACATGTTGGTAGGTTACTCCATTGTTATTCAAACAAATAGCATGACCCTATAATAAAAGGTTCCCCAAGGGGTGATGAAAGAGGTTTTATTTTGATCTTTGAGGGCAATCAAGATCTGGTTATATCCCAAAAAACCATACATGAGATACATATCATGGCTAGCTATAAGATCAATAAGTTTGTCGATGCTAAGCAAAGGGAAGACATCCTTTGGACAAGAAAGGTTGATTTTAGGGAAGTAAATATAGAGGAGAAGTCTCCCTATGGGTTTGGTGATGGGAACAATGTTGGAAACCTATTCGCAATGGTCGATGGGTTAGATGAAATTTATAGATAAGAGGCATTGAAGCTCTTATTTGACTAGAAAGGCAATATGAGGATACATCCTATGAAGCTTTTACCTAATAGGCTTGGCATCGAGATGGATGATGATGTTATAGAAAGTAATCAAAGGGTTAATTTTCTGCATATCCTAATAGGACCAGGCAAATTCAATGATGTGGTCATGAAGGAAAGAAGGATAATCCTATTACTTTGTAGAATCTAAGGATTGACCAATATTTACGATGCAAGGGTCATCCTGAGTACCCAAGTTAACATTGATAATGGATTTGTTCAACATGGTTTGGTTCTCTATAGGAAGGGATTTGTGGATAGAATAATCCCCCACACCAAGATAAGTGAAAATGAAATTATCATCCTGACATTGGATGGTGTTTACGGTAGGAGAATAATTTTCTACCATCTCAAGATGAATTAGAGGAAAATTTATAATTTGGACAACCTTTTGATAGGTCAAGGGACTCAAACTAATGATATTGACTAAAAATTTTTAGGAGGAATGATTTTAAAATCCTCAGACTTTGAAAGAGGTGAGGTTGGTGAGGATGGGATTTCTTCTTCAATGGTGGTGATGGGTTTGGGTGAATCAATGGGATCTTCTAGTGGGATGAACCTAAGGCCAAATAGCTCACAATATTTGTATTTTTTTTTATAAAAGGTAACTATTCGGGTCCATATTCATAATGGTTAAGGCCAAGTCCTTTCTAGGCACACCTATGAAGGTATAATTTGGTTAATTTTAGCTTATCCAAATAGGAAAAATTAGATGTAAATGGTCAGATAGAAGAGGTGGTGGAAGAAGTGAGAAGTGAATGATTAAGTACCCCATAGATGAAGTTCTTTTGGTGGTTGGTTAGATTAAAAGGGATAGTGGTTCTAATAGTAGGGTTGTATGTAGGATCATGGTCGAGGTTCCCATACTCTCAAGGAGTAGGTAAGGCATCTAATGCCAAAAATTGATACTCTCCAAATGAGAGATGTTATAACATAGGTTCTAAGGGGTTATCTAAGTCATATGAAAAGAAAGGATAGATGATCTAGTTGAATCTTCATTGATGGTAGGGGTGGAGTTCTTATTGGTTGGTGATAAGGTGGTGTTTTTTTTAGTTGGTGGCAAGGTGGATGAGTGAGTAAGAGGAACATCATTTGGTCGATATGTCATGTTTTAGGATGTAAAAGGAATAGGGTTATCTTATATGTTGATGATCTAACCCTCATGTTTAAACTTGACACATCAATGCAAGGTAGAAGGGACACAATTCATGACTCATATCCAAGGGCATCCAATTAATATATTGTATTGTAAATCAACTTATACAATGTAGAAGAGCTCTAGAGGTGTACAAGGTCCAAAGCAAATGTGGAGAATGATTGTTTTGAAGTTTTTGGCCATAGTATCATTAAAGGAAAGGAGGATCATTAAGGTTTATGACATGATATTCTTTGGCAGTTAGAGTTGGTCATAATCACGAGAGGAGATAATATTAATATTAATTCCCCCATCAATCATCACCATTTTTATGTGGTTTTAATTGATGTACGCAGTGATGAAGAGAGGAAGATCTAGATCTTTAGGATAAATACAAGTTATTTACTAATTCATAAATATGAAAAGGATGACTTATTGAAGATTTTCAAAAAAGGCTAATCTTCATTAGTTAATATAAGCTCATCTTCATATAATGGGGTAAAGTTTTGATTAGTTCATATAGGCTCATCTTCATTGGTGTCTAGTCAAGCTTCTTCAGAACTACTCATTAGATAGATTCAAAAGGGTTGGAGGCAACTGCACACAAAATGGATTTTTTGGGTTTTGGTGAAGGCGAAGGTGTTTGATTTTGGTTGAAAGTTTTATGGGTAGAAGGATAAGTTCATTGAATTGATATTTTATCCTTCCCTTTATCTTTTTATTAGGCCCAAGATTAGGGAGCCATATGAATAGTGTGAATGAGGGGAGGTGTTGGGCTAGAAAGTTGATTTATTTCCTCCTCACCCTTGGGTGTGAGTTTGGGAATATTTATGTGTTGGGTAAGTTGGTTTTGTGGTTGGGTTGGTAATGGGCTAAAGATAGGATCATCTATTAATAGATAATCCTCATCCCATAAGTTATGGACAAGTGCTTGGAGAGCTTTATAGTTATCCATGCCATATCTAGGTGTCTTATGGTATGAGTAGATTAAACTATCATAAAATTAAGATGGTTTGGATTTTTAAGGTTCAAAGGGTCTAATAGGAGGTAGGATTAAAGAATTTTTTAACAAATTTTGTAAAATGGTTGAATAATATTTGAAAAAGGTGTTGAGGGTGATTAGTTTATGGTTTTAGGGATGAGAGCCTTCTTAGAAGTAAGCTTCACTATTAAAGGTGTAGGTGGTATAATGGTTTTAGTAGGTGGGTTTATTTGGTTTTGGATGGTTTCAAGGTGGGGGATTTAAAGGTGAAATATTTAGAAGTGGATGATTGAGATGTTGAAGGTTTGGAGATAGGTGAAAAGGCGGAGGTAGAGATATTAGTTAAAAATGATGGGGAGGTTGATATTTTAGAAGGGGTTGGTAAAGGTGGAATTAAAATAGGAAGTTTAGTTTGAGTAGTTTTGGTATGGTTAGCCTTCTTGATAGAAGGATGAGCTCCTATGATGGAAGAAGGATACGGTCATAAGAAATAAGGTAAGAGGGAAGGAGGTGGTATGGTTATGGTTTTAGGTGGAAGTTTGGGTGGTTCCACCTTTTTTGTTGGTTTGGTTAATGTTTTACTTGGTGGACTAGATGGGTTTAAATCCAACTTCAAAGATGGTTGGATAAGGCTAGGAATAGGAATCACCCCTAGGTTCTTGATAGGTTTGATGAGAGAGGTGTAAGGTGATGTGATAATTTTGGATGGAGATGGTTTGGATGGATCTTCCATAATTTTTTAGGGAGAGGTGTTTGATGAAGGTATTGAGGTGATGATAAATTTAATGGGAAGTCCAAGATGGTGACAAAATGTGGCTCTATCAAGATTGGGTTGGAAGGAGAATTATAGGATTTGGACAAATCTAGAGAAAGGTTTATAAATTGGATTTATTCCTTGGTCATTGGTTTCAAATATTAGGCCCACAAGTTGAGGTGAGAAAGTAGTTTATTCACCCTTGTCCTTGATGAAAGGTTCCAAGATTTGGGAAGATTTTTCCTCCATGGGGGGAGTAGATAAAGTGATCTCTTCTTTTGGAATGGTTCCCAAAACAGAGAGAGCGTTATTCCATGGTTGGAGAGGAAGTGTGATGATAATGGTTTCCTCCTTTGGTATTTCCATCAAAGGAGAGGTTGGTAAGTTAATTATCTCCTCAAGTAAAAGAGAAGATGTAGTTGCTTCCTTTTCTTTAGTGCCCAAAGGAATAGAGGGTGATTTTTTCACTTCAATAAGTGGAGTATTGGAAGAGGAGGTTGAGGCAATGGTTTCCTTAATGATAGGTTCATTGATAATAACATTGACTATTTGGACCTCACAAGCATGAGATGATTCTAGTTTTTTATCATGATGGTTGGTGGAAGGAGCATGATTGGCAAAAGGGTGTCACAATATGTTAAGTTACTAATTCAAGGGTGCATTGGGATTGTCCAATACAAGTTATCCTTTATCAATAAAGTCTTAGACAATGGTTTTGAAGGTGTTGAGCCTACTAATGTCATGTCAGATGACATGGTGGAAAGTACATAGATCATTCTCATTTTACGAAACCAGGCACATGGTAAAAAACATCAAATCATAGAGGAGATTTGATAGGGGGATGTTGTTTGATTTTGTACTTGAGAAACTTGTCAAAAATTGAAGCATATGACTATGCTAACAAAGTATATTATTTTACAGTAACCCAATTTTGATTTTAGGTTTATTGACTGGAGGGGTTAGAGGAATTGGTTTGGTTGGCTTGGTTGACAACTAGAGGTAGGGATGTTTTAAGGATAACTATGTTTATGGCTACCTTTGGATTGGTGCTTAGGTAGTTTTATTAATTTTTGGTTCTGTATGAAGAAGGTTCACTAGATTTGAAGCTAGGATTCTTGTTTCTTATCTTCAAATTTCCCCCATAAATGGTTGTGATTTATGGTTTGTGTGCCATGGTGATAGCCTCATCAATGGTTCTGAAGGTATGATCCTATATAGTAGGGGTAATTTGTTTGGCACAAGCTTGAGATAAAAGTTGAATCAATTCAAGTTAGGGTAAAGGGAAATAGAGTTGGTTGATAAGACCTCTCGATCATGCTACAAAATTGACAATTGACTCATCATCAAACTAGCTAATGAAATAGAGGTCAATAATGGAGATATTCGTAGATATATTGATGGAGAAGTGATCTAAAAAGTTTTGGACAAGTTGAGAAAAAAATATGGAGTGTTTGATGAGAGAACTATAACAATCTAAGGCTGGTCTAGATAAAGACATGGGGAAGATATGAAAGAGAAGAGCATCATCATATGCAATCAAATAGAAAGAATTAAAAATCCTTTGAAGTGTTGTTGGGGATCCTCCTTGCTTTGAAACTTGGAAAACATAGGTAGTTCCCATTGAGGATGATAAGTCTGGATAGGAATAGATGGATGAATAGGTTCATTAAATATTTGATCATAAGACAAGAGTTTGTGAGCCTTAGAGATAGATTATTCTAGGTTGGTCATTTTGTCCATCAACATTTTGACTAAATCCATTTGGGGTTGGGAAGATCCATAATTGAATGGTAAGTTTTGTTGAGGCTAGGTGGATACAGTATATGGATGACTAGTATAAGGTTGAGAGGATACCACATGTTGGTATGTGGTCATTAAGGGTTGGGATGATGCCAGATAAGGATTAATGGACATAAAAGTTTGGGTACAAGGTGCAGTTATGTATCATTATGGATTGGGAATATATCATGGTTAGTGTGTGATGGGTATTTTGTGAGGGATTAATATGGGTTAATTTGGAGGTATGATTGAAGTGGTAGGTTAATGAATTGATATGGATTGGGTTAGAGGTGTGGTTTTGGGGTGATTGGTAACTCTAGTACTAAAGGTGGAAGGGTAGAAGGTATAGAAAGAATTAAATTTTGAAGTAGGGTGTATATTGGTGGTTGGTAGTGATAAGGGGAATATTATATGATATCCCTAAATTGGGTAGAGTATGGGTAGCAATAGATGATGTTGCCCCTATGTTGGAGGTGTTGGTTGGTGCACAGGGTGTTTTGTTATTGGTTAGGATGTTTCATTGAGTTTGGGTGGAGGTAGTGGATGGGATATAACTATAAGAGGATGATTAGGTGATCATAGGTTGGGTGGAGGTGGTGTCAATCATAAAATGGGGTGGTATTCCATAAGTTGGATCTGTAAGAGGAGCCGAAGTAGTAGGGGTGCGGTGAGATAAGGTGTTGAGGTAAAATTGAAGATCCATGGGGTTGTTATCATGGAAGGCAATGAAATATGCATCACCTTTGAAAACTATTCAAGGAATGATAGGAGGGGGAAAATGATGGGGAAAACCATTAATAGCAAAGGTGTACTCCATAGAGGAAGAATAAGAGGAAGGTGGTTCTCGGTTGGTTTGATTCATCAACTATTGTCTAGTAAAGACCATGTGAGGAATGAAAAATAAATGACAAAAATATCAAAACTCAAACACAAATAAATCAAAAGTAAAAGTTCTCAAAGAAATAAACAAATTCACTAGAGTGCATTGAAGAAGAACTTGGGTTTGTAGATCAGGTACTAGAAAGGAATTCTAAGGTTGGTTTTAAGTTTTTAAAGGCTCTTAAAAATCTATATTGAAAGTTAGTACATAGATTGATAGTAGGGCCTACCCCCTCAATTCACACACCACATTGATAAGGGTGTTAGGTGCTTAGCCAAGATATAATAAATTTTAGTGTTTGCACTCAACTAAAGAGTTGAGTTTTTGTTTCTCTTCTTGATAATGACCTCTACATAAGATAGCCAAAAGTTAAAGTTTACCAATAGGTGGTGAAATCATATTTAATCATTATGTCAATTATTTTGATGTGTTGATTGATTATGTGGTTTGGTATAGTGTGTGATAAAAAGAGTGAAACTACAGTTCATTACTTTTGTTTTAAGTTAACTAGATGAACTAAAAGCATGAGAGAAATAAATGTACATAAGGTTTATTTTGTACCCAAAAGAAATTTTGAATTTCATTATATGAGCATAGAATAAAGGAAGACAAGGAAACCTAGGTGCTACTAGGTCCCATTGGGTGTACCAAAATGTTTCTCTCAATTTTTTCTCATTTATTAATTAAATAAGTAAGAAAACACTAATAAGGGTGTGGTAGAAGAACCTATTTGTTTATGCACACATGATCTAGACAAGTGTGAAGAGATCCTCTTTGTCTTGGGAAGAATGACCTTTAGATAAGAAATAACTCATGAAAATGGGTCATTATATGGGTAGTAAGGTCAATTACTTAGTGTGAGATATATCTAAGAAGAGTGAGATTGCTAGGTGGTTGTCAATCCACCCTTTGATAAAAATTAAGTTGAAAGAGATAAAAGTGAACTACTTGCATCAAATACCAAAAAGAACTAAAATCAAATACAAGAAGAAATAGATGATTGATAATGAAAATAGACTAAATATAACAATCATAGGTTAATACTAATGCTAAAGTAGGTCAAGTTATGTTCAAAAAATAGGTGAGGTCTCTATGAATAGGCAAGGACATATCAAGTTAGATTTGGTTGGGGGTAAGGGGTTAGAAATAACTTGATGTTATTTCATTCCATAGTTACCATTAATGGTTGGGTTGATCATTGATGATTAGGCTAACCATCAATGGTTGGGCTGGCCATTGGTATTTATGGTGACCATAGATAGTTACTATAGATTCTGAAGATGTTAAGAAAGTTGTAGAATGGGTCAGTGAATGGTTTGGGGTTTGGTTAAGGGTTCAAGATTTGGAAAGTTAGATTTATAAATTTTTTATTAGGACAAGGAGGTTAGAATCCAAAATAACAAAACTAGAAATCAAAAATGTGCCTATTTTGTTTCTTGAAGGTTGATGGCTGATCTTGGGGAAATTTTGGTAGAGTAATGGTACTTTACCTTAAGAGAAATTTTGATAGAGGTTTAGGTATCTATTTTAGTTATTGAATTACTTAAGGGAAGACTTACTGGTAGATGGCTTGATCAACTATGTGCAAGAA
Source organism: Torreya grandis (assembly GCA_037957365.1). Lineage (NCBI taxonomy): Eukaryota > Viridiplantae > Streptophyta > Pinopsida > Cupressales > Taxaceae > Torreya > Torreya grandis. The sequence continues at coordinate 1,362,908 of JARHVA010004608.1, forward strand.
ATTATTTATTATGGATGTGAAGGATCCCCTTTCACCTCCTACTCCCCTTCTTTTATACGCAAAGAGAGATAGAGGTAAAAGGTTCCATAGGAGGTTAGGACTATTGATTTCAATGCATCATGATGTGTTAGTAATGGGTAAGTTAAACATATTTAATTATGTCATGTTATCCTATATATAGATGGTGTGTTTATTTAGGTGGTGGACAAGGGACCTAATCATCAATGGTCAAGGTGACTATTATTAGTCAATTTGACCATTGATGGTCAAGTGTCAAAGACGATGTGGGTTAGAAAGGGGTAACTTAGTGAGTTATTTAGCTAATTATCTATCCTAACTTAGGTTCATGGTTAAGGGTTGCATAATGGTCTAATTTAGGTGGGTTTGAACATTTAGAACTATAGTGTATATAATTATGGTGTCTAGACCTATACTAACAATGGTGTGGTGAGTGTCGAAACTCATTTTTTGAGGAAATTGTGCTATGTTGGTTACTAGAGTAGAGAGATATTGAGATATGGTTAGACAAAAGGATATGTAGTTTCACGAAATAATCTTGAGCATGAAATCAATATATTTCATTAAGATTTAAAAAACAAATACATGGACGTAATTTATAACCTTAGATATGCTCATAATAGTTCTATAAAATAGGATGAGTAAATCATATATAATATCCTATTTTATTAAATGACTAACTTATTCAAAAAAATAACCAAAAATTACTACATAGTTTATTTAGTCAGATAAAAAACCAAATTTACAAACATAGGTGATTTAATTTATTCTAACATTTTCCCCCTTAATTCATCATAGTTTGGAGAGTACAAGAGATAGAACTTCTAAATGCCTAAAACTTATCATGTGTGACTTTGTGAAGACATATGCACACTGATCTTGAGTGGGGTAATATTAGATTTGTATATTGTGTTTTTTACAATGTTCACATATGAACTAGACTTGAAATTCAATGTGATTCATATGTTCATGAAAAAATAGATTGTGAACAAGTTTAAGGACACCCTAATTGTCAGAATTTAGAATTGTTGGTTGAGTCTGTAAAACTCCCATTGTTTTTAGTATGTGATCTAACCATATCACCTCATATAAATATCATCCTTTAGTTTTATATTCTACCTTAGTATAATAAAAAAAAAATTCTACTTCTTGATCCACCATAAGATTGGACTAGATCCAAGAAAGAATACAAACCCAAAAGTTGATTATATGTCATCAATTTAACCTACATGATCTACATCTATGTTTCACATTAATAATAACTTGTCATTATTATTGTATTTTAGTACATAATACATTGTTCCATAAAGATTTATTAATATCTACATACCTATTTTCTAATGGTTTACCTATGGATAATACATGAAATATGAATGATAGTTGATAACATAGATGATATATGGCCTAGTGCATGTGAGGTAGATGAGACTCCCAATAAATTGGTAATAAAGATTAGAATCTATTGGTAGTGATTGATATAAATAAGATAGTTTAAGTCTTATCTCTATGGGTTTAGACATTGGTTTGTAATCCATCATCTAAAACCTCTCGAGTAATGTCTTAGTGTACTTGATCTGAGACATGAATATGTGGTACCCTTTTTCCATACATAAAATCAAACATATTAGTGTAGTAGCCTAATACTTATCATATCAAATGATCGATTAAGATCACTTTTTGTTGCATCAATTATCTTCACTAAGCTACCAGTGATGACTAGATCATTGACATAAACAACAATAATAACAATCTCCCCTCCTTGATTTTTTAGATATAGATTGAGATCATATGGATTATTTTGAGATCCATGCTTCACTAGATGCTCATCAATTTTTATATACCAAGCTATAGGAGCCTATTTAATACCATACATATATTTTATGGGTTTTCATACTTTTTACTCTCACCCTGGTATGACATAACCCTTTGGTTAAGTCATATAGACTTATTCCTATAGATCTCCATTTAAGAAGGAACTTTTGAAGTCCATTTGATGAATGTTCTAACCAAACTATGTAGCCATTACAAAGATCATTTTGACTATCTTTATCTTAGCTATAGGAGAAAGAGTATCCTCATCGTATATACCTTATTTATAAGCATAACCCTTTCCTATGATTCTTGCCTTGTGCTTATTTATACTTCCATATTCTTTATGTTTGGTCTTAAAGACCCATTTAAAAATAATAGGTTTATTCCCTAGTGGAAGATCAACAAGCTACCACGTGTTATTCTTCATGAGAGACTAATTTTTTTAATCCATGGCATCTTTACAAGGATTGGACTCTAAAGCTTCATTGACTATAGATGTCTCAAATTTTTCTACAACTATGCTCATTAAGGCCAAATTTACCTCTTGATGATTCATATGATGGGTCTTTAGTCCTGTATATGAATTGTCTAGAGGTCTATCTAGATTTTCATCTTGAATTATAATTGTCTACCATTTAGGCATATGTTGAATAAATATAAGTAGTGTTATATGTTATGATTAACTTTCACCACTACTTGAATTAAGGAAATATTATAATTTTGATGCATGTATCAGATCTATGTGTAAAAGATGAATTGATTTCACCTTTTTCATTAAACACTACATCCCTATTGATAATAATCTTCATATTTTATAGATCAAGGATCCAATATGATTGTAACTCTTTAATGTATCCCACGAAAATACATTCCTTGATTTTATTATTCAACTTATTTCTTTTACTCTTTGGGATATGCATGTATGCTTTGAAACCAAAAAATCAAAGATGAAAGACTTTCATATTTTCCCAAGTCCATGCTTGCTATGGTGTTATTCCATCATGAGATTCGGTGGGTGATGTGTTCAATAGGTATATAACTGTCAGACATTATTTTACCCAATATGAGTGAGGTAGTTGCACATTCTCAACCATGATTCAAAACATGTCTACAATGACATGGTTATGCCTTTCTACAACATAATTTTATTATGGTGTGTAAGTAATAGTGTATTGATGATGTATTCCATGTTCTTCAAGGTATGTAGTGAACTTTTAATTGGTTTGTTCCCCCCATGATCTAAGTAGAGGGCCTTGATTTTGTGATTAGTTTCATTTTCAATAGAGGCCTTGAATTATTTTAATTTTTAGAAATCCTAATCCTTAGAATTCAATAGTGAAACCCACATCTTGAGGGAATGATCATCAATAAAGAGTTAAAAATAATTTTATCTTTTATGGCTAATAGTCATATGTATACACAGATCAGTGTGCATTAGAACAAGTGGATGTGAGGACTGATATTAACTTTTACCAAAATGAGCTCTTTGTTGTTTACTATTTAAGAAAGTGGGACAAATATTAGAAGATTAATTGTGGGAAGACCTCTGAACATGTTATATTTGTTTAATCTAAGAAAATACCCATAACATAGCTGACCATATATTCTATGCAATAATTGAGATTTGTCTGTATTATTCACAATAAGTGCTTGATGATATTTATTTACAAAATACAATGGAAATTTATTTCCTATATTAGAAGCTCATGCAATAGTTATAGAGGATCTTGACTTGTTCTTAATAAGGAAAAACTCTTTACCATCTTTGTGAACAACTAAGAGAGACATTACCTCAATATCTTAATTGGTGTAAGGTGGAAAACCATTCTTTATATCCTGTCATGTGCCTTGCGACATCAGAGTTAACATACTAGATTAAATTTGAAAAATAAGGTTCCTCATGTGTGTATGTAGTAAATATGTGATCATCTTCTCAATAATGATAATTATTGGAAACATTCCTATTTTGTTTTTCCTTCTTCTAAATCTATTTGTAATGGGGTTTTTTCTTCGATGACTAAGGTAAATTTTATGAAGTGGAATTATTTCTAGATGATCACTGTGTGAATGTATTATACCAATAATGTTTTAGGTCATTCCCTATCTTTACAAAAATAAGATAAACCTTATATAAATGGGGTTTTTTCCCCTATTTATTTTTATGTTTTCTCTTTTTAGGGTTCTATTTAGATGCATTTATTGACTTCTTTAATTTCTAAGATGAGGCAAGTGCATGTTCTTCATTAGGTTCCTTTGTAGTTTGTATGGCTTCTTCTTATTGTAATATGTTAACCAATTAGACAAAGGTAGGTTTTTAAACCATGACATTAAATGTAGTCACAAATATTCTATATGTAAGGGGTAACATTCTTAAAATAATGGGGACCAAATATTCATCTTTCACTGGGTCTCTTAATTCTTCAAACTAAGCCCACAAGGTTATAACTATATGAAGAAGAGCCTCAAACTTTTTCCTTTGATTTTCACTTGAGTGAATGGAGATGGATATAGACATAAGTAATATTATTTTTATTCTTTACTTCATATAATATTTGAATCTTATCCCAAGAATATTTAGCTATAGTGGCATTATAGATATGGGGTTATACCTCATCTAAGACTCTAAACATGATTATGAGCTTAGCCTTCTGATTGAATTTATCAAACATTCATTATTGATCAGTGTTATTAGCATGTTAGGTCCATGTGCCATGAAATACTATCCATATTTCCTCATATTCCAATTGTGTTTTGACCTTGGGTTTTTAGGCTACATAATTATCATCTCAAAGAAGCTATGTGTTTAACAATAAAATGTGGTCCATTTTTGACCATGTGTGTAAATATAATCAAAACAAATAAGGGTGATGGATGGGTTCCTTATCACTCTAGGTTTCAAGGTTTCCCTTTGTATATACCATCATATTGATATACATGACCTTTTTGTATATTCACCATTCCTTTATACCCATTGGTATGGAGAAGAAGCTCACCTTTTTGTATACTTGGCAGTTAGGAAAGAGGCATAAATGTATAAGAAAGAATATAATACATGGTACATAGATATTTCTAAAAAGGGTTCATCTAATCGCTAGCACCTACTTATATGGACTGCAACATATGCATGAATAACCTTGTTATATACTTAGAAATACCACAAGTTAGGATTTACACCCTTCAATTTAAATGAATGGGTAAATGGAGGGAAGGTTACGGATATCTCTAAATCTTATCACTCCCTAATAATATAAAGGGTTGATGCCTATACATCATAGTGGTAGTTGTGTTAGGATATAGACATAGTAGTTCAAAGTGTGATGACATTACCTGTGAACATGAATCAGAGGCATCATTTTGACCAAATGTTGTGAATGAGATTTCTACAATCTCTTTTATTTTTTGAGGCACTATTTTGATTTTTTTTACTTTTTTATAAATATATTGAAATTTTATAATGAAATATAGTTTAAAATTTACTATAAATAGAAAAATAAATCCATTAGGCAAAAAATAAATATTCCCTTCTTTGTAATTTTCCCTTTCACTTGTTATGGGAATTGAGCCTTGCAACTAGTTTGACTTAAAAAGTGACTTAGCCACTTGGGATATTGATAATTTTTTATTTTTAAATCACTTAATTCAATTATAAATCTGAAAAAGTGATTTAAAAAATGGACCCTATAACTCAACTCTCCATGTGAATGTGATGTTGGTAGGCCAAAAATTGAATCAGACAACTCCTTACATGTTCCATGTGTACAACACATGCAATAATCCAACTTAGAGGATTACAAAAGGTGTTAAAACACCATGTGCGACCATACCTTATAATTTTAAGAGGATTTTTACATATAAAATGACCATATACATCAATCGTACTTTAGCCACCATGTTTGTACAACTTGATATGGATGGAAAAATGTACTACTTCTTCGAGTGATGTTTGAAATAGCTTCCTACAACTTTGACTATCTTAAAAAGTTATATGTTAGCTTCTACACATTAGGGATAAAATTTGAGGTCGAATATCACTAAGTTAAGATTAATGTGTAGAAATTAGAATCTAAAAATGGTGATTATATGACCTAAAACAAATAAAAAATGAAGTGCAGGTCAAAACTAAAAATTATTATCTTGTAGGCTCCCAAAGGACAATATATCCTAGTGCACTTTTGTACACCCAATGTCCAAAGCATGTAAAATGGAGTTATATATTCTTCCATGAAATTTAGACTCTGACTCAATTTTTATGGTCAGATATTGGCATAAAATCATATGTCACTACTATAAAATATGAGAAAACAAGATTAGAATAATTTTAATAGGCCAAAAAAATGTCCCAAAACATTATACAACCTGGTCATAAATATATCATTAAAATTATATATGTTTTAAAATACATCAATGAATACTTGATCAAGTTTTCATGTGCCTATGGAGAGTGTACGAGTTGTAGTGTGTGAAAAACTATATGACAAGGTGAGGAAACTGATGTCTCCAAACTCCCAATTTCTCCACTATTACTACAAATACAATCTAACTTGAAAAATGATTAATTTATTACAGATTGGATCTGATAATTATCTAATCTAATACCATATCTAATCATGAAATTAATATATTTCATTAATCTTATAAAAAATAAATACATGGGCGTAATTTATAAGCTTAGATATGATCATAGCAGTCCTATAAAATAGGATGAGGAAATCTTCTATAATCTCCTATCTTATTCAATGACTAAATTATTCAAATAACTAACCTAAAATTACTACATGGTTTGTTTCATAGGATAAAAAACCACATCTACAAACATATGTGAGTTAATTTAATCTAACAAGAAAAATAAAAAAAGACTAGTCTTACCATTTAGGATATCATTTGAGAGCATATTTATGGAGAGAATTATGAAATTTTTAGTGTGAGTTCCCTAAATTTTTAGATAACTATTTAGAATGGTTGGAATATTATGTATTTAACCTAAAGATAGAATAAACTATAATCTATATTGAATAAAAAATAGACTGGTTACAGAGATTGGAGATTGATTAGACATGATCAATAGATAATTAGGTTGCTACTACATTAGATGGATATATAATTTATTTTGTAGTGAAAGGATACATATATTTTGAAGTTTAAAAGCACTTGTTCATTAGAATAATTCGAGGGAAATATTTTTAAAAACTACTTAGCCTACTTAAGATATTGGTTGTGGGCAAATCCATGGTGCCTATTCTAGCTAATATGGATTAGTCACTTAGGGCATATGGGGGTATTTGTGAAATTATAATGAATGATGATTAGACAAAAAGATAAGGATTGGACCTAAATATGTAATGGATAAACAAAGGGATAAGAGTCAAAAGAAGAGTTTGGATTCAGAATGTGATATTCAATACCAAAAATACATGGAGTAAATAAAAAAATACCAAGGTAGCTATGATTAGAGTTAATAGTAGTAGTAAAATCGATGAATAATGAGTAGGATGACATGATGAATGAGAATAAAGAGATGAATAAGGAATAATTAAGGAAGATGAGATGAAATAAGAAGATGAATTCTAACATAAATAAAGAAGTGATGAATAACAACAAGAAGAAGAGATGTTCAAAAATCAAGATGAGAATAGTATAGAAGTACATCAGTTAGATGATAGATGTAGTGCATTTTTATAGGAATGTGTATTATCAGAGGAAGGACATGGAGTATTAAGGAAAGAAGTAAGATAAAGTCATAGAGTGTTTTTATGTTCAATCATGTAAATATAAGAAGTCATAGGAAATAATCATTCACTAGAAGATCACACATCCCCACAGCCCAATTTACTATGTTCTAGTAAAAAATTTCATCTAGAAGGTTAGATAGATAGTAATTAGGATGGTTCATTTTAAGAACAAGTGCATCGATGGGGTAATTAAATTGAAACAACCTCAATTGGTAAGGATTTAAAGGTAGGTTTCATTGAAACCAAGTATGGAAAAGAAGGAAATTAAAAAAAGTAGAGTACACAAAGAAACTCATGTAGTGCATAGGTAAATCATTCTAGTGTACAAGTAGGATCACACAAAATGTAAACTCACCTAGAATAGCTACGTAGAATATCCCTTCCACACTAGTTTATAATATGGGTGATTTAGGATCATTTATCATCTTGGAAACATATTATAGGTCTATGAACCTTGATCAGTACTTACTAAAATATTAGATGAGAGGGAAAGCTAAGGTTATTACTGACGAGGCTATAAAGAAGTCGGAATTAATAGGGGCACTAAATGGAAGATACCTTGAATTTATAAAATGTAGAGATATCACTTGGGAAAATTAACACTAGGTTAAAGAGTGGCTCATATAAAAATTTAAAATCAAGAAATATACAAGTGGGACTATTCAAGATCTAAAAGAGACTAGGTAGAAGTTAGGAGAATCAGTTTGTGATTATGATCACAAGTTATCAGATGTTATGAATAAGGTAGAGTTTACTTTAAAATATAAATGTATAGCTTTATGGTTTGTTGAAGGACTACATTCTAGGATAAGGTTTGCTATAATGCAAACCCAATATGCTACTAAGGTATATGATAGAGATACTACTTTTTAGGTTGATAAAATTAAAGATTATAGGGAAGCTCTCATAATGAGCTCTAAGATTGAAAATACATTGCAAGATTTTATTAAGAAGATGGAATAATATCATGAAGGAGATAAATATATGTTAAATATATGGTGCATGGAGTATGCAAAAAAGAAAATCACAAGATTGATTATCCTAAGATCAAGATAGAGTTATATGAAATCTATAGAGTAATAAGGCATGCAACAACATAGTTCCATCTCCTACAATATTACATCAAAATCTTGAAGAGTTTGTGTTACAATTTTTGTAAATCACACAAACATGATGAAAAGAATTATAGAGATTTATAGGAGATTAAAGAATATATTATAAAGAATGTATTATACATCACTACATAATAAGTATACTTAGTAAAGTAGATGATTCTAAGCCTAGAGGTTGAGAGAAGTTATGAAAACCAAGAAAATATACAATGGATTCCCATTTCACCTTAGTACCAACCTCAAGGTTTAGTTGGATGGACCACTCCTTAACCAATTTAGACACCACCATCACTATAATACCATTAGTCAACACTTTAGAATCTAAAAATGATGCAACAATGGAAAACTATTTAGACTCAACTAGTTATGCAACAATAATTTGGGATTAGAGATAATACCCTATAGCATCAACACTAGAATATAGTGAAACAATAGGGAGGTTATATAGGAGGTTATCAATTGAACATTGGAGGATCTAGGGGTGGATAGAGAGGGGGTTATCAAGGTTGTAGTGTAAATAATTACCAATTCCCTCCTTTAAAATGTTAATTATGTGGAGAGTATAACCATGTGAAATGCAACTTCCCTTTAAATCACCATAGAAAATCTTACTATGTATATTATAGGGTATATAAGTAACATGAGATAAAATACTATCCTATTTTAGAAATGAAAAGAAAGGAAAAGGGCATCAAGAATGTTGACATGGTGAATACATAGCCTAAGGATGATGCATTTCTAAATTTTATTACAAGGCATCAACATACAAAGACAAGATTGCCTCCTCTCAAAATACATCAAGATCAAGGAATCTAGAAAGTAAAATAAGATAAATACTTCAACCCAGATGTATAAAAGGGGATCATGTATGAACCTGTGTAGATGTAGAAACATATTTAACACCAAGTCACTAATGAAGGAGATGATACATAACATATTCCCAAATGTATGGTAAAACTATGCACATTATGCACTAGAATGGATTTGTTACTACACTGACAAATTTATTGAAGTTACTAAGTACACTGCACAATGATGGCATTTATCATAACATTGCAAACTTGTTACATAATTTACTAGAGTGTGTATAATGAGGGTGAAATAAGAAAAAAAAACTTGTTTAGTACGTAAAAATAAATAAGACATGGGATGTAAATGTGCGAATCAACGTTGATGTTATAGGATATGAAATTTCAAATGTTGTCTTTAATTTTGGTAATTCAATTAACATGATCCCTAGATCTACATGGGAGGTGATTGGATGGCTAGTTCTAAGTTACATCCCATTGAATTTGAGCTTAGTATACTATGAAAGAGTTGAACTCATTGGCATATTAGAAAACATTGAGATCAAATTTGTAGAACTGAACATGTGAGGTGACATTGAATTCATTAATATAAAGACAACAATTCATTACCCTATGTTGTTTGATAAAAAATGGCCATATGATGGTTAGATCACTATAAATACTATGAAAAATTAGTTATAGGTGCATTATGGAGAGAAAATTATAGTCATTCATTTACATAAGGTGCATAAAATTTACATTATTCTGACTGAACTAGAATCTACTTATGTTACACAAAAAAGAAACTAGATAAAAGTAAACTCTAAGGAGAACCCAAAATCTCTGTGTGTAGTTGAGTGCAATTTATTGTATGAGCATAATAAAACTCAGGTGTAGTCTTTACTTACTCAATAGTTGAATACCTCTAAAAAATTGAAGCCCAAAACCATATTTACTCAGCCTTTGGCACCTCAGTTTATCATAGAATATTGTGAGTTCATGTCTACTAAATTCAATACTTGCTCAGAAGTTAATTTTATCTATCAAGTAGATGATCATATGTAGGATTATATAGAGATAACTAGAGAAGGCACCTTACCTTAAGAAATAGCTTCATATATAAGTGAAGACTCAAATACAAATATACTAAACTAAGATCATAGTGATCATGAAATTTGACTTATAATAATGGTCTTTATCAAAAAAAGATAACTTCAATTTAGCAACTGAGGATATCAATAAAATCATTTTGCACCTACAAGTTCATGTACCTTTGATCAGTCAGTAGGTTTGTGCCTTGAATTATGCTTTGAAGGGAGTTATAATGACATGGTGCACAATTCATAGAAATAATTAGCTTGATTGGGATGATGTGTGAACTTATGATTTTCATATTTTAACTACTCTAAGGCATCATAAGTAATTGGCCTTACTTTCAAGAAGCTGAGTGCCATGAAATCCATATCCATAAATGTGTTGAGGTTTATAATAAATAATGTGTGGAACCTAAGTACTAGGTTCATATATTTTATTATACACTTGCCCCTTTACCATCAGCTTGGTATATGCATCAATAATACAGGAGGGAGAAAAAGCATTTGGTATAGGTATAGAATGACTTCATCTAGAATTTTGTGTTTGAAGATGAGAATCTTGTGTTTCATAATGTGTTACTCAAAATCAAATGTTTCTTATGCCATGGGTGCATATAGGATTTAAGCACCTTGATGGAGTCTACCATGTAGAATAATTTCTCTTGTGATATAAATACAAAACTATAAAGATATAAATTTAACAAGATTTAAAGACAATCTCTTCTACAACCATGCCACTAAATATATAATGAAGAGGAGAAACTGAATATTTAATTACTAATGGTGAAATTTATTTGATTGATTTTTTTAACCTAAACACCTCATAAAACCATTAAAGGATCTATTCATAGAAAATAATGAATAATAAAATCTATGTAACATATAGATTACATAATAGGAAGGGTAACGAATGCTGCAAGAGTCTATTGCTAAGGAAAAATGGAAGATTTATCAGTAACCTATTAAAAAGCATGTGAAAAACATCAAAGGTTATGAAACTATTAAACTCCTATGGGATTATCAAGATGTTTTTTTCATAATTTTTTTTAAAATTTAGATGAGTATATTATTACCTAGCTAAAATGCATAATTAAATTAATGAGTGTGTATGACCCATCAAGAAAAGACCATATAAATTGAATCTAAACATGAAGGTGAAAGTGAAGGTTGAACTAGACATAATGTAGAAAGTAGGTATAGTCTATCCCATCAAGAAGGTAGATTGGGTTCATCCCATTGTAGTGAATCCTAAAAAAAGAGGGGAGATCATAGTATGTGATGAATATAAAATTTTGAATTATGAATGTGTGAATGATCCATTTTTGATTCCCTTCCCAAATGAAGTTTTGAAATTTATTGTAGGTCATTGAGTTTACTCCTTGAATAATGGGTTCAATGGCTATCATCAAATACCCATCGTAAAATAGGATAGAGATAAAATGACTTTTATTATGAAATAGGGATCCTTTGCATACATGGTAATGACTTTTGGCCTTAATAATGCACATGTAGTTTTTTTCTAGAGCATTGGTGACTGCCTTTAAGGATTTCATTCATGAATTCCTAGAAGTATATCTATATTATTGGGAAATCTTATCTTTAATTAAATAACACTTTTAAAATTTGATTCTAATGATATAACACTTTTAAGTTTTTTGAAATATCCTAAATTTGAAAAATTTATTTATTTTCTACACATTTTGGTGTCCTGTAGGTCATGTGGTGTGAAGTGAAGGGATTTTGGTGGACTAGGCCAAAACTATAGTCACTCTTAGTATGCCTCCACCAATCAGTTCCATATAAGTGTAATTCATTTTTGGCTACATAGGCTACTATCAAAATTTTATCAAGGTATATGCATATATTTCATCCTCATTTGAGTATTTATTGTGAAAAGGTAAAAAGTTTGTCTAAAATTTTAGGTGTCGATAAAATTTCATAGAACTAAAGTAGAGATTGATCACTACACTTATTATAATCTTTCTATATTGGAGTAATCCCTTTCATGTGCACATTGATACTTTTGGTATAGCAGTCAGTGTTTTACTTGCATAGCTAGGAGATGGTGGACTAGAGAACCCCATAAATTTTGTAAGTCAAAAGTTATACGATGCAGAAAAGAATGACATGAAAAATAAAAGAGAAGTATTATCTATAGTGTTTGCACTACATAAATTTTAACATTATCTTCTTGAGACACCATTTGAATATTTCATAAATCATCAAGCTCTACGTTACCTAGTAAATAATCCAATGTTCAGAGGATGCATTTCAATATGGTTGATGCTTTTTCAAGAATTTTAATTTTACATCAACATCAAGCCAGGTAGATAAAATGTTGGGCCAAACCATCTTAGTCACATCATGAATGGGGAAGAGACAAGAAAACTACAAGAATATTCTCTTGATGCCCATCTATTTTGAGTTGTTGTGATACCTAAATTTTTTGAAGCAATTGTTAATTTCCTAAAATAAGGAGTATTCCCCACACACTACCAATAAAGAGACAATAAGTAATTTATCACTATATATTTTCCATATACTATTATAAATTCACTCTTATATCATTTGGGGAAGTATGATGTACTATGTAGGGTAGTTATGGAACATGAACACCCACATATCTTAGAGGAAGCACACTAAGGAATAGGAAGATGTCATTTTACTAAATAATTTGATACATAAAAATTGTTATAGAGTGGATTATGGTGGCCAAAAGTTTTTTAGGATGCATATAGAGAAAAACAACATTGTGATGTATGTCAATGAATGGGTAAACCACACCAAAAGGATGAAATGTCTTTGTAGCCTTTGTTAGCTAAATAACCTTTTGAAAAATGGGGAATCAATTTTATAAGACCAATTAATCCTTTGAGTAAGCACATTAAATCATAATATATTATCACTATGATCGATTACTTTACCAAATGGGTTGAATTTGTTTCAACATCCATCTATGGGATGAAATAAATAATAAAGATCCTTTATCACAATATCATCACAAAGTTTGGAAGCCCCATCAAGATCATCAATGATTGATGGACACACTTCATAAACAATACTATCAAATCTCTTACTAAATAATTCATTATTTCCCATCATAAAAGTACCATGTGTAAGCTAACATCCAAGCTGAGGCTTATAATAATGTGTTGGGAAAGATGTTGAAAAAGACATAGGATGTCAAAAGGGATGATTAAGAAGATTGCATTACTTTAATTCTTTGCACCTATAAAATGAAATATAAGAGGGATACATGTTTTACTCCATTTTAATTGGTCTATGGACTTGAAGCAATAATGCATATGGAATATTGGGTACCTAGTCAATGCATTGTAATTGTTACGAGACTAGGGGATATCGAGTCTCTCACAAACAAGCTTCTCATATTGAATAAGATGGATGAGTATTTATGTAAAGCATATTAGATGCAGGAAGTTCATAAGTAGGTTAGAAAACATGGCATGATAGGAACAAACACCATGAGGAATTTCACAATGATCAACCAATTTTTTATATGATAGTCACTTTAAATCATTCTCAGGTAGATTACAAATCAAGTGGAAAGTGACATACATTATATATGAAATATTGTAGGAAGGAACCATTATTTTGATATATCTACAGGGAACCATTTTACCAAGGTGGGTGAATGGTTGTAGGATTAAGCCCTAACACCAACAGTCTTAATTAATCTCTTCATCTCAAATGAGTGGGTGATGAGTAGTGCCAATTAGATAAGGATTTCCCATTTTTGTATGTTTTTTTTTTTTGCATTTATTTTTTTCTATGTGCATGTGTGTGTTTTTAGATGATCTCTTAAATAGATTTTAGAACCATGATAATAATTATAGTGTGCACCAATCATTGATAAAATTAATTTAGGTGCACCACTATTCATTCTAGTAAGAGAAAGAATAAGTAATTAAGTCCAATAAATGTATTTTTAAGTCACATCCACAAATATCTCAAGTGTATAATGGTCATACCAAGCAGTTAATGGTAGAGCTAAGGTTTGATTGATCAAATCTTCATAAAATAAGTGGATAGTAAACATCATCCATTTATACTATAGTATAGATAGAAAAAAATATAATGACATATCTTGACACATAAAGAATATAATGAATAAGATCTATCACATTCACATTCACATTGATATCAAAGGGATAGCTCAACATGGCATTTATGTGGAAACCAATAGGCATGAAATCTATAAATTCATAAGGTTAGAAACCAATTTTACATTTCATTGTTTTAAATATTTTATGAACTAAAGTTTTACAGTTGAACCAATTTCTATTACATAGAAAGCAAATTTTTTTTTAATCCCAAGTATTCTTATACCATGAATCATTTTTAGCTCATCTAAAACTCATCCATTCTCAAAAGGAAGTGATGAAGCTAACCTTTTACTTTGATATACCAAATATAATAATCCCAAGCCTTTTGATTACCTCTGAGAAATAGATCAAAAAATCTTTTGACTAGATCTTACAGATGTTGTAAAACCACTTGCTCTTGTAGACCCTCATAGATTACATAATGTAGACATTGAGTGATTTGTTTAGGTGTCTAATTTTGGTGATTTGGGGGATATTTTTTCAAATCCTACTTGTATACAATAACAACAACAAAATTTGTATGGGTCAGACACCACTATATTTACCAATATCAAAGTAATGGCCTAAGCTTTGAGCATGTCTATGTAGGGTGATCCTATTACTCCTTCCAAGACTAGAATGCTTCCTATCCTTCAATATCTTAGATAATTATATGTATAGGGGTCTATAATAATCCCAATTGAATAAATCTAAGACGTACTAGTGCTTATATTGGTCAAGTTCATCACAAGGAGATTACAGTAGACCACCAAGTTTGTGAAGAAAAGTCCCAAGGGAGTGGTTAACATTGCACATTGCATGATCCACCATAATAAGTAGTTCATTTGGACAAAATATTATGTATAGGGGATAATTTTAAATATTAAAAAGTGTCATACTACTTCCAAGCAGACCTTACAATACTATTTTCTTAGCTTTCTTCTTTATTTTAGCCAATAGAAGTCCCTTAAAGGAGTGGTGTACTTTGACACTGACTACTAGCTAGCATATAAATTTTATGATTTGATTTGGACACCTAAGCATGGCACCCTACCTCGTGAGGTAAAATTTAAGACATGGTGGGAAGAGTGTTCAAATATTATTACTACACATTCAAGGGTGTTGCATAATGTCATAAAATACCTAAGACAACATGTTGTTGTCACTTTACTCCTTAAAGGTGTTTTCATTCACATTTATAAGCTTCCTAGGTTGCCATTTGGACCCAAAACATATTTTTTTATCATGGCCATTATGCAAGATAAAGTTTTCAAGTGAAAATCATATGCATCTACGCATACAACATCACTTTAAGCCATACCACCTGGTGAAATAGTCCATTTAGTATAGCAACAACCAAAATCCATGACCTTGTAGTAGTAAAAAGGAAAGCATAAGATATCCAAAGGACAACCACCATCAACTCCACTAAAACAAAAGATGAGGAACAAACAAACCTAACTAGATGACCCCAATATACCCTATATTGTGAGCTCTTATGACCTAACTCATATGAGAATATATGAGTAGGAGGCTTACCAAGTGATGGTCATAAATATGACATGTTACTTAAATTAAAAGGAGGAGAAAGATTTAATCTTTTGGAAGGTAATGTGTATAGTTTAAGTGATTAATAAGGTTCCTATAAGTCTTTGGGTAGAACTACCACCATGCCATGTATCCATTATTATCAACATTGTGCATGAATAAGATGAAAAAATTCAAAGAATAACCCAACACTTCAAATAATAATCTTCTACCACTTTTTTGGCCATCAACATCTTTTTGACATTGTTGAAAAGTCTACAAGAGCCTTTGGTATGCAAAATTAAAACTTAATAAGAGGTTAGGGTTTTTCCTAAGCTAGAATAATGCACATTTGGTAAGGAATCCATTATTTAATAACTGCATGCCTCTCATTCCTCAACTTCACCACTACCTAAACATAGGCTGGTTACTTTCAATCACAAAAAATCATCTATCTCTAGCTTTATGGTCTAGCCAAGTGATTTTACAACATCACAAAAATCCATAGAGGCCAAAGAGTTAATTCCAAATCAGATTATAGTTGAAGAGTAACAAACTTAATAGAAAGAAGTAGCTTGTGCAGTTGAACAATGTGTCTGACAAGAAGAAAAGTAAATCTAGAAATATTAGGCCTAATAACAATAATCTGAGAAAGCATGTCATCAATCTGATGAAGTCCAAACCACATAAAAGGCCTAGGACATAGAGGATAAATGACAATATGATACTGATGAATATGAGAAGGCACATGAAGTTATTAATGCATCTAATTAGGTGCAATAAGTGCATCAAAAGAAGATAGATAAAGAGTAGAGGATTAAACATGCTACATTCACTATCAAGGCCAAGGTAGAAGATGATATAAAATAACATGATGTATTATTATAGGCAAAGAAGTCTCGAAGGATGCCACTTTTGTGTAGCATCATGTCAATGAAGCTGAAAAGAATATGAAAGAAGAAGAAGTCCTCTAGAAATAACATGCTCAATTTTAGGAACAAAAATCAAGAACATCCAAGGCATAAGATCTCCTAGTGGTATAGGCACAATCTAAGGCCAAACAAGATAAGGTTGTTGAATTAGAGGAATAAAAGAAGGAAAATGAGAATGTATAAAATCTATTGGAGGAGGAATAGGTGAAAAATAAAGCTACAAAGGAAAATATCAATAGGAAAGTAATGAAGGAAGCTAAGAAAAAATAGGATGAAGATGCTACATAAGAACTAAAGACTGTAGAAGAGGCTATGACATAACAATAATTAGTTCTTGAATAATAACTAGGTAAATTAGAGTATTTGGGGCAATAATAAAATGCATATATAGATACAACAAGTGAGATGAAACTAGCTTTACCTCTAGGAGGAGTTTGGATATGAGACATTCCAACTATGGGTGATTACTACACCACCTTCTCACTTCCAGTTATGACCATGCCATGACCCGATCCTTTAACTACCACAAGAACAATGGAAACATTCCCACTTTATTAGGAAACATTGTTAGATGTTTCTATATTACCATTGAAAAAGAAGTTAGAGGGCAATACAACATTCTAGGAGTCCATTATGTAGAAGGTTGCCTTTTTGGAATTATAGGTTAACCAATCTAAGGCTGAGTATATGAAGTTGAAGGATCAACTATATGAAGTGATAACACTTATTGAGGAAACTTATCTTGAGTTGGTCACTCAAGCAATCAGGGACTAAGTAATGTCCAACCATTATAGACTCAAGTCACTTATCTTTGAGTAAATAAAGGATGACTGTGAAATATAGAAACTATATGGAGTGGGAAAATTGGGCCAAGATGTCAAGGCCAAAGCTAACACTCTCATTATTCTACTAGAGTAATACCAAGGAGTGTTCGATGCTACTACACTTTAATCTCAATAAGTCACATGTAGCTTACTATATTAGAAGCAATAATTGGATAACACCTTCACCAATTCTAGAATAGACTTTGTAAAGGCTACCACCACAAAATAAATCATGGATAGTCACTCTAAAACTATCAAGGAGAAGGATGGAGTAATCTAAGAATCATTAAATTCTATGGGTAATGTGCATTAAAACTTCCTAAATTGCAAAAGTTAGCTATTACATAGTTCATTTGCTAGCCTCAAAGCTTAGTGACATGTAAATAAAATGGAATAACTAACTAGAGAGATTAAAACAAGGGTTATGAACACCAAGGCAACCTTGATCATAAATGATGATGTAGACCTTAAAAAGATCATTTGTTACCATGATCCATTGCATAACCTACTACAGTTGACACAAGAAGGGATGTTGGAATAAAATGCATAAAGAATAGATCTGACTACCTTCACTAGTGAAGTTACCTATATTATCAATAAACCTGCATATAAGCCACCTTTATATCTCTATAAAATTATCACATGGTGCAACGTTACATATTCATAGTCTAAGGACTCTTCTAGTTAACCTTCACCTATGTTCATGCCACCACCATCAAGTTAAGTACCACATAGAGTACAATTTTTTTAAATTTTGTATAACATTTTGTATTAGGAATGACTCAGTAACACAAGGAGGGCTACGTTGGTTAAAAACCCATAAAGGGAGGACATCTATTAAATAATCCTATTGAAAACCTACAAAGGGCTGTAGGTTAGTATGCTACCTAGTTCGAAACCTAAAAGGGTGGATAAGTAGTGTGCAAGAGGTGAAAACTATAAATTATATCTTAAGTGATTACTACATATCTTACTAGTCCAACCATTTCTTCAGATCCTAGTCACTTGTACATTATTAAAGATCCTATGATGTTGTCTTAGGATGAGACAACATTTTAACTTCAAGAAAGTGTTGGTTGTAGAATATGGGTTATAAATCTATGTAAGATATTTGTCTAATATTTATGTGTTATCCACTCATTTTGTCATTGTATAGTATCTTTTGTCTTATATTTATGACTTATAATAGTATATAATATGAAGAGACTCCACTTTTGGTTCCAATTATGAGAGGAAGATGAATAGTCATATACTAAAAACGTCTATATATACTTTTGTTTACAAGAAGAAGAGGGTACCACTTTTAAAAGAGTTAAATAGAGATTATCTATTTATGGTTACCTATGTGATTTATTATTATGTTCTTTGTGTGAATTATCATGTGTAATTTTTTTACTTTCTATCTAAACCATTCTAAATGTAATATTTTAGTATATGCAATACTGGTTGTTCTTAATTCCATAATAATGTAGAATAATTAATGCTTCATATGTTTATGTTGTCTAAATTCCTATCTTTAAATGATAAAGTATTCTATGTACATGAATTATCTCATATCTATCCTCATCCTTAGCATGCTCTCATACTTTTTTAACCTCTACTAATAATTATGACACATTTTCATTGTATGTATCCTTTGACCTTATGTGTGACACTAACACTTGATTTTTTTATGTTTTTTGATCTTTCTAAAATCAAGGAGTGTTATGATCCATATCAAACACATTTACTATCTAGTATTATTTAGTTATCCTTATATTTCATGTTGCATTGATACATATATATAGAAATGACACTTGTATGCCCTATATTTCATATGTTATATACATGCCTTGATATAAATGTATATTACTACAATTGAATAATATCTACATGATCACATGATATTATATGATACTATAGTTATTCATGACATGATATAATTAATTCCTATTTTGAGATGAGTGAATTATATGACACTTTCATCATATCAAAATGAGAACATATATGTGTATTTTCATAGACATAAGCATGCATGAACATAAATTAGAAGAAATTATAAATTTTAGCTATTAGATGGTTAGTTACATGACATATATTGAAACATCAATACATATGATAGGGGAATATTATATCCACATGAACTAACTTTATGTATACTTGATCATATATTGCTAAAAATATGGGTGAATATGCATGGTCATATGCAATCAATTAATGGGAACATGAATTACATGTTTCTTCTTATAGAGACATTTGAGATACAAGTTCTCAGATTTAGCCTATAAAGGCAAAAATTTATATATAATTTGGTAAAATTAAGTGATAATGATATTGGTACATGAACATATACAAATTTCTTACCAAATTATAAATATATCAATATGAGAAGTCACAATCTAAATATAAATAACACCAAATCCAATTTAAATCAAGCATTGTCAAGTATCAAATCTAAATAAATAACAAAATATATAGTAAAGGAACACCATTACATATTCACAATAGGTGAGAAATACATGTGGCTTGATTTCCATTTTTATATTATTGGATATGTAGATAATGGTTAATCATAAAATGGGGGTGATTGGGGTCATTTTGGCCTATTGCGCTTTCCCAAATTTTATAGGTTTTTATCGATCAAAATTGACCTAGTGTTTCAAGGTGTAGGAGGTTTATTTCTATAGTTTCATACATCATCAAGGTTTGGTATCACATTTTTAGAGTTTTTAGAGATAATTAAAGGTGACCGTATAGTCATAATCCATTATTTATGCATATGTTAGTATTGAATAATACAAATCAGTATCAATAGTTGATATTAATCCATATCTAATAGAACCAACCCTATTCAAATAAAATCATAATTCTTTAACTAAATGAATCACAATCTTAACCTAATTTTTAGTTCTAGTACATAATCACAATTAGGAAATTAACTAAAAAAGATAACTAATCATCCCTTTGTTATACTTACTATATTTAACACATGCCACTTTTCAAGCCATTATAATCAATTTAGTAATCTACATTAAAATTTATTCTTGAATGCTATATTGTAGTATTTTAATTATTATGCTATTTTATATCATATTAAGATTTGTAAAATCAAAGTAAGGTAAAACACACCCTGTCATTTTTATAATCCCTACTTTAAAAAATCATCAAATTTAATAGCTACTAAATCAAACCATAATGTTTTTTCATTTTTTTAGTATATTGGGAAGTCATAAATGTATAATGGCTATCACTAGTGGTTGTGTTAACCTAAAAATTGTTAATTCTCATCTCATATGACCCACCACTATCTATTTAATATATAGTAGGAACTTATAGTTTGGAGGTTTAACTGGAAAGAAGTGACCCCAATGGAATATTGACTTCTAATTTATTACCTTGGTGCCTAAGACATTTGCATACAAAGCATATAGTGACACTAACTTCTTCCTTAAATATGCCTAATCCTTCTCATGATTTTGTTTTAGATATAAATTTTACTTTGATGTAATTTACTTCTCACAATAACTATCACCATATACATATCCATTTCAATAGTCCTATATCATGATCACCATCTTATCCTCAATAAGGAGAACTAGGATCTTATATGGTTATATATACAAATTTACACATCCAAACATGAAAATGGCCTTTATGATATAATCATGTCAAAGTTATATATGAAAATAAATAAAATGAAAACATGATTATTTACACATGATACAACAATAATAAAGGAAAGCATATATAGTAAATAAATCTTTATTAAAACATAATGAAATAAATTAACTAATATATTAACAATTCTAAATTACTAAAATACATGTTTACTAAGAAAAAATATAATTACATTATAATAATTTGAAATTAATATACATTTAATAAACACCTTATTTTTAATTAAAATTTTAAAATTAAATTAAAATGAAATGTAAGATATAATATATATTAAAACCATAGTAAAACAATGAGAAATGTTTTTTCATAATCATTAATTACTATTCATAAGTTTAGTAATCTATAGACTTTCTAAACATTCAAACATAAAAATAGGTTTTCAACATGTAATACAAGTCCAAATTATATACAAAAAGAAATTTAAAAAAAATCCCAATTTTAGTTTTGTGTCTTTATTGATATTTTAACACAATTAATTATTTCCTATGTAACTTTATCATCAACAATAAAAAACTACAAATAATTTGTTATCATATCAATTATTGACTCTAAAATTAATTCAAAGGAAACAAATTAGTTTAGTCCACTTGTTAAATTACTTATTACCAACCAAAGAGAATACTTGTAATGAGATTCAACAATACTCACATCATATTTACGACAGTACCAAATGACACCAACATTTTTCATAATATTTTTTTACACATCCTTTCATCCACCTTATGAGGAAAAGTAAGGTAATATATCTTATGCATAAGGACTTATCTCATAATATAATTTAATAAAACACATTGTATTTTTATTAGGGTTCCATGTGATTGATTTCAAATAGTGTTGGTTTAACAATCTAGTTTACCAATTACTAAAAATATATTTTTGATAGTGAAGTTGAAGGAACTTTCAATCATGTATAGTCTATCCATCAACATATATTTTCAACCTATGAAATGATACGGTTAATAAAATTTTAAGGTATTATTATTAATTTCTCCACTAAAATATGATGTTTAGGTTGCTTTCACTTCATGAATAGGTATAATTAAGCCACAAAGGAGTTCACATATTTCCATGCTTTTTGAGTTAAAATAATCACCACACAATATCATGTAAATGTAGTCATTGGCATGTCCTAGATTTTAGATTTTAGTTTTTGGGATTCCAATCTATCCTTTAAATTTATTGATGACAAAATAAAAGTTTAAATGAACACACTGATAATGTCCATCTTAGTTATATTTGAAATTTGTGAATTATCATAAATGTACTTGAAATTGAATTTATGCATTGGTATGCCTCCAAGTTTTTAAGCTCAAACTTATTTTATATGTATAATATAATATTATTTCACATGAATTGTAAATATGATTATATATTTAATTTGATTATCTAATAATTCCATTTGATAACACATAATTTTATATATTTTTGAGTTAGTTATAAAAATAATTTGCAACCTCATTTAAACTTGTCAGACATATTTTTCCATTCTCACTATCAACAGAATAAAATCTATAAAAAAAAAAATTGTTTTGTAATGTCCTCTTTATAGATTAAAAAAATTAATAATACTATTTAAGGTTGGCCTGATCATTTATATTTTTATGGGAAAATTAATAATATTATTATTTAAATAAATATTATTCTTAAATACTTTAAAATAAACATAATGATATGATTAAATGGCCAAAAATTAATGTCAATAACTTATATTTTATTATTAAAATAATTTAAGTTTGGATTTTGAGTAGAAAAGGTAAAATAAGGTGGAGAGGTCTATTTTTGGCATCTATCTCTCATCTAACAATCAATTCTTTTGAATATAAGCATGCTTTCATGCATGTTCAACCATTGAGGATGAAAACACTCATTAAATTTTTTATTTGGGGAAGAAAACCCTCAAATTCATCTTGGTAACTCTAATCAAGGGTCATAATTAGAAAAACTATCACCATTATTTGTATTTAAGGCCTAATTGAAGAGTAACACAATAGTTTGAGAGCTAATTGAGGGTGCACACATCTATTTTGAGGGTTCATTGAGGTGGATACAACTCAAAGAAGCCTATGAGATTGGGGCAACTTCACTAGAGGGGTCAAACATTGGTTTTGATACTATTTGAGGGTTAGAAAATTATTTTATTTCACTCATATTATGAACTATGTTTAGTTATAATTGATAGGATTCCATTTTAGATAAAAATAAAGTTTGATGTTCAATGTTTTCATTTAAAAAATTCATATTTTAATTTACATATTTTAAAGGGTTTGTGGTAATTAAATATTGTATTTTGATCTAAAATAAGTATTTCTAAAATTCTAAAAAAAAATTGTGATTAGGGTTTGATATAAATATAAAAAAAATGTATTTTCATTTGAATGGTTGATTTCAAATTGATAAATTACTAAATTCATCCCTAAAAGGGAAATTTCAGTGGTATCAAAGTCCTTTCTTAGCCAACTATTGGATTTGAGTTGTCTACAAGGATTGGTGACCTAGGTTATTACTAAAATAAGAATACATAGATCATATCCAATAGGTGTGGATGGAAATATAGAAAGAGAAGCAAAAGGATGAAGATTGTTGTGAAGACATCAACAAAAAATAAAAATAAGAAATATAGATGAAAATGCAAGATATTAAGATTAAACTTGTAAAGAATTTTATATTAGACATGAATCCATAGATTAATTTAGAATAATTAAAAATAATGATCATATTTAGGAGGCATGGTTATAAGATCAATGTGATAGAGATGAGGTCAAATTTTTTATTTTTGATGAATATGATAAGAAGGTTGATATTTACACATTTTATAAGACATTTGAAGAAATATTTCACGTATATACAAAAAATATAAATATAATTTTAAAGAATAAAGATGGAAAGATAAATTTTCAAAATGATCTTATAGAAAAAATAAAGAAACAAGAGAATTCAGATCTAAAATAAGTTAGCGAGAAGATCAAAAAAGAATCCACCATATGAGTGGAAAGTGAAGGTTATTCAATAGAAATAACCCTATAAGTTAATATCAATATACCAAGCATTGAAAAAGTTGATTCGTTTTTATATGAGAGTAAGAATAACTATAGTGATAAGCATGAAAGAAAGGAGAATGTATCAATTAATTATAATGATGGTTTTGTGAAGGCAAATATTTCAAAATCTCCTACTTATAAATAATAAAAATGAGGTAAGACATTTTGTTACATTCCAAGATATGAAAAGTAAATTAATATTTTAGATGCATTTCATCTTACTATGTCATTCCATGAAGTTTGTCATCATGGGTAACATGTTAAAAATGGTGATAAGAAGAACACACTAATTATTAATTAAAACATATATCCTTTCATACAAATTCAAAATGGTGTGTGCATAAAAGAGTGTGATATTGGTGGTCATTTGAGCTACAAGGATGATCACACCTTGGAACCAAGTCCTATACTTTAAGATAAGGCTATGGAGAAAATCACCATTACTAAGGCATCAATATATAGGATTGGGAAGGTGGTAAGAATAATATATGTTATTTTGTTATTATTTAAGGTCCTATGACTTAATATAACATGGTTTTATTGGATTCAAGCTACATATACATTTTACACCCTTCGATGTGTGAAGGAGAATTCAAGTAGGATAAAAGTTTACAAAATGGATTCATCATTCTAGATTATAGGATTGTTGTTATCCACATTTCCACCTTGTCCAAAAAAATTTGGTAGCCATACTATTGGCCCATAGCATAAGGTTGACTGATTTTCAATTTGTTGTTGTTGTTGTTGTTGAAGTATTTTCATTGAGAGTGTGGTTGTTTCTAGCCTCCACATTACTATCATTTATGTATTTTATGAAGTATTTTTAGTATGGCATATATCATACCACTATTTAATTTACTACCAATGATAATTATAGCTCACTTTACACTTTTATGATAGCTATAAAATTATTTTGATTCACATGGTAGAATAATTTCTAACCTACTGTCAGTGTTAAGGCATGTATAGCTAGTGAAAATTGGTTTCTAGCCACTAAAAATCTGAATCAAAAGAAGAATATGTAATGATATATAAATTATTAAAGAAACATTAATAGACCTTTGAAATTCCATCATATGAATGTAAGATGTGAATAAAATTCAAGCAATGGAAGAAAGTTGTGTAAAATGTCTACGAGCATGATGAGGTTGTTTAAGGAGTGATGTTAAAAGATCTTGATTTTGCTAATGTGTGTGTTATATGTGAAGTTCTAGTAATGGAGAATATGAAAAATAAAATGGATGAGTGTGGTTCATTCCTACATGCTCATAGGTATGAGAAGTGAAGTAAATAAGTAAACCAATATTATAGTATGTTAGTTTTAGTTGAAGATATAGTTGATAGGGATATGAAAACAATAGAGAATAGTATTCAAATCATCATGGAGACAAGAGAGAGTGGGAATGTGATTGTACAAGGATGTTCCAAAAAATACATACAAGAGGAAGTCCAATTGTAGTAACTAGGATACATAAAGGTTGCTTAGGGAAAACATTGCCTCCATTAGAGAAGTGGTTGTTTCTTCACCACAAATATCTCCAATTCTTGGTAGCTCAATAATATGAATTTATGGTAGTTTATACTAATTTGGAGAATGTAATATCAAGTTTAAGAAAATAAAAATATAATAATCCTAAAGGGGATGTATAGAGTATGAAGGATAAAGTCTTAAGATCCTTCCTAAACACATTATAAAATATTTACTGATACATGAAATAAATTATAAATATCAACGATATATTGACTGAAAAAAGCAAAATTATATTACAATACTAACATTACAAAATCATTGGTCTCTTCAAGGGGGAAACCTCATTTGATATAAATCAATTAAATATTATTTTTGGCTATCTTCATACTAAACTAGGATCCTATTTATAGTAATCTATTAAAAGATAGCTACTACTCCCCATGAATGTGGGATTATTTCACTATTACAATTTTACATTCTATTACTGCAATCAGAATGAGGGACATATTACAAAGTTTATGCATCCATAAACTTTTATTAAATAGACAAAGTACAAAAGGATGGTTAGTACAAAGGGCGATAACCTTCCCTCACCCTTAAAATATTCTCCCTCAAACTTTAAGGTGATAAAAATGTTGTGAATGGATATAAGAGGCTAGCATCTTCTGGTTGCATTCCATGCCATTATTCTATAACTTATGTGATCAACTAATTATGGAGTGGTTGTTAATGCTTGTTGAGGATAAATTTAATTTGTAAAAGGAGAGACCCTTCTACATCATGTTTTGTAAGCATTGTTTGGGTGGTAACATTGTGTCCAAGGACCCTCTTCAAGCACAAGACATGAAAATAGGGTGCACGCACGATGAATGTGGGAGTTTCAACTTGTAGGTGACATGTACAACCCACTGGAGAATTTTATATGGCCTATAAAATTTTAGATCTAATTTATGGTATCCTTTGAGATATAAGGAGGAGTTATTACAAGGTTTTAGATGATTAAAATCCATATCTCCAAGTTGAAATGATAATTTATAAAGGCGTTATTATAATTGTTAATTCATGTCATTTTTTATCATGTGAGGATTATCTTTGAGGAGGTGAAGGATGTTGTCATGTGCACTGGTGGTAGAATCAATAGCCTATACTAGAGAATTTCTTGGTATATATGAAAGAAGAGAAGGTGAATTTTGGCCATAGACAACCTTAAATGGGGTTAGCTTTGTATCAATGGGGTATGATGTGTTATACTACCAATTTACGAAAGGTAACCATTTTATCCATTGATGTTGTTTCTCTATGATAAAGCTATTGTTCCCAAAATCAGTTATGCTTATTTTGATGGACAACCCCTACAAAACTTGTATGTTTCATGATCTTTACTCTAAGTTCATCATTTGAGACAAGTTTTTATTGATCTTGAGTGTAGTTGACTAAAATCCTTGAAAAGTTCAAAACTTTCCCTTGTTATGATTTCTTAAAAAATGTGAAACTCATTATAGTCTTGATGCAATTAGAACATCAAACTTTGTTCAATTTCAAGGAGTTACTTTTGTTTTTTGACATGTAAGGTTGACAAAAATTGCCACTATTGCATGTTGTTTTTTGTTTCATGTAAAGGCAATGATTTTTGTTGCCCTTACATCTATGGTCCATTCCTTCTATGTAGGTGTAATGATTTTTACCGCCCTTACATTTTGGACCCTTTTTGTAGGAGTGGCAATTTTTGCCATCCTTGCACTTTTTCACTTCTACATGCAAGAGCGGTGATTTTTCCAACCCTTATATGGTCTCAATTTTCATGCGTGTCATTTATGAATACATGTGTTGAGTTGTTGGCATCAATTTTGAAACTTTTAAATGCTAATTTATGTCTCATTTTGATTTTTTTTAGTTGTCTGCTCCCCCTCCCTGTAGCTAGTCGATAGCATGAACTAGTGGGATTGTGATTTCACTAGCTTCCAATGTAGGATTTTGATTTACTAGGTAGGTTTTGTGTTCTTCTCTCTTTTTTTTCATTTTTTTTGTTTGTTCTCTTATCTTTAAAAGGTTTAGCTTTCCATTTTTTTCTCCTTTCTAGGTTTTATTTTATTTTTTGCTCCGTTCTCTCTTCACTGAAGAGACGTCTTAGGCAAAAGCCTATAAAATCCAAAACTATCAGTGAGGTTTCCCATGTAAAGGTAGAAACAATAACTACCCTTACACAATACCTTGCATCTTATGTAATGGCAGAAAAAAATTCCATCCTTACCTGAGTTTTACACTCCATATGCATAGCTGGCAATTTTTGCCACACCTGCATAACCCAACATGCAAAGGTGGCAAAAATTACCACTTATGCATCAATAGTCCTTCCTCAACATGATATGTAGGTGATTTTTTCCATTGGTACCCTCCTTATATGCAAGGTCAACAATTTTTTCCACCCCTGCATACATTTTCTTAGATTTCCTAACTCTGGGAAATTTTCAATTTTTGCTTTGCCAAGCCCACTTTCATTTGGATTTCCTACCTACTCACAATTTATCCTTTTCAATCACATCCCCATGGTCATGATCATTGACATGAATTTTTCCCAAATTTCCAATATTTCCCCTAATTGCATGATCATGACTTTCATTGTAGTTTCTCTTCAAGATCCTTCTTCATCGATGTCTTTTTAAAAAAAGCTCTTCTAGATGATTGAGGTTTCTTCAAAAAAGTCAAAGATAATAGAGTAAAAGTATCAAGGTGTTTTTCCAACACCTCAGTTACTTTTAATGTTGATGACATTAGAGATATAGAGATTGGTCATGTGGATATGGCTGAGTTCATGGAAAGAACTAAATCAAGTAATCCCAATCATGAAATGAAGAAGATAATTGAGAGTAATATTCATCTGGTATCTTCTTTTCCTGTAGTAGCTAACAACATAGAATTTGTTCTTCAGTGTGCTTAATTATAAAATAAAGATACTAGGGCTATGTTAGATGCTGATGGTAATGTGGTGATTAGACTAGACCCTAAGTTCATTAATAAAGTGTTCATCTATCCCCCAACTACTGAAGTATCAAAGCTTGATTTCATCGAAGCACAAATAGAATATGATAAAGATCCTGAAAGAGTGAAGAAAGTAATAAATAATAAATGGCTCAAGACTCCAAGGGTGAATTTTTTAAGATGGCCATAGAACTTTCCAAGAAGTGACTTTACATAGAAATTTAGTGACCTGATCAATCTTCTCAGCAGGGCAAGAGGTTTACCTTCTTCCTCACAGTTTCATGAATAGATGTACCCCTTCATTAATATAGTTCTCCAAGGAAAACAAGTCATTCTATAGGGGGAAAAAATTATCAATGCTCTACATGAATAATTGATGAAGATATCCACTACCTCCAAATTCTATATGACTTCATACCTTGTGTATATTGCAGCTTTGATGAGAACCTTTCTAGGTTTAACATCAGAAGGAGATAGGAGAGTGACCCCAGTGTATCAATATTACTCTTAGTTGACATTGAAAGGTTATATTCATCATTTTAAGATAGTAAATGATGCTTTATTTACAGTATTTTTGTGTCTCTTTGATACCAAATTAGAACAAAAAAGAGTGACAGATGAAGCTTGGACAGTTGTGAATGACTTTAGATGTATGTTCTTGTAATTTCCTTCTTTTTCTTACCTATAGGTTGGATTTTTCCAAGGTCATCCTTATATGCTTCCAAGATTCCATTCAGACAAATTGGTCTTGATGAAGCTATGTAGGCAAATAATTGCCATACATAATAATCAGATGGAACTCAAGAACCCAGTTTCAAGTTCTCGATTGAAATTGGCAAGTTTTTAGTGTTGACTGCTAGAAAATTCAAAAGTTATAAAAAAGGATCCAAAAACAATAGATATGGAGGTTAAGAAGCAAAGCACTAAAGAATCAATAATGGAACAAATGGAGACTGATGATAGGCCCACAGATTAATATGAAAAGGAAACTTTGCCTCCTCAAGAGAATGTGCAACAAGGAATAGGAATTTTTTCTTCCCTACCAAGCACACCTATTTCAACTCCTTCACCCATTTCTCCATTTAGTGTTCCCTCTTATGGATCACCCTTTCCTTCCAAAGTAATTTTTTACAACCCTCAAGGCTTCTTTGGATATATTCTTCATTCCTTAGGATCGATTCCTAGTTTGTCATCCCCTTCTTTTGATATCCAAGATAGTTGTACTCTCGATCACTTAGTAGAAGGTGCAATTTTTACTAATACTCCACCTATTATTTCCACTACCAGTGTGAGTGCAACCCTAGTCATGCCATAATGGAGATTGATACTAATGTAAGTAATTCTATGATCTCACCTTGGTTATCATCTTATACGCCCAAAAGGGAAAACAAGCTATCTCTCTAGATGACTTTGATTTCAATAAAATAGTGCTAGTAAAAGTTAAGGCTCCTAAGAAGACAAAGATTCTTTCCAAGATAATTGGCGATAAGGGACATAAATTTTTGGAAGTTGCAAGGCCTCCATAAGATACAACTATTGAAAATTCTGATGTAAGTGACTACTTTATCTCTAGAGTTGAGTTAGGTAGGATAACTCATGAAAGTGATGAGAGTGATATGCAATCAGCCATGGACATCTTAATTTAGAAATTTGATAGAGAGAAAGATATGAAGGATAATTATAAGGCAATGGTAGAACAACTAACTACAGTGGTAAGGAGAATTACCTTCACTCTAGAAATAATAACTCTAGAGGCTATCTCCATAGAAGGTCCCATGATTCAAAGAGCATAAAGGACCTATCTTGAGGGAAAATTACTTAAAGAGTACTTGGACAAGATGCATACACAAGGAATTTCCTTGCTCGCAGAGTTATCTGAGAAGATGGGTAAAATGTGGAAAATAAGAGTAGAACTCGATGATCTTATTGAAAGCATAGAAAAATATCTTGACAAATGGATGGATATGAAGAAGCTAAAAATGAGCACTCTAATATCAATTGGCATCATTTCTGATAGAGACTCTTACGCCAAAACTAAAGAATCATTAATATATAGGAGTCAGGTGCTTAAATAATTTATCAGTGACCTCGAACCTTCAAGAGACTTTAGTGAACAAAGTGATATCAGTTTGTTGCATAAGTTCAAGGATTTGCCTTGCAAACTTACCTCTCAAGAAAACCAATTCATTTCAGTAGAAGAAATGATTTAGGAATTTGAAGGTATGTTCCAAAAATAATTCGAGGAGAAAGCATTTTCAATGGCCTCTATGGATAACATTCTATATAATTAGTTAACTCTGGATAATCTAAAACTAGGTTAACTAGTCATGCAAAATTGGTCACAGTAGTGAGAGATACCATAGTCAGGGTGAAGGTGATTTTTAAAAATACTATTACTCTAGATAGTATCAGGATACAAGCAGCTATCACCATGTATGATGCTCACGTGAAGAAATATGGGGCTATAAATTGAAGCAATTTTCCTTTGATTTAATTTCCATTTTTTCAAATGCACTTTTGTAACCATTTTGGACATTTTCACATGTACTTTTGTCATTTGTAATTACATGAAAAAATATGGAAAGTCCAAAGTCAACAAAGACTCCTATCTTCGACTAAGTCAAAATATTTAAGTCTTTTCTAAATTCTCAAGGCCTCTCCCTATAAATAAAGATATCCTCTTTTGTAATGATATATTTTTGTTCATTAGAAGTAAAACTCTACCAAATTGAAATACCTTTCGAGACTTTGAGCTCAAATTGTAAATCATATTTTCTTGAATGAATGAGAAAGTGGGTGACTCTTCAAAATTTGTGTTGGAATAACTTGTGTTGTTTAGGATAATTTTCTTATGGCCTTTTCCTAAATACTATCTCATATATTTTATTAAATAAATAGAGTATGTGGAAATTATCTGGAAGATGTTTTGAAGTTAATTATGGAGACTTTGTGCTATTATAATTTCTTTTAGTTTATGTTTTTATGTTTTAGTAAGAAGGGTATTGGAAAGGCTTTAAACTACTTTTATCCTTTGTGATCTTATGCTCTGTTGTAGTTTTCGATGGAGTCTTTGGGCTGCACTTCATTCTATTATTATATAAGTTTTAAATTAATAAGGGAAGCAATGAAAGACTTTGTGTTTTATTGGATTTTTTGTGGATTTAGTTAATAACTGGGAAGTTTTCCTTTTGTTTTATGAACATCATTTAAAAAAAAAAGAGAAATGGATGGTATGATTTCACCCCTGATTTAAATATTTAGTTTGATTAGTTTATAATAGTTTATAGGGAACCTCCCCTTACTAAGAGGAGAGATTTATCTCATTATGTTGTGGCTGATATACCCATTTTGCCTTTAGTTAGTTGATGACAAAATATTTAACCAATAGTTTTTGGTGACTCTACTAGGGATACAAACATGCACTTTTAAGCCTCAAGCTTTAAATTGAAGCATTTCTAGTTCTTTCTTCATTTTACACTCTGGCAAATCCACCATATACATGAAGCCAGAGAGCTCAAGGTATTATTGATCCTATATTTGAGTTGGTACAACAAAATAATTGTGAGATTTTTCCTCCACCATCTCACCTTCAGTGAACTAGGAGTTTTCCTCCTACCAACGTTAGAACTCCAATACCAAGTGAAGCTTCTAGTTCTAGTGCTAATAGAGTTTTATATATACTTACCCCACAAAGGTTTTTTATCCCTCCTTTTAATCATCATATCATGGTAGCTCAAGGCCCTTGGGGTAACACTTTTGGCCCTCTCAATCTAACCCCACCTTTACATGAACTACCTCGTAGTTCAAGAAAGATTTTTCCCAAGTTCTATGGTGATGGAAAGGTTCATCCTGATGAGCATATCATAGCTTTTTGCATAGCATGTGGTGTGATAGGTGTTGAATATGAATTTATAATGGTGAGACTATTTGTAGAAAATTTACAAGGCATTGCCACGTATTGGTTTTATCACCTTCAATCTCAGACTATAATTGATTGGAATACCCTCAAAGCCATGTTTGAGGCTAGGTTCAAACCCACAAAAGATGTGCATGTCTTATTGGCTCAGCTTATGCAAATGAAGAAGGAGCCTCATGAGCCTATATGAGACTTCATTGCTAAATTCAGTAAGTTGAGGAATAAGATTCCTACAATTGCTCAGCCAACACCGAAGAATCTTAAGTGCTTTTTCATCGATTCACAACTTCCTAAAGTAAGTATTCTACCGAGGTGGGATGGCCCTATGTATTATTTTATAGCCCAAATTTTGGCTACCAAGGTTAGAGATGATCTTATACTGGTAGGTAAGATTAGAAAAGACTAATAAAACTAAATTTTCCTCATCTATTGAAAGTTCTTCCATGGGCACCATAGATCCTATAGTGCAAAAATTGGCAAATGAATTGCTAGCTATGAAAAGTAAAATGGCCCAAGTTATGTCTACTTCTCCTTCTTATTAGGATATATCAAGTAGGAAATTTCCCATCCATTCATATCAATGTAATGCTGCCAAAAATCAAAGACAACCAAATCATCTTCCTCGCACACAAAGGAAACTTGCCATTGAAGCAACACCAGTCAACTCAGTAGTTGGTTATCATGAAGCTAAACATGATTTCTCTTCCCAACTTGAGTTGGACCAAGAAGATAATGATAATCTCTTGGCAGAAGGAGAAGAAGAATTAGCTGGTGACTCCAACATTGGTTACCTAAATTACTAGAATGAAGCTAGAAGTAAGGGAGAAGTGTTTGATGGATCATATGTTATTTTTACTAGGTCCCAAAACTAGTCAACTCAACCAGTTTGTAAGGGAAAAATAAGGGAATAATCTCAACCAGTAATTTCAATTGCTAAATGGGGGACTTCACTGCCTTTCCAAGCAAAGGACCTAGTGATCAATAAGAAAGTCAGTACCTCAAACAATCTTATACCTTCTGTTTCTATTTCTCAGACCAATACCCCACCCAATAAAACCTATAATGATTGAATTCCTTTCTCTATTTCTAGTTCATTTCAATTATTTGACATAATTGATCATACTAGGAAGACCAAGATCCAAATGTCTGAGTTTGAGTACTTACAAGCCAACCCTGAGCAGTTGGATAGGTTGGCTAAATGCATCAAGAAAGAAACCATCCCTACAAGACAATATTTTTCAAAAGTAACTCATGATCCCCCAAAGAACAAATCCACCAAAATAATCTTGTCGCTACTCCTTTTGTTTCGTATAGAGAAATAGAACCTTTCTATGTTTCTCTATTAATAAATGATCATAAGTTAAACAACTGTATAATAGAATCTAGAGCGTCTAATAATGTTATGCCTGCCAAGGTAGCAGATTCTGTTGGTCTTACCTTAAGTAATCCTTTTGGGAGATGTTTCTCCATGTACAAAAACCAAGTACCACTCTTGGGTCAAATCAAAGATGCCTAATTTGCATTTGTAGCTTTTCTAGATAAAAGAATTAAAATGACAGTCTTGGTAGCTAATGTTCCAGCTTCCTATGGAATTTTACTCAGACATAATTTTTGAAAGGATGTAGGTGGAGAGTTGAACATGGATCTATCTAAAGCAAGGATACATGTTACAGGCATCATGAAAAGGTTGCATCCTAAGAAGGATTCAAAACATATTGTTACTCAAACATCAGACCCTGAAGCTCAAATTTTATTTGAATCATCAGGAATGAGTAATTACTTTATTTATATTAAAGATGTTTCTATTTCATCAAACAAAAGTTTTTTAGGTGACAATTCAAAAAAATTAGATATAAAATCAGAATAATTGGTTGAGAAAAGTTTAGATGAAAAATAATCCCTCCCTAACAAGGATAAATCTTTAAGAAGATCATATTCTAATGATGTCTAGATTCTAGAATTTGATGGCAGCTGTTCTTCTACTAGTTTTGGAGCAAGAATTGTTTTGATATCTCCATAAGGAGATATTTTCCCCTATTCATACAAGTTACAGTTCAAAAATACCAACAACACTGTCGAGTATGAATCTTTGTTGCTCAGATTGAAAGCTGCTCATTCTAAAGGTGTTAAGCTTCTTCATGAATAAGGAGATGTTGAATTGGTAGTTTATCAGGCAAGGAATCTATATCAAACTAAAAATGAAAGATTGTGATATTATCAAAATCTTGTATGGGATTACATTGAATGTTTTGATTGTTTCAATATTTTTTTGATGCCTAGATAATTTAATAATCATGCAGCTTCATTGGCTATCTTCGCAACCCTAATGATTCCTTACAAAGATTTTAAAGGGCAAAAGTATACTATTGAGCTAGCCTTTCAACCAAGTATACCTAATAATGCCAACTATTGGTAAATGTTTAATGGGGACAATCAAATCATGTGCTTAACTAAACTATAAAAGCAATGAATTATGGTAGTGGACCATATTGCTGCACATCAAAATTAGGGAAAGAAACTCTTTGACAAGAGAGCAAGGATTCATAGTTTTTAGATGAGAGATCAAGTCTTGTTATGGGGAAAGAGGAGAGAACCAAAAGGAATGCATAGAAAATTTGATTCTTAGTGGAGAGGTCCATTTTCCAATCATCATTTCTAGGGTGAAAATAGTTTCTTGCTAATATATCAAGATGGAACACCATTTTTGCCACCTCATAGTGGGTAACATTTGAAGCACTTCAATTCTTGAAGTATCAAATGAGTTCATTTGTACATTTATATAGACTTATGTTTATTGATCTTTGTTTGGTTTTGCATGTATTTTTCATTTTTATAACATGACTCCATGGCCCAATGGCATGGATGACGTCACTTAGAGACTAGTTTCTACTCCCTTCAATCATTTCAAAGATTGATTGATGGAAGTTCCCCAGCTAGAGCAAGTTGTTACTCCCAAAATTAGCTATGCTTATTTTGATGGACAATCCATATGAAACTTGTCCATTTCATGTTCTTTACTCTAAGTTCATCATTTGAGACAAGTTTTTCTTGATCTTGAGTGTATTTGACTAACATCTTTGAAAATTTCAAAACATTCCCTCATCATGATTTCTTGTAAATTGTGAAACTTGTTGCAGTCTTGATGTGATTAGAACATCAGACATTGATCAATTTCAAGGAGTTACTTTTGTTTTTTGA
Organism: Torreya grandis; assembly: GCA_037957365.1. Classification (NCBI taxonomy): domain Eukaryota; kingdom Viridiplantae; phylum Streptophyta; class Pinopsida; order Cupressales; family Taxaceae; genus Torreya; species Torreya grandis. The sequence goes on from JARHVA010004608.1 coordinate 1,399,106, forward strand.
CATGCAAAGTTGACAAAAATTATTGCTATTGCATGTTGTTTTTTGGTTCTATGTAAAGGTAGTAATTTTTTCCACCCTTACATCTATGGTCCATTCCTTCCATGCAGGAGCAGTGATTTTTTCCACCCTTGCATTTTGGACCCTTTTTGTAGGAGCAGTGATTTTCACCACCCTTGCACTTTTTCTCTTCTACATGCAAGAGTGACAATTTTTGCTGCCCTTGCAAAGTCTTAATTTTTGTGTGTGGCATTTATGACTGCATATGCTGAGTGGTTGGTGTCAGTCTTGAACCTTTTAAATGCTGATTTATGTCTCATTTTGATTGTTTTGAGCTGTCTATTCCCCCTCCCTACAACCAGTCGATAGTGAGAACTAGTGGGATTGCAATTTCACTAGCTTCTAGCATAGGATTTCAATTTACCATGTAGGTTTTTCATTCTTTTCTCTTTGTTCTTCATTTTTTTATTTTTTATCTTTTCTTTAAAAGGTTTAGTTTTCCATTTTTTTATCCTTTCTAAGTTTTATTTTTATTTTTTATCCTCTCTCTCTTCCTCGAAGAGACATCCTAGGAAAAAGCCTATAAAATCAAAAAAAATTAGGTAGGTTTTCCATGTGAAGGTGGTGAAAATCACCACCCTTACACAATACCTTTCATCCCATGTAATGGTGTCAAAAATCACCACCATTACCTGAGTTCTACACTCCATATGAATAGGCAACCATTTTTTCTGTCCGTGCATAACTCAACATGAAAAGGTGGTAAAAATTACTACCTATGCATCATTAGTCCTTCCTCAACATGCTACGTTAGTGATTTTTGCCACTGATACTCCCCCCTTATATGCAAGGTCAACAATTTTTGCCACCCCTGCATACATTATCTCAGATTTCCTAACTCTATAAAATTTTGAATTTTCACTTTGCCAAGCTCACTTTCCTTTAGCTTTCCTACTTGCTTGCACTTTATCTCTTTCAAGCACATTCCCATGGTCATGATCATCGACATGCAATTTTTCTAAATTGCAATATTTCCCCTGATTGCATGATCATGACTTTCATTTCAGTTTCTCTTCAGGATCTTTCTTCATTGATGTCCTTTTTACAAAATCTCTTCTAAATGATTGAGGTTTCTCTATAGATGTCAAAGACAATTTAGTACAAGTATCAAGGTGTTTTTCCAATCACCTCAGTTACTTCTAATGCCAATGACATTAAAGATATAGAGATTGGTCACCTGGATATGGCTGAGTTCATGGAAAGAACTAAATCAAGCAATCCAAGTCATTAAATGAAGAAGATAATTGAGAATAATATTCATTTGGTATCTTCTTTCCCTATAGTAGCTCACAACATAGAATTTTTTTTTTAGTGTACTCAATTTTATAATAAGGATACAGGGCTGTGTTAGATGCTAGTGGTAATGTGGTGATTAGACTAGATCCTGAGTTCATTGAGAAAGTGTTCATGTGTCCCCATACTACTGAAGTATTAAAGCTTGATTTTTTTGAATCATAAAGAGAATATGATAAATATCCTAAAAGAGTGAAGAAAATAATCAATAATAAATTTCTCAAGACTCCAATGGTGAATTTGTCAAGATGGCCATGTAACTTTCCAAGAAGTGACTTTATAAAAGAAGTTGGTGACCTGATCACTCTTCTTAGCAGGGTAAGAGGTTTACCTTCTTCCTCATAGTTTCATAAATGTATGTACCCCTTAATTAAGATAGTTCTCCAAGGAAAACAAGTCATTTTATAGGGGGAACAAATCAGCAATGCTCTGAATGAGGAATTGACAAAGATATCCACTACCTCCAAATTTTATATGACTTCATACCTAGTGTATATTACAGCTTCGATGAGAACCTTTCCAAGTTTAACATTAGAATGAGATAAGAGAGTGACCCCAATGTATCAATATTACTCTTAATTGACATTGAAAGGATCTATTCATAATTTTAGGAGAGTAAATGACACTTTATTTGTAGTATTTTTGTGTCTCTTTGATCCCTAATTAAAACAAAAAAGAGTGTCAAATGAAGCCTGGACAGTTTTGAATGACTTTGGATGTATGTTCTTGTAATTTCCTTCTTTTTCTTACCTATGGGTTAGTTTTTTCCAAGGTCATCTTTATATGCTTCCAAGATTTCCTTCAGATAAATTGGTCTTAATGGAGCTATGTAGGAAAATAATTGTCATACATAATAAGCAAATGGAACTCAAGAAACCCATTTTTAAGTTCTCAATTGAAATTGGCAGGTTTTCAATGTTGACGACTAGAAAAGTCAAAAGTTATAGAAAAACAACTAGAAATAATAGATATGGAGGTTGAGAAGCAAAGCATCAAAACGTAAACAATGGAATAAATGGAGATTGATGTTAGGCCCACAAATCAGTAGGAAAAAGAAAGTTTGCCTCCTTAAGAGAATGTGCAACAAGGAAAATGAATTTGTTCTTCCCTATCGAGCATTCCTATTACAACTCCTTCACCTATTTCTCCAATTAATGTTCCCTCTTCTGGATCACCCTCTCCTTCCAAAGTAATTTTTGACAACTCTCAAGGCTCCTTTAGAGATATTATTCATTCCTCAGGATTCATTCCTAGTTTGTCATCCCCTTCTTTTGATATCCAAGATAGTTTTACTCTCAATCACTAAGAAAAATGTACAATTTTTACTAATAATCCACCTATTATTTCCACTACCAGTGTGAGCGCAACTCTAGTAATGCCAGCAATGGAGATTGATACTAATTTAAGTACTTATGTGATCCTACGTTGGTTGTCATCTTATACACCCAAAAGGAAAAAAAATCCATCTCTCTAGATGACTTTCATTTCAATAAAATGGTGCCAGTAAAAGTCAAGGCTCCTAAGAAGATAAATATTCTTTCAAAGATGATTGGGGATAAGGGACACAAATTTTTGTAATTTTTAAGATCTCCACAAGATGCAACTATTTAAAATTTTGATGTAAGTGACTACTCTATCTCTAGAGTTGAGTTAGGTAAGATAACTCATGAAAGTGCTAAGAGTGATATGCAATTAGCAATGGACATCTTAATTCAAAAATTTGATAGAGAGAAAGAGATGAAGGATCATTATAAGGCAATGGTAGAGAAACTGACTGCAGTGGTAAGGAGAATTACCTTCACTCTAGAAATAGTAACTCTAGAGGATATCTCCATAGAAGATCTCATGATTCAGAAAGTAGAAAGGACCTATCTCAAGGGAAAATTACTTGAAGATTACTTGGAAAAGATGCATACACAAGGAATTTCCTGGCTTGTAGAGTTATCTAAGAAGATGGGTAAAATGAGGAAAATAAGAGTAGAACTAGATGATCTTATCAAAATCATTTCTCTTGAGGTTAAAAGCATAGAAAAATATCTTGACAAATGGATGGATATGAAGAAGCTGAAAATGAGAAATCTAATATCAATTGGTGTCATTGCTGATAGAAACTCTTACACTGAAACTAAAGAAGCATTGTTATATAGGAGTCAAGTGCTTAAAGAATTGATCAGTGACCTCAAATCTTCAAGAGACCTTAGTGAACAAAGTGATATCAGTCTGTTGCATAAGTTGGAGGAGATACCTTACAAACTTACCTCTCAAGATAACCAATTCATTTTAGTAGAAGAAATGATTCAAGAATTTGAAGGTATGTTCTGAAAATAATTCAAGGAGAAAGCATTTTCAATCTGTGGATAACATTCTAAATAATTAGTTAACTCTAGATAATTTGAAAACTAGGTTAACTATTCATGCAAAATCAGTCACAGTAGTGAGAGATGTCATCGTTAGGGTGAATGTGACTTTTAAAAATACTATTACTCTAGAGAGTATCTAGACACAAGCACCTATCACCATGTATGATGCTCACATAAAGAAATATGGGGCTACAAATTGAATCAATTTTCCTTTGATTTAATTTCCATTTTTTCAAACATACTTTTGTAACCACTTTGGAAATTTTCACATGTACTTTTGTCATGTGTAATTACATGAAAAAATATGGAAAGTCCAAAGTCAACAAAGACTCCTATCTTTGACTAGGTCAAAATATTTAAGTCTTTTCTAAATCCTCAAGGCCTCTCCCTATAAATAAAGGGAGCCACTTTTGTAATAATATATTTTTGGTGATTAGAAGTAAAACTCCACCAAAATTGGCATGCCTTTTGAGACATTGAGCTCATATTGTAAATCATATTTTCTTGAATGAATGAGAAAATGGGTGAATCTTCAAACTTTGTGTTGCAATAACTTCTGTTGTTTAGGAAATTGTTCTTATGTCCTATTCCTAAATACTATCTTATCTATTTAATTAAATAAGCAGTGTGTGGAGATTATCTAGAAGATGTTCTAAAGTTAATTATGGATACTTTGTGATACTATAATTTGCTTTAGTTTGTGTTTTTGTGTTTTAGTAAGAAGGGTATTGGAAAGGCTTTGAACTACTTTTATCCTTTGTGATCTTATGCTCTGTTGTACTTTTTGGTGGAGAATTTCGGTTGCACTTCATTCTACTATTATATAAGTTATAAATTAGTAAGGGAAGAAACGAAAGACTTTGTGTTTTAATGGGTTTTTCATGGATCTATTTTCTACCCGAGAAGTTTTCCTTTTGTTTTTTGAACATAATTTCTAAAAAAAGAGAAATGGATGGTATGATTTCACCCCTAAGTTAAATATTTTATTAGATTAGTTTATAATAGTTTATAGGGAACCTCCCCTTACTAAGAAGAGAGATTTATCTCATTATGTTGTGGTTAATACACCCATTTTTCCTTTAGTTAGTTGATGAAAAAATATTCACCCAACAAAAACAATCAAGATAGGTTTCCAAACATTTATTAACAATTTTGGTCTATCCATTAGTTTGTCAATGATATCCTGAATGCATTTTCAAAGTTTAACCAAGGTAATTCAAGATTTATTTCCAAAAAATAGTTGTGAAGATAGAATCATGATTTAAGACAATAGAGGAAAGACCACCATGGAGTGAGAATATTCTATCAAGAAATGTTTGGGCAGTGGTAAAAGTAGTGTAGGGATAGGCCAGAGCATAGAAATGAGCATATTTTGAAAGTTGATACACTACTATAAGAATCATTTATTACTTCTAATTTTTAGGAAACTATAAATAAAATTCATGGAAATATCTATCCAAAGATGTGTTGTATTTGGAAGTGGATAGAGTAAACTAGGTGGGTTGACTATTATGCCTTTGTTACATTGGTAAATATCACATTTAGCAATAATTTTTTTGATATCGTACTTGATTCACTACCAAAAAATTATGGTGTACTCACTCATATGTTCTCAAAAAACCTAAATGACCAACTCAAAGGGAGGCATGCATCTCCTATAAAATTATGTTTGAACATAGAGCTTGTACTTAACAGAAGGTGAACTTTATATCATAGTGTGTGGCCATCCCAAGTATAATGAGGTTTAGAAAATGAAATAGTATATATTTGAAGAATGAGTTGTTGGGTGTGGCTATCATTATGGCATTCCTTTTGAATATCATATATCCATGTGGAAATGGGAACTAATATTGCATTTAGGCGTTAGATATTTGATCCTATGAGAGGGATAATTAACAACCACATTTCCTTACCTTTTTGTAAGTGATATCATAGTCATATCCCATGATTTTATAAACACATTTTTGTTTATCTAAGGGATATATCTATTTATATAATAAATATTTGAGGCTTTGGTGGTCGGATTTGATGCAAAATTGTCAACCAATCAAGTATGGACACCATATGTGGGACTAAATGAAGAATAGACATCACTTATTCATCATAAGTGGAGCATGCTAGATTGTTCCCAATGAGTGCCTTGATATTAAATAAATGGGATTTCCATACTATATATATATATATGGCCCCTTACATTCTATAGGTAGGAATCATTCAACATAGCACTAGTACCTATTCTTCACCTATCTTCCTCATTCACGAAAATCTGATTCCTTGGGACTATATATTGATTATCGATACCTCAATAAGCTCACAATCAAAGATAAATTCATTATTTAAATCATTAATGAGATCCTATATGAACTAATTGTATAAATATTTTTATCTATGTTGGAACTATACTTTGGCTATCATCAAATCCATGTTCATGAAGTTGATATTCCCAAAATGACATTTAACACACATGATGGTCATTATGAGTTCTTGGTCATGCCATTTCAGCTTACCAATGTCCCATCCATATCTTAATGAACCAATTATTTTATCCATTATTGCTTAATTTTATATTGGTATCCTTTTATGACATCCTCAACTATAACCACACATGGGAGGATCACCTACACCACCTAGATATAGCATTGGGAATTCTTGTTACAAACCACTTATGCAAAAATCATTCCAATGTTCCTTTGGGATATCATAAGGAAAGTACTTGGTACATAATGCTTCATCTAATTGTGTTCGTGTTAATCCCACCAAAATTTAAGCTATGACAACCTATCTAAGACCTAAAATAATCAAAATCCTATGAAGATTTCTTGGCTGAATAAGATACTATAGCAAATTTGTTAAGGATTATGGAAAAATTACATCACCATTAATTAATATGCTCAGTAAATAATCCTTTATATGGTTGAAAGCATCCACTAAAGTATTTTATAGACTGAAACAAACATTTTACACCATATAAGTTCTAGTCATGCTGGATTTCTCCTAGCCATTTATTATTGAGTGTCATGCATGTGGAATGGATCTTGGTTATATATATATATATATATATATATATATGTATGTATGTATATATATATATATGTATATATATATATATATATGTATATATATATATATATGTATATATATATATATATGTATATATATATATATATATGTATATATATATATATATATGTATATATATATATGTATATATATATATATATATGTATATATATATATGTATATATATATATGTATATATATATATATATGTATATATATATATATATGTATATATATATATGTATATATATATATATGTATATATATATGTATATATATATATATATATATATATATATATATATATATATATATATAAAACCAAGATCCATTCCACATGCATGACACTCAATAATAAATGGCTAGGAGAAATCCAGCATGACTAGAACTTATATGGTGTAAAATGTTTGTTTCAGTCTATAAAATACTTTAGTAGAGGATTTCAACCATATAAAGGATTATTTACTGAGCATATTAATTAATGGTGATGTAATTTTTCCATAATCCTTAACAAATTTGCTATAGTATCTTATTCAGCCAAGAATCTTCATAGGATTTTGAGTATTTTAGGTCTTAGATAGGTTGTCATAGCTTAAATTTTGTTGGGATTAACATGAACACAATTAGATGAAACATTATGTACCAAGTACTTGCCTTATGATATCCCAAAGGAACATTGGAATGATTTTTGCATAAGTGGTTTGTAACAAGAATTCCCAGTGCTATATCTAGGTGGTGTAGGTGATCCTCCCATGTGTGGTTATAGTTGAGGATGTCATAAAAGGATACCAATATAAAATTAAACAATAATGGATAAAATAATTGGTTCATTAAGATATGGATGGGACATTGGTAAGCTGAAATGGCATGACCAAGAACTCATAATGACCATCATGTGTGTTAAATATCATTTTGGGAATATCAACTTCATGAACATGGATTTGATGATAGCCAAAGTATAGTTCCAACATAGATAAAAATATTTATACAATTAGTTCATATAGGATCTCATTAATGATTGAAATAATGAATTTATCTTTGATTGTGAGCTTATTCAGGTCTCGATAATCAATATATAGTCCCAAGGAATCAGATTTTTGTGAATGAGGAAGATAGGTGAAGAATAGGTACTAGTGCTATGTTAAATGATTCCTACCTATAGAATGTAAGGGGCCATATTTTTAATTTCATAATTTAAATGAAATTGGTAATGGTATGGAAATTATTTTATGGCTGTACCACATGGAAGAAGTTGAATGTGATGGTCTTCTAGACGGTGAGGCAGTAATCATGTTGTCTCCATAAAAATGGTTGCATACTTGACCAAAACATCTTGTAAGTTTGAAGGTTAGTTGGAATTTTGTGGATAAGTAGTGTGAAAATATAATAATTGGGCAATGGTGTAGTGAGGCACCCATTTAATAAGATTATCCATGTGTTGGGAGATGATAACACTTGTTGATCTAGAGAGAAGGGCTTAAAATGTCTAATGATGACCATTCTTAGTGAATTGCATCCATATCTTAGAAAAATCTCAAATAATATATATAAGGGCATATAATAATTAAGTTCCCAATACAACATCACATCCAACTAAGGATATAGAAAACATGTTAGTTTTAAAGTTATAGTTAACCACATAAATGTGAACATTGTGACACTTTCCCTTATAAGGTAATGTTCCCCCATTAGAAATAATTACTTAAAAGATAAAATAATGGTGTGTAAAATAGTATACTTTCTTATACATTAGAAGGTGGATGAAGTTTTGAGATATGTTAGAATGTATAATAATGGTGAGTAATTATTTCTTGGAAAACCCTTTGACACACATTATTTGTGGATTGGTGACCCTAGAAAAAGCATGAATGTATATTCTAGGAGAGGAATCTAAGGCCCTATAATTATTGTTCCTAGTCCTTGGTGGTAGCCACATAATATATGGTATCTAGTGGAGAATAAACATATGTAAGGTATAATTTTTATTCCATGATTTTTTTTCCTGTAACCCGTTTGGCATCATAATTTTAACATAGATCATTTTCATGATATGCACACATTTTTTATTTTGTGAGATGTTTTATGGGGGTTGTGTTGGTTGTGATCCATTGGAATGGAGATGGATTTGAGGGAACCCAATTGGAATTGTGATGTTGAGAGTTGAGTTTATCTTTGGATATCCTAGCTAATCTTAAGGCTTACATGATACTGTGAGGTTTGAACATTTTGACCTAAGAATGAAGTACATATTTTACGTCATTGGTGAATTAAATTTTGAATAAATTATCTTGAAAGACTTATGTTTTATTGGTAATTTTTTCAAATTCTATCTTGTATTCACGACAATGCCCATTTGATGAATTTTAGTTAATTCTCTTATAAATTCATCATAGGCACTAGACCCAAAACATACTAACAAGAGTTTGGAAAATTCATTCCAATACGATTTATGATGTGACTATAAGTACCATTAATACAAATTAATAAATTACTTCTCTAAGTGAAATGATATGAGGGAAACTTTATCATAAATTAGATGCATGTTGAAATATGAGTTGACATGGTATAACCAACTTGTGGGGTCAATACTATCAAATTTAGGAAAATCTAATTTAGGGCCATGGAGTGGTGTTCAAGAAGAAGAAATAATATCTGAGTAATCAAACTCATTACACTTGGATGAGGACAATAATGGATGGAGTTCAGATATTTTAGGAGTGAGGTTAGATAATTGGGATATTTTGGTAGTAAGTTCAAATAATTTGGAGTCAATGTGAGCTTGCCATTCATCCTGGTCATGTGACATATTGCCTATATAGGTAAAAACCATTTAATAGGGGGTTAGAGGGCGTTAAAAAGGTGAAGTGAATATATATGTTAAAATTATTAGCATTTTAAGATGAGTACAATACTATAATTTGTGCATAAGTGAAAAAATGTATTCAACTTATAGGGCTAGCTCCTTTTGATGGAGGTGATGCACCAAAACTAATTGACCACTACCAATAATATTAATATGCACATTAACCATGGGACTAACTTTAACATACACTACTCCTACTATGCATATGTATATCAACACTTGATTGTGGAGGTTATGACAGATGTTTGGGCTTGGATTTATAATCAAGAGGTCATAGAATGACATTAATGAGTAGACAACTCACTCAACAATCACACTTCACTTGAAAATTTCACATTTCCTACAAAGAATATGTCAAACTACATATGAGTGTTAGAAAAGGATAACATTCTAAGGAAGATTAACCAAAACACTTGATAATATTGACTAGTAATGCACACACATTAAATTTACTCAAAGAAGGATCTTAAAATAGTAGTTTCTTACTAATCAAAGGCATACAAATGGGAAGGGATATTCCATACCCAAGTGGAGGATGAATATAAATCCAAACAAGGTTGCATTTATAGAGAATGAGAGTAGAAGAGAGAGAGAGAGAGCTTGATAAGTGTCTAACAAGATCTACAATCAAGAAAAGGTTGGTGAACAACTTCATAAGAATTTAAAATAATTTTTTTTATTCTTTTATGATTCTTCATATTCTAAATGGTATATGGGCTTCTCTAGTTGCATGACACCTTTATCTTCTTCTTCAAACTACCCTTCTCTTGGCCTAAAAATCAAAAAGTGACACTCCTTACCATAAATTAATTTTTAACTATCTCTTGCTATAATTTTTGACACATTAGATCAGTTTTAAAACCTCATAATACTGAGATTGTAATGATGATCATACCTCTTATGTGTCTTAAAGCCCATTTGACTTCATTATACCTCTCCTTGCCTAAATGGCTCGAATCTTGGTTTTGTTTTTATTAATTCAAAATGTCTTCATGAAATGCCTATATATATATAAACATGAATCAACTTCTTTGGACACCTCAATCACTCTCCAAGACTTCATCTTAAACCTAAAGCTCGTATTTGTCTTCAATTCCTTGTAGTCATAAAAATACACAAGCATCCTTACATAGGAAAATGTATGGATGATATTAAAATATATATAACAAATTAAATAATGAGACCATAAGTGAAATTAAATTTATTCACTTGTTTTATATCTCCAATCAGGACTCAATTATGCCTTTAGGCCTAGAAACTCAAAAAATTTGATCTAGACTTCTCTTACACATATGATGTTGGAAATATGATTGTCATTAATGTCAAAAGGGGAATTATGAGAATGTAATTGATTTTTAGGACTAAATATGGTTATTTTAATTCATCTAGTTTTTCATATTGATGATATATACATTTTGGGTCTATGGTAGGAAAATCTAAGAAGGCAATTTGTTGACATCATAATTATCATGTGTGGATGAGTATGCAGGATATGGTCATATGGTTGTGATAAAATTATTCCATAGTTGTTATGCACAATATTTTATGTCATTCAATGAAGTGTAGTTAAATATATGGGGATGCAAATTTGGCTACTCAAACAAAAATCACTATGTTTTTATACTTAGCCAAATTAGCAAAAGGGTTCAATAGAGCCAAGTAAGCATATTGATGAGGTAAAAATTCACACATATGGAGGTTTGAGGATAAAATTTTCATCTGGGTTAATTAATTTTTGTGCCTAGTTTCTACACACTAAATACCAAGTCACATGACATAGTATGTCAAAAGATATGATTGAGCAAAGTTATTCTCCTAGGTATTTTAACAATGTCTTCCAACACTTAGTCAAATTTGTAGTTTGGAAGATAAAGATAAGTAGGCACTTTATTGATGTCATATCTTTCACTTATGAAGGATTCAAGAGTAATTAGATATATGGATGGAATCCTCTATATAATATTATCTTATATGCTAAAGTATAGGCCATGTGACTAAGCACACCAAAAGTAATGTAGTTAATAAGTTAGCCTTCTATGCATTATGAAATGGTCTCCATACTTATTAAAGATTTGCATAAGATCCTATAAATTTTTCATTCTTTTATAAATATAATTTATGTACATTTTCAAATCAAATATATAGAATATCTGTTATGTGTTTTTCATTAGCATTCTAGACACATGGTCTACAGGTTCAAATGAGAAGGAATGAGTTCATAATTAAATTGTTTTTACTCTCAAACATGGTAGGGTTTATCATATAAACCCTAAAGGTTTAAGTCATGGCATCAATAGGAATTTTATATTTTTATGTTTACTAGATATATCCTAGACTTGGTATAGTAAGTTATAACTTAATCTTTTATCATCATTGTAAAATAGGCCCCTTCGACCTAGTAATTACCATCTCAAGTATTGATCAAATGAGATAATATTTCTTAAGTCTTAGATTTATATTTTGCACATCTTGAAAAATGTATAGAACTTAATTGTATGCTAAGTATCTAATGAAGTGAAGCAAATTCAAATTTTCAAAGGGATATCCAAGAATATATGCAAGTGATAAGTGTCATAATCATGGAGCCTAAATATTAAATCAATAAAGTAGTTTAAAGTTAATAAGTTAATGATCAATAAAAGGATGATAAGTATATCAATAGTGGGTACTGATAGCAATGTGCATAAGGCATACACTAATACCAAGTGTCACATTATTGAGAGATAAGTAGAGATAAAGATTGATCTTGGTAGAATATCTGATAGTGAGTAGATGATCATAAAAAGGAGATCCAACATAGCAAGTGGACTCAATGGTATAAATTGATCAAGGTTTAATGAAATAGTAGAGAGTTAAATATTCAGTAATTCTGAGAATATCTATAGAGCATAATTATTCTAAAGGCTTAGGATACAACTAGATGAAGATAAGTGGTCTATGTTTGACGATAAGACATAGATAAGGATCATGCTAGTTTGAAGATCTAATGGCATGCAATAGCTTGGATTGGGAAGATCGATAGATGAATTTTAAAGATTGAATAGTTAACATATAAATCTGTATAATGATCTAATGGAAAGTGTGATCTTATTATAGATATCTTGAATAGATGCATTTTAAAGATGAGCAAATTGAATATGGATCATCAGATCATGGAACCAATGTTAAGATCAAATGTCAAGATTTAAAGTTATGATTAGTCTAATGGTGAGATGTTGGAACATGTAAGAACATGTGAGTAATCCATGAATCATGACACAAACAATGATATTGATTGACGTAACTAAATAAATATATGTAAATATGCATGTGCATAAAAATTGGAGTATAGTAAATGCTAAATATAGAAAAAACCATAAATCATGAGGTGGATTATGAGTTCAAGATGTGAGAAACGTGTAATTCAATAAATTAGACTTAAGTCCAAAATAGAGTGTGATTTTTTACAATCTAAGTGTAAACACATAGAAGATACAAAGACTAGATCCAAATCTTATATATATAACATCTAGGATATAAGAAAGGATAGTAGAGTATTGGATCTGTGTCATATAGAAAGTTATCTAGACATAGGTAGAAGAGTAGAGACGATGATTTGCTACTAAATTTGAAGCTGCTAGTGTAGTTTATAGTATCAAATATAAAATATATAGACATGAGAACAAAAAGAAGAAAGGAGAAAAAAGGCTATAGAGAGAGAGAAATGAAGTGTGTAAGTTGAGATATATCTAGACATATAGATAGATGGGTAGAGAGGAATAAAGGAACATAGAGGCAATGTGCAGATATTGATCAATTACAAATTATGCTTTTAATAGAGATAATAGATATGGATTCATTTTTGAATCTATTTTATAAATTGAAGTTATAGCTCCATAGATATATAATTGGTTGGTACCATTAAACAAAGTGAGTTGGTATTTAGTTATGGTATTGGCATCTCCTTAGGGTCAATTCCCTTAAACATTATAACTAGTGAGGTTTAGATGAGTTGGTGTTTAGATAGAGAACTGGTATCCCCTTAGGGTTAGTGGCCTTAAAAGTGTAACCATTGAGGTTTATCAGTGAGGCATTGAACTGTGAGGTTGAATTAAAATAATATATTCTAGCATTCTCACTATGGTTTTTCCCTTTGGTTTTTCCACATATAAATATAATGTTATGATAATTTTTGTGTGTGTGTGTGTGATCTTTACATATTTTATTTTATCTAAATATATATTTTAAAATTACTTACTAGACTAGTTTTAATTGATATATTGATTCACCCCCCCTTAGTGTATAGTTGTGTTCCAATAATTGGTATTAGAGCCTAGGTTCCTTTGAGAAAGATTAATTAGCTCAAGTATATCTTTGAATGGTGAAAATAAATGGCTAGTTAAAATTATATTCATCAAATAAATCACCTCTCTTTGATGGATCAAACTATGCATTTTATATCATAAGAATGGAAGCATATCTATCTTCATTAGGGTTTGATGTATGGATGACTATGGTAAATGGATGTATAGCCCTTGCTATAACTCCTACTGATTAGGCTACCAAGAAGGCATATGATATAAATTCCAAGGCTAATAATGCTATTCTCTACGGATTGTCAAAATATGAGTTTGCTGAAGTGATGCAATGTCAAAATGCATAAGACGTCTAGAATAAATTGAAGACCATCTATGAAGGTGATGACAAGGTAAATCAGGATAAGCTACAAACATACAGAGGTATGTTTGAAAGTGTTAAAATGAATAAAGAAGAGAATATTGTAGACTACATCCTTAGGGTACATGAAATAGTCAATGTAATTAGAGGCCTTGGAGAAGAAATGAAAAAATCAATCATTATCAAAAAGGTCCTAAGATCTTTTCCATCAAGATATGATTCTAAAATCTCTTCAATAAAGGAAGCAAGATATCTAGATAATCTCATTATATATGAGTTGCATGGAACATTGACTACTTATGAAATGAGAACGGGAGAATTATATAATTATAAGAGAGAAGTTGAATTCCAATCCTTTAAGCATGCAAAATCAGAAGCATCTACATCAAGATCTAATAACACTGATGAAGAAGAATCCAACTTTGTCAGAAGATTAAAAAGGGGATCTAGAAAGTAGAAAGTTAAGTTACCCTTCAAATTCTTTAATGGTGGTAAAATAGGATATTTTGCTACTAAATACCCTTATGAGATAAATGATAACTTTGATCTAGAATACAATGGTAAAAGAATGAAGATACACTATTCCAAAAATAAGAACTTCTTTAAAAATAATAAAAACTTGTATATAAAAGAATAGAGTGACTCAAAGGATGATAGTGATAGCTCAGATGATGACCACACCTATACCTTTGTGGTTAAGGGAAATAAATTCCTATTCATGGCATTAAGATCTACTTCTATAGATTTAGATCAAGAATAAGTTGAATAATATTATGAATGTTAAGCATGGGATATATTTAGAGGGGGGGTGAATCAATATATCATATATCTTATAAAAATTTCCCTTAACCAAATTCCACTTAATCAAACATTCAAGATATGTAATAAAACTCAAAAAATAAACACCACACAAGATAGAGAGAGACACCAGATATAACGTGGAAATCCAATGTGGGAAAAACCATAGAGAACAATCTCAAGTATATGAATGAACACCAACCCAAAAAATATTTTCAAGCACCAACATGCAGGAGCACCAACCCCTTTGCTGAGCACCAACCCAAAAACTATTCATGAGCACCAACCCATAGGAGTACTAACCTCTTTGTCGAGCACCAACCCAAAAACAATTAATGATCACCAACCCCTTTGTCGAGCATTAACCTAACAATAATTCATGAGCACCAACCCACAAGATCACCAACCCCTTTGCTGATCACCAACCCAGCAATAATTTATGAGCACCAACCCACAAGAGCACCAACCCCTTTGTTGAGCACCAACCCAGTAACTATTCATGAGCACCAACCCATAGGAGCACTAACCCCTTTATTGAGCACCAACCTAGCAACAATTCATGAGCACCAAACCCTTTACCGAGCACCAATTCAGAAACTATTCATGAGCACCAACCCATAAGAACACCAACCCCTTTATGTATACCACACAACTATCTCTCAATGTTGTTATCTTAACAAATGATAGTTCATTACAACATCTCTTTCCTCTCTCTCACCTTTGCTCTTCTAATCTAGATATAACAAATACAAATCATATTCATCTCTCACAATTGCTTCTTTAAGCTAGATATTACAATATTAAATCAACCTCTATCACTCATATTACAAATGGCTTCTCAAGCCTTTATTTATAGATTTCCAAATGACCTTTGGCCTTCCCCTTTTTTGACCCTTCAATCCTCATGGAAAATGGCACCAAACTTGTATGACCCTTCATATCCTTGCCTTTGAAAAGTCTTGGGGTGACCCTTCATTTACAAAAATGTCCTTCCCTCTTTTGTCTTTACTTTGGTGACTTTTCATATTCCTCAAAGTTTCCTTTCATGAGAAATTGCACCCTTCCTCTTTTGTCTTCACTTGGTGACTCTTTGAATTCCCCAAGATGACTCTTCATGGGAAAAATCATCCCATCCTTCTTTTATCTTTACCCCATGGCTCTTTGACTTCTCCATGGGCCCTTATTTTGTCTCATATGCAACCAAAAATATATTCGCTAATATTAAATAAATATTGACACACATTAGCTAAGATATATTTATTACAAACATCATTAAATACAATGGGGCCTTTATCACCAATAATGCTAGACCTTTGACATCAATGACAATGTTTCCAATAATCTCCTTCTTTATCATTGATGGCATCCTCAATCCTAAAATTGCCACATCCTATCACTTGCACATACTGTCATCTAAAAACATATAGTAACTCCCCCTTACTATAACAACCTATACCTATTTTTACCCTTGTACCTATACCTATTATTATCCCCCTTTGGCATTAATGGGAAAGGGCCTACCTGGAGCTAACACTTAGCTCAACCTCAACTGATGCTAAACATCAATGACAGGAAGTAATAGAAATTACTCCCAACTCCTCTCATAGATCTTTGAATGTGTCCTTTGATTGTGCCTTTGAGAAGATATCTGACAATACATACACATTGTTCCCTATCCTTTGAGCATTTACAATCAATTCATTTGAATCTTTTCTTCTAATCTCACAACCTTTAGCATGAAACATTAATGTGTATCCTTGATCACATATTTGACTAACACTCAATAGATTATGCTTAAGACCTTTTACATACAAAACATTCTTAGTCTTAGTTCTACCATAATCCAAACTCAAAGTACCTTTTCTAGCTATCTTGATAGTGGTTTTATCTCTAAATCTTACTGTGCCACCATTAATCTTCTTTAGAGTTATGAACTTAATTTTATCTCCTATATTATGCCTCAAACATCTGCTATCAATTAACAATGGCTGATCTTTATTTCTTCCATGCAGAGCTATCTGAACCATCATAGAATCTTTAGGTTATTTCTTCTGCCATGAACATGTCTGAACCTTCTTCTTGATGAATGGAGCTTTGAAACTCTGATCCTTCTTGACTGACTCGAATGTGCTTCTACAATACTGAGCTATGTGTCTGAAGTTGTTGCACTTGTAGCATATTATGGTCTCTTAATCAAAGCTTGATAGAGGAGCAAAAGAGTTGTGGCTTCTGCTTGACTCTACATGACTCTCCTTCTCCTTATTTCTAAAATTGTTAGCTCTTTTTCTACATTCTAATTTCTTGTGACCATATCCATTACAATAAAAATAATATCCATAAAAATAAGACCTGTCTCTATATCTCTATCCTAATTGTCTTTTGTAGCTTTGTTCCTTCCATCCTTCTCTATTTGAAATGTCCTCTCTATTCTTCACTTTTTCCCTTTTTGTTTCCTCTTTTGTAAGAGTTTTACCATAGCTCTTTTTATTTTCAAATCTGATCCCTATCTTAACTGAATTTTCTTTTTGAATTTCCAATATCTTATTTTATATGTTAATGCTATCCTCAAATTTTGAGTCACTAATTACTTTATCATTGACTGCTTTCATAATATCTTCTTATAAAAATGCAATTTCAATAACATACCTTTCACATTATTTTCTTGCTATTTCCAACTATGCTGTGAGATCTTCTTCAATCTTCTCGGCTTCTTCAAAGTGTGCTTGTAAATCTTCAATCATTTCCTTTGACTCCTATTCATTTTTCTTGATCTGGCACTTTAATCTTCAATTCTTCTTCTCAACAGATTTTAACTCTTCTAGGGCACAAATGAGTTCTTCCATATTCACATCAGCTTCCTCATCTTCTTCTTCTTGATCATCTTCATGTATGGCCATGAATAGAATCTCTTCTTCTTCTGAATCACTGACTCCACTATCTTCGATTGAGCTAGGATCCTTAGAATACAGGCTCTTCTTCTTGAATCCCTTCTTGGATTTTTCTTTGAAATTCTTCTTGTATGTAGGTTTTTCTTCTTCATCATCATTACCCTTATTTGGGAATCTAGCTGAAAATTATCCAATCTTTCCACAATTAAAATATTTAAAAGGTATTTTTCCTTGATATTTAACTGTTCCTCTTTTTGGCTTGAAAATGAAAAGTGCTTCATTGTCATCTTCATCATCACTAGAAATATCACTTGATTCTTGAATCTTAGCTTTCTCTTTCTTTGATGTCCTAAAAGCTACTTCTATCTTTGATGGTTTATCTTGTTCTGTCTACATCTCATATGCCATGAGAATACCATGAAGCTCATCCATCTTTACCTTGGTTAAATTCTTCATCTCCTCGATTGTTGAAACCTTTGCATCATATCTCATTGGTAGAGATCTCAAAATATTTTTCACCACCATTGACTCATCCAAAATTTCTCTAAAACTTTGAATCTAATTTATGATTTGATCAACTTACAAAAGATAACTTGATATATCTTCTTCTTCTTCCATCTTCAAACTTTCAAACTATCTTCTAAAAGTCTGAAGCTTAGCTTGCTGAACCTTTCCATCACCTTTGTAAATATTCTCAAGTTTTACCCAAGTTTCATGAGCAAATTTACATTACATAACTATAACAAATTTAAATTCACATAAACCACATAAAATAGCATTTAAAGCTTTGGCATTACATTCATTCTCCTTATTTTCTACTGGAGTAATTACAGATGTTTGTGCCTCTTCATATTCCTCCACCACTGCTTGCCATATGTCAAATCCAAGGGCCATCAAATAAATCTTCATTCTCATGCTCTAAAAATCATAATTCATTCCATCAAACAAAGGTGCCTTATTTGTATAAAATCCTTCATGTGATCCAGCCATCATGCTTTCCTAAGCTACCTTCAAGCTGTAAAACTTTTCAAAAAGGAACATGCTCTGATACCAATTGTTAAGCATGGGATATATTAAGATGGGGGTAAATCAATATATCATATATCTTATAAAAATTTCCCTTAACCAAATTCCACTTAATCAAGCATTCAAGATATGCAATAAAACTCAAATAATAAACACCACACAAGATAGAGAGAGACACCAGATATAACGTGGAAACCCAATGTGGAAAAAACCATGGAGAACAATCTCAAGTATATGAATGAGCACCAACCCAAACAATATTCACAAGCACCAAATTTTAAGAACACCAACCCCTTTGATAAGCACCAACCCAACAACTATTTGTGAGCACCAACCCACAGGAGCACCAACCCCTTTACTGAGCACCAACCCATAGGAGCACCAACCCCTTTGCTGAGCACCAACCCATAAGAGCACCAACCCCTTTTCTGAGCACCAATCCAACAATAATTAATGAGCACCAACCCACAAGAGTACGAACCCCTTTGTCGAGCACCAACCTAGCAACTATTCATGAGCACCAACCCCTTTGTCGAGCACCAACCCAACAACAATTTATGAGCACCAACCTAAAAGAGCACCAACCACTTTGCTGAGAACCAACCCAAAAACTATTCATGAGCACTAACCCATAAGAGCACCAACCCCTTTGTGTATACCACACAATTATCTCTCAATGTTTCTATCTCAACAAATGATAGTTCATTATAACATCTCTTTCCTCTCTCTCACCTTTGCTCTTTTAAGATAGATATAAAAAATAAAAATCATATTCATCTCTCACAATTGATCTTCTAAGATAGATATTATAATATCAAATCAACCTCTATCACTCATATTACAAATGGCTTCTCAAATATTTATTTATAGCTTTTCAAATGACCTTTGGCCTTCCCCCTTTGTGACCCTTCAATCCTCATGGAAAATGGTGCCAAACTTGTATGACCCTTCATATCCTTGCCTTTTAAAAGTCATGTGGTGACTCTTCATGAACAAAAATGTCCTTCCCTCTTTTGTCTTTACTTTGGTGACTTTTCATATTCCTCAAATTGTCCCTTCATGAGAAATTGTGCCCTTCCTCTTTTGTCTTCACTTGGTGGCTCTTGGAATTCCCCAAGATGACTCTTCATGGGAAAATGCATCCCATCCTTCTTTTGTCTTTACCCCATGGCTCTTTTACTTCTCCATGGGCCCTTCTTTTGTCTCATATGCAACCAAAAATATATTTGTTAATATGAAATAAATATTAACACACATTAGCCAAGATATATTTATTACAAACATCATTAAATGAAATGGGGCCTTTATCACCAATAATGCTAGACCTTTGACATCAACTAAAATATTTTCAACAATGAATAATAAGGAGAAGTGGACCTTGAATGTGAACTCATATGTTCTCTAGATGATATTGATAAGTTAAAGAAAGAGAACTTAAGGTAGAAGAATATTGGTCAAAAAAATTTGAAAACATCTCTAATTTTTTTTTAAGGATCTAATTAGATGATAGTAATCCTTAGAATTAGGTTAAAGAGGTTGGTAGAATAGAAGATGTAGTCAAAATTTAACTACAATTCAAATCTGATGAGTGTATGATGCTAGAATCAAAGATAGTGGCTTTGAGTAAAGATCTAGAAAAATATAAAGAACAAATGAACAAAGGTTTAAAGCTAAAAGGAGGATAAAATATTATTGATGAATAGATCCAATCTCAAAATAAATTGAAATGGAAATTTGGTCTTGGTTATGAAAAAGGGAAAATTCCCATGACCAGTACATTTGCTAGATTATATGATAACTTAAAAGTAAGAGGATTAGGAGTAAAAAAGTAGAAAGCTTGAAAGTAAATAGAGACATATGCCATCACTGCTAATGTGAGGAAGACTAACATAGAAAAGAAGCCTAAGGAAAGGAAAATGAATAATGAGTCCATCTCTACCAATTCAAGGAAGATGCAAAAGATAAAGGTAGTTGATGCAAATGGTTACACAAGGGTAAATAACTTTAAGAATCAAGAGTTGAGAACTCCCCATCCTACATAAAGAAAATATATGACCAAGTATTCCTCATCTTGTGATGGTTATTGTCATATCTATAATCATTTTGGTCATAAGACTAGTAATTGTATAATTATACCTACAAGGAGAACTAATTTTGTTAACAAAAATTCATTTTCACACTTGTTAGATACAAATGTGATTTTCTATAATTTTAATAATTTTGGTCACATAGCCAAACATTGTAGAGCAAGCTTTGTAAGATCAAAATTAAAAAGTAAAAACAAATTCATGCCCCCCAATGTGAACAAAGGTTCACAAGTCTCTAAAAAAGGGGAAAATAGGACACTCAAGAAACCTAGGCATGTATGTAAAGTGAAATATCAAGCCAATGCTATAGACGTTAGAGAATGTCAAGAGATCTCAATGTCTACTCATGTTCAGAATCAAAAGACCAAGGTCAAGGAGAAGCCTAAGGTGCTGACCAAGGATATTTCTAAGGTGTGTATAGATTCAAGTGAACATCCTACTATTACTAAGCAAGTTTCATCTATAGAACACCAGTATTGTATGCCTATTGATGAGATTCAAAGCTATAAGGAAGATTCATTAGATGAAAAGGTATGTAATTAATCCATGTTATCTCCATGTATTATTAATCCAAAGGAGAACATCATAGTGGATGAACATGTTACTTCTCTTAATCCTAAGAAGATGAAGAATAAAAATCACAAGATGACCAAGGAGGAGAAATAATATGAGGAGTTATAGGAAACTCCTAGTTTCACATTATTTTATGACATTGTGAAGTAAGCTGTCTCTATCTATGCTTCTTAAGAGACCCCTTTTAGTGGAGAAGTAAGTGATGTCTACTACAAATGAGGACTCAAATAGGTTGTGATGATGAATTGATCAAACCAAGTCGAGTGATATGTATGCAGTGTTTACAAGGATAGAATGAGTGGTTTAATATGACATAATGAGATTATTTGAGTACATATCATATATATATGGTTTAAAAATTCATTTGGCATAATGTTTTTAATGTAAGAAACCCTTGAAATTGTGTATCTTGGGATGTATAATGAATTGGGTTACCAAAATTAGAGAACATGATTATATACATGTGTTAAATGAAGTTATGGTGTGTTATAGCCAATATTTTGATGCAAAGATGAAACATGGAGTTAGGGGAATCTAACTTAGTAGCATGAATGGATTGATAATCTATGTACAATATAAGTGGGAGATATGTTGTTTAATATATTAGAATAAAAAGGGCTCAAAGTAGAGGATCTTTTTAATTGGTCAGGTCTTAGGATTAGAAGACTATATAATTAAGAATCAAAGAGAAGTATAGTAATTTTTTATGGTAGCTCTTGCATAGAATCACTAGATATTAGTGATAGGGAATGAGTCTAGGAGGATCATAAAATCTGTATTAATCCTTGGAAGAAGAAACAAAAGGATATCATGTATGAATACTTTTGAAAATTTATAAAGAGTTAATGATTGTAGATTTTTGGACAAACTCCTTTATCTAATAAAGAGTATGAAACATTTGGAAAAAATGTCAAAAAAGAGTCCCTTTGCCATTAATGTCAAAGAGGGATAAAAATAACAAATTCTCCCTACAAAAGTTTAGAGAAAAAGTGCAAATGTCAAAGAATAAGTAGAGAAAGGGTCCAAGTTGAGTATTAAGAAAATGTGCCATTCTAGAAGGGGGAAAATGTTTGTATGAAGAGCTTTAGTTCATACTCATCAAAATCCAATGCAAACAATGCCAGAGAAAGAGCAAAACATTAAAAAATTAGAGCATTTAGTTTTCCATCAATGACAAATGGGGAGATTATTGGAAATATGATTGTCATTAATCTCAAAGGGACATTATGATCATGTAATTGATGTTTAGGACTAAATATGGTGATTTTAATTCATCCACTTCTTCATATTGATCATCTAAACATTTTAGGTCTATGACAGGAAAATATGAGAAGGCATTTTGTTGACATCATAATTTCCACATGTTGATAAATCTGGGGGAGATGGTCATATGGTTCTGATCAAATTAGTCCCTATTTATTATGTTCCATATTTTAAGTCATGTTATGAATTGTCATTGAATATATGGGGATGCAAATTTGGCTACTTAGAGAAAATTCACTAAGTTTATATACTTAGCCAAATTTTTAAAAGGGTTCAATAGAGACAAGTAAGCATAATGATGAGGTCAATGGTCATACATATGGAAGTTTGAAGATAAAATGATAAGATGGGTTTGTTCATTTTTTTTCATAGTTTTTATGTTCTAAATCACAAGTCATGCAGCGTATCATGATAAAAGATATGATTGAGCAAGGTTGGGCTCCCAGGCATTTTAATAGTGTCTTCCAACACTTAGTCAAATTTGTAGGTTTCAAGATAGAGATAAATAGGAATTTTGATGATGCCATATCTTAAACATGTGAAGGATTCAAGATAAATTAGATATATGGATGTAATACCCTATGTAAGAGGATCTTATGCACTAAATTATAGGTCATGTGACTAAGCATAACAAGAGCAATGCAGTTGTAAAGTTAGCTTTCTAGGCATTGTGGAATGGTCTCCATAATTAGTCAAAATTTGCACAAAGTCCTAAAAAATATTCATGCTTTTAAAAACATCATTTAAGGACATTTGAAAATGAAATAGATAGAAGATATATTATGGGGTTTTCATGAGCATTCTAGACATATGGTCTACAGGTTCAAATGAGAAGGAATGAGCTCATAATTGAATTATTTTTGCTCTCAAACATGATAAGGTTTCTAAAATAAACTCTAAAGGTTTAAGTCATGTTATGAACATGATTTTTCTATTTTGATTTTAAATGGATATAATGCAGTCCTGGTATCTTAAGTTATAACTTAAGCCTTTGTTGTCATTGTAAAACTAGCCCCTTTGACCTAGTAATTATTGGCTCGATTAGTGATCAAAGGATGTAATACTTCCTATGTATTATATGTTATATTTATCCCAAATTTATCAATCGATAGTTCTTGATCATATTCTAAAGATTGAACAAAGCTAAAAAAAGTTAATTTTTCAAAGGGACCTCTGAGTAAATGTATAAATGATAAGTGTCACAGTCACAGAGCTTACAAAGTAAATAAATAGAGTAGTTTAAAGTTAATAAGTCAATGATCAATGTGAGTATGCCAAGAGTATCAATAGTGGGAGCTAACAACAACGTGTAGAAGGCACATGATAATGTCAAGTCTCACATTCTTGGGAGCTAAGTAGAGGTAAAGATTAAGCTTGTCAAAAGATATGATGGTGAGTAGATGATTATGCAAAGGAGATCCAATGGAATGAGTATAATCAATTGTATAAAGTGATCAAAGTTTAATAACATAGTGGAAAGTTATATACTAAGCAAGTTTCAAGATATCAATGGAGTGTAAGTATTCTAAAGGCTCAAGATGTGATGAGATGAAGATAAGTGGTTGATGTTTAATGATAAGATAGAGATAATGATTGTGTTATTTTGAAGATCTAATGGCATGTGGGAGCTCAGATTAGGAAGATCAACAAACATGTTTTAAATAATAAATAGTTAACATTTGAAATCATACAAGGATCCAATAGAGGACATGAGCCTATCAGAGAGTGTGAGCCTATTAGAGATCGATCAAATGAATGCATTTTAATGATGAGAAAATTTAATATTGATCATTGGGTCATGGTGCTAAAGTTAAGATCAAAGTTCAAGATTTAAAGTTATGATCAGTCTAATAGTCATATGTTGGAACATGTGAGTAGTCCATGAATCATGGCACAAACAATGAGATTGATTGATGTAGCCATCAAATATATGTAAATATGCATGTGAATCAATAATAGAGTCAAAAAAATACTAAATATAGAAAAAGACCAAAAATCATAGTGGTGGATCATGAGTTCAACAAGCAATAAACTTACCATTTAATAAATTGGAACTAAGTCTAGAACAGAGCGTGATGTGTTATAGTCTAGGTGTGAACACATAGAATATATGAATACATAGATCAAACTCTTATTTATACAACATATAGGATACAAGAAATTATGTTGGAATATTATAAATATGTCATATAGAAGAATATATTGACACAAGTAGAAGTGCAGAGAGGATGAGCTATCACTGAATCTAAAGTTACTAGTGTAGTTGATAGTATCAAACAAAAAATATATAGACATAGAACCATAAAGCAAAAAGGAGAAGAAAAGGATGTAGAGAGAGATGAAGTTTGTCAATTGAGATATATCTAGACATGGAGATAGATGGGTAGAAAGGAAGAAAGGCACACATGGGTAATTTGTAGAACATGATCAATTACTGATTAGACTTGTAATAAATAAAATGAATCTAGATTGATTTATGAATTTATTTTTTAAATTGGAGTTGTAGCTCCAGAGAGATCTAATTGGTTGGTGCCATCAGACAACCTATGTTGGTACTTAGTTAAGGGATTAGTGTATCCTTAGGTTTGGTGTCCTTAGGGTTAGTGTCCTTAAAAGTGTAACCAGTGAGGTTTGTCAGTGAGACTAGATTAGATAGGGGATTGTCTACTGAGGGTTAGTGTCCTTAAAAGTGTAACCAGTGAGGTTTGTCAGTGAGACTAGATTAGAAAAATATATTTTAATAACTATTATCACCATGGTTTTTCCCTTTGGGCCTTCCATGTATAAATATGGTGTAATGAGTACTTGTGTGTGTGTGTGTGTGTGTGTGTGTGTGTGCGTGCATGTGTGTTTGTGATCCTACTTATTTTATTTCATCTGCATATATCTTTTAATCTATTTTAAAAGTACTTAAAGGACTAGTTTTAATTGATATATTGATTCACCCCCCTCTCAATATATAATTGTGTTTTAACATGTGAAACTATAAATAAGTTTTTTATTAACTTTTAATAACCCATGAATAATATTCATGCCAAATCTGGGCTTTTAAAACCTTGTATAGGTGGGTAAATAAATAAATGGCCAAAAAACCTAGTTTTTCACAAGCCTTTTTCACACTTCCTTCAAGAATCAAACCTATAGGATTAATTATATGATTATATGTACATATTTTTAAACCTAAAGAGATATAATAGACCTCAATCCATCCTACCCAATTATTTTCATCTTTCCATGATGTCAAAGACCCTATTTTGACCCTAAATCCTTATCAAAACATAGCATTTAAAACATTTGTATAGGTGCAAGTACAAGAAAATTTCATGGTGAGAGTATTCCTATAGTTAATAATCATGTTAGAGTGGTTTGAAGGTCAATTTAGTGAATTTAAATTAATGAAGAGATCAATCTTTCTCATTGGCCCAAATTTTGCCTTTTTGATAGCCTATGACATACTTATCATCTTAACAATGATTTATAAATCCTGAGACCTTAACCTATGAACTAATGTACCACATTTAAATTATATAAAGCCCCATATCATCCATAATTAACTTTGGATCATGTGTAACTTTTTGTACTATTATAATCTTGAGAAGGTATCTCTCAGGTTAGAAAGTCATTATTCGATGAGCTCGAGAGAGATAGAGAGACTTGAAAATCCCATTATCGAGTTTGGGTTTGATTCTAAACACCATACAGAGGTATATAACAAATTTATTAAACTATTTAAATGGTTTCCTTTTCAATTATTATCCACAGTCCTAATATAAGATCAATGGTTGATACTTAGGGTATATGAGCATATATGTCCTCTTTACCCTAACTATTGTGTTTAGTCCCTTTTTCACTAACTCCTTTGATTTTAGATATTTTAAAAGTTTGTATCTATGTTATATAAACCTTTAATTCTCATGTGTCCTTAAAATTAAACTCACACTAGTACAACTCATCAATCTTTCAAGAGTAGGCCTAAACACTCCCTATTAGGCCTCCAAGTATCTATAAGCTAAAAAGTCCCCTTTCTTCAGTATTGGGAGAGTATAAAACCTTGTGAAGTGTTCCATTAAAGTTATAATAAAATTATTAGGGAATATATGTTTCTATTTCATCCTCAACCCTTTAATAACCTATATGTCATCATCCATTTCTCACATAGGCTTGTATGTTGTCAAGATCTATTTGGGCTTATTCATAGTTAGGGATAAAAAATGTGTCTTAAATGACATAGTTACCACATTATTGACCTTTATCATCTACATATTTTTTTAATATTATTCACACACCTCTTTTTAACTTTGAACCCCATGTCCCAAGAAAGACTCATTTTATTTCATGTGAAAATGGGACCTATAGGTTTGCAAACCTACAAGTCTACATTTCCATTGCTCAAAGCTCTTTTAAACATCTATCCTAATAATATCAACCAATGTATGTCTTATAAACTACCATTTAATATTTTAAATTAGTTTATTAACTTCATATAACACATTAAATTCACATTTGACACTTCTTGGTGCATTCTTGGCGATGACATGCTTGTAATATTATTTATACCCTAGAATGGCACTAGGTCTGATTTGGTAGATTAGTGGTGAGATTTACCACTTAAATGAGTCCATATATATATCTAGCATGTTATTTCATCTCACATGAAACCACTACCCATTAATTCTTATTCTCATCAAACACTAAACCTTCATTTGATGACTATCATAGCCTATAGGTCTTCATGGCACCTAGGGTTATCTTGAATATGGTTTGTAATTTTGAATATAATTATCCATTATAATATTTTATAAAAATATGTTTATCACTTAAAAGTCTCACTAGGTCTCCAAAATACTCAAGTTAGAGTAGACATTCATCTAAAACCATCACAGTCACCCTTTTAACATATAGTCCATTAAGAGAATGGAGTGAATGAGGTATATAAATTCAAGTTATAAATGCATTAGGACTCTAGAGAAGGAAAGGAACATTGAAAAATGAATTATAACCATGTATTTTCACTACCATATCTCATTTATACCGTGAAACGTCATATCTAATTCAATAGTTATTATATTTTATGTGAAAAGGAGACCTATAGGTCCGTTCTTTGTCATTTTAAATCTCCTTCTTCCTTAAGAGTATAACAAATTTATATATGAATATTAGGCTCTCTTAGGTGAAAATACTAAATAATAAGGGTTATTAAGAAATATTAAATTATTTTCAAGACTTTTAAGATAACACAAATTCATTATCTCAAGCCATCCCCATATGAAACTTCTTAAGGACTTCAATAAAATTGTTTGTACTTCAACATACATGTAGATTTTACTTCCTCAAATGGAAAAATGTGCCAAATTAATACTAATTTTTATTTTAATATATATATTGAATCTATAAATTACCTCCTTTAATCATCCATTTCTTCATCCTCTTTCTCCTACTCTAAGACTACTATAAATAGAGCTTATAGGGTTTATAAATAGTTTTAGAGCACCCTAATGTCTTATCAATTATTCATAAATGAGGGTAAACCAATATTATGAATATGGAAATGAATTTCATGTTCTTTATGACCCAATCCTTTGGAAAAAATCTTAGGTCCTAGCTCTCCTTGTGATGTACATACCAAACATGTGAAATTTGCCTTTATGAGCTTGTCAAGGGAGCGAAGGAAAAGAGAAAACATGTTTTTCATTTCTTAGACCTACACCTGCACTCCAAGAATGTATTTGACCCATGGAATACTAATATACACTCTTTGACCATTTTCACATGTAAATGGATCTCCCATGTTTGTATAAGTGCCTAAAAATGCCTTCTTTGGAGTGATTTTATCTCTTTTGGATGTTGAACCTAAAAATATGACATCATCTGACATTATTGACATGTAATAAAGTTATATAACTCATTTACCAACTTTTAAAATTTTGATGTATGGATATTTTGTCTTTTTTGGCTTTGACATGCTTTGGATTTAGTCATATACGCTTTTCTCTTCAACTTCATTTACCTTAAACTTTTCAAATAAACCTTAACCTTTTCAAACATGTGTCAAATGTTCATGTAAGTTTATGAATAGGTAATATGACTTGAATAAAAACCTATGAACCTTTGATATCATTTGAATCAACATTTTTCACATCATGGCATGACTAGATTAACACAAGACAAATATAAACCATTGCCTTAAATTTTTATAAATAACCTTAAAATATGCTAATAAGACCTTATAAATACCATTCAAATACTTTAAAAGGTAAAAAATAGCTATTAACAAGGCTATCTAGACATGACTAACCAAGTTTCAAATAATAGGGGTTGACCTTTTGACATGGGGGTAAAAAATGGTCAAAAAATGGGTGATTCACATGGGTAGGATGATATGACCTTAATTATTGGTGTGTTTAGGGATATTTTTGGCTGACTAATGGATTACATACCTCTTTTATATACATGTTAAACTTCTCTATGTTCTTAGATAGGTCTACTTATGGAATAACCTTGGCTAAATAGACCATATATAATAGGTAATGGCTAGTCTTTATTCACTATGTTAAGTATTTATCTATTATTACATATTGTGTAGGTTACCCCCTCAAAGTGGTTTTGTTATATTATCCAATATCTTTTTCTACTATCAAATATTGATGTGCGATCTCTCATATTTACTTAGTTTCTATAATATCAAATCATTTTGTGTGAACATATAAGTAATTTATTTAAAAGTGGTATCAAAGCTTCTATTTGGGCAAGTTTCCGTTGGTGTTTTTTCTCAGATCTAGCGATGCACGGCTTTTGGGAGCAAAAAAACATAACTTGCAATCTGGGAAGAATTAATTTTTTTTGTTAGCGCAGTATTGCTCAAAAATCTATTTTGAAATAAACATATTTAAAAAAGGGTCTAGATTTTTTTCCCTTTTCACAATTATAGTCCTTAGATTCATCTCACTGAGATGATCACAATGTTATATTAAATTGGTACACTTATTTGGTGCTAAAATTTTATCCTAGTACACAAAGGTAGTTGTTAGATTCATCTTCGCATGGTGATCACAATGGTACCATCTCCTAGTACACTTTTTTTGAAGTAAAAACCCTCCTAAGGTTTGTATATGGCAGGTCCTGGTACTTAGGGAAGAAAAGGGGGCCAAAAAACTCCTAAAACTCCTTTTACCAATGACATGGATTCTAGTACTTTAAATCTAGTGATTTCTTAGGTTTAGGTGGACATAAAGAACTTGGTGAGGCATGGTGACTTTGTTACTATCCAAGCTAATGTTTCATGGATGTAAAAAAATATTAATGGGGTTGATAATGAATTGCGTCATATCACTACATAATTGGCTGCCCTTACATCTCAATTTCAACCTAAAAACCCTACATTTTAGTATTCAAATCCTTCTCTTAACACCAACAACTTCCATATTGGTATGAAATCAATGTTTCCAAAAAGTGGAAATGCATAAGTTTGATGGTAAAGATCCTCCATCTTAGATTACCCAAATTGAGAATTTTTTTAAGCTACATCAAACCCCTAGATCTCAAAATGTGATAGTGGCATCTCTGTATCTAGAACATGAGCAATTCATTTGGTATCATTGGTTATGTTCTCAAAAGAAAAAGAATGGTGCTCTTATTACATGGTCTATTTTCACTAAGGACTTGTTGGTTCATTATCAGAATAATGTCTCTGATAACTATCTTTAGCTAATTAGCCAAATTATAGCAATCATAAACTATGAAGGATTATATTCATCAACTTTAGAATCTCTTTTTATGGGTGGAATATATCAGTAAGGATAATTTGACTGATCTATTTTTGGGTGGCCTCAAATATAACATCTAATTGGAGGTTTGAATGTTAATCCTAGCATCTATATCAGAATCTATCCCTAGGTCACCTATGGTAGAAGAAATAGAGATGGTCAAAAAGGAAAACTTTCACTACTGGTCATGATCAGACCTTTCCAACACCATCATTTCCACAACCCACTAGACTAACATAATGACAAATTGAGGAGAAGTGAACCAAAGGGTTGTGTTATGGTAATGATATAAAATGGAGCAAAGACCATCATTATGTTAAAAATAAGCCATTTTACATTGAAGGTGCCAATGATGATGAAGATAATGAATAAGTAGAATGTGAGGATGTAGAAGGTCCTAAGGAAGAATTTGAATACTCTCAACCTACTATTTCCTATCATGCACTTCCAAGTATTAGTACTTCCGAAACTCTTAAGGTGATGGGTTTATTTAAGAAATAGAAGGTCACTATATTGATTAATTTTGAGAGTAAACACAACTTCATCAACTAGTAATTTGGCTACTCATTTGAACTATTTCATTTACCTAGCTCCAAAATTTTAGGTTATGATTGTAGATGGTGGTACTACCAGTTATTCAAGAAAATGTCATAATATTAAGTTGGCCATGGGAAACTACTTGTTGGATTCTCCTATGTCTGGGATTACCATGGGTGGAGTTGATATTATTCTAGGAGTATAATGGCTTATCAATTTGGGAACTATTGAGATGAATTTCAAATAATTATTCATGCCATTTTATTTTGAAGATATGACATTTGAGCTATAGGGATTAGGTGATAAATATCCACAACTTGTTAGCTCCCATCAAATGACAAAGATTATTTGTAAGGGTGATAAAAGATTTGTAGCTCGCTTGTTTTCCATGGAATTACAGCTAACTTAGCCATATCCTCCTCTTGATCTATAACAAGTGATTGATACCCGTGATGTTATTTTTAGTGACATGCTAAAAGGACTTCCACCTAGCTACACACATGATCATGCTATAAAAATTATTATTGATAGTACACCACCCAACATCAAGCCATACACATATCCATATGCTTAAAAAATTGAAATTAAAAATATGGTATAGGAGATGTTAGATGCAATAATCATTCACCATAGCCAAAGTGAATATTATTCACCATTTGTTATGGTGAGAAAGAAAGATGACACCTGGAGGATGTGACTTGACTATAGAGATCTCAACAAGTACATAATCAAAGATAAGTTTCCTATTCCTATCATTGATGATTTGCTATATGAATTAAATGGTGTTTTTATTTTACCAAGTTAGATCTACGTTCTGGGTATCATCAAATGTGGATCCATGATGAAGACATACCCAAAATAACTTTCAAGACTAATGAGGTCCATTATGAGTTTTTGGTTATGCCTTTTGGTCTAAATAATGCACCATATACTTTTTAGAGTTTGAAAAATACTATTTTTAGGCCATTTTTGAGGAAATTTGTTTTGGTATTCTTTGATGATATCCTCATTTGTAGTAAAAATTGGGAAGACCATTTGAAACATGTGAACTAGGTACTCTTCATTTTGTAACAACAACAATAATATGACAAACCTTCCAAGTGTACTTTTAGGGCTTTTGAGGTTGAATATTTGGGTCATCTAGTTTCTTATGAAGGAGTGAAAGTGGATCCTAAAAAATACAAGCAACGGTGAACTAGCCAATTCCTAAGACACTCAAGCAACTACAAGGATTTTTGGGGCTAACTAGTTACTATCATAGTTTTTTTTAGAAATTATGATAGTATTGCAGTACCACTCACCTCTTTATAAAAGAAATACTCCTTTCAATGGATTGATGTAGCTACTCAGGCATTTGAATAATTGAAATTGGTTATGTTCACTACTCTAGTATTGGTCAATATTTATTTTTCCAAGAATTTTGTGGTTGAACGTGATGTATTTGGGTATGGTATGGGTGTTCTACTCATGTAGGAAGGTAGAGCACTTACATTTGAAATTCGTCAACTAA
The DNA here is from genome assembly GCA_037957365.1 of Torreya grandis. Taxonomy (NCBI): domain Eukaryota; kingdom Viridiplantae; phylum Streptophyta; class Pinopsida; order Cupressales; family Taxaceae; genus Torreya; species Torreya grandis. Next base: position 1,431,840 of record JARHVA010004608.1, read on the forward strand.
AAGATAAAAATTAGCAGAAGCCCATCTATAAGATGGAAATGATGGCCATTTTACATGCAGTCAAACAATGGAAACCTTATTTTATGGGTCATCACTTCAAGTAAAGACTGATCATGATAGCCTTGAATATTTTTTGGAATAATGGTTATCATCTAAATAATAATATAAATGGGTAACTAAGATGTTAGGCTATGATTTTGAAATAGTCTACAAAAAGGCAACAATAATGTGGTGGTAGATGCACTATCCATAAAAGATGAATCAGTTGAGGGATTGTTATGTGCCATAACCATTTTCTAAGTAGATTAACTAGATAGAGCATGATTAGAATAGGAACATGATAGTGACACCCATGATTTAATTCAAAATATTTAGCAAGGTTTAGGTGGATTTGAAAAATTCACATGGAAAGGTAATGCATTATGGTATAAATATAGATTATACCTATGTAAGGATTCTCTTCTTAAATAAAAAATCCTTCATGAAATTCATGCAACTTCAATTGGGGGTCATTCAATATTTTTAAAAATTTATCACAAAATCAAGCAAGATTTTTGTTTGGGAAGGACTCAAGGGGGATGTCCAGATATATGTGGTTGAATGTATGATCTATCAATAAAACAAAGGTGAAACCATCAAAACCCTAGGTCTTTTATAACCTTTATCCATTCCTAGCTAGCATTGGGAAGAGGTATCTATGGATTTCATTACAAGGTTACCAAGATCTGATGGTCAAAATGTTATCATGGTTTTTATAGATCATCTTAGTAAGTATGCTCATTTTTGTTCTTTATGATAGTCATTTGTTGCTAGTACAATAGGTTCTAATTTTATCAATATAGTTTAGAAATTTAATGGGACCACTAAGATCATTATCAGTGATAAATATTCCATTTTCACTAGTAATTTTTGGACTGAATTATTTACATGTTTGGGCACCTAGTTGGCTCATAGTTCATCCTGTCATCCTCAATCTAATAGAAAAATTGAGTTAGTCAACAAATGTATAGAAGGATATCTATGTTATTTTGTTTCAAATAAACATGATAAATGGGTTCATTGGTTGCCACTCATTGAATGGTGGTATAATACTTCTATTCATAGTTATTTCAAAATATTTCCCTTTGTGGCACTGTATGGATACCACCCTCCATCCATCACTTCAACCTTGAAGCTCCATCCTAATGTTCATGTAGTTGAATATCATATTCACCATTAACAAGAGATCCTTGCAAGTTTGCATGAAAATTTAGATATGGCCCAAAATCAAATCAAGAAATAGGCAGATCAAATAGAAGTGATGGGTATTTTGACATTGGTGATTAGGTCTTTACTCACTTGAAGACATAAAAGTAGATGTCATTGAATTAAAAAAAAAAGGGATAACAAGCTATCCTCTAAGTATTATGGGCCTTATCAGATATTGTAAAAAAAATTTAGTGTGGCTTACAAGTTAGAGTTTCCTTCATCCACTCACATACATCTAATATATCATGCATCATTCCTAAAAAAAATAATTAGACACAGAGTTGACATTTAAACAAAATTACTATAAGTAGATGAGGAAGGTAGAGTTTTTCTTGATCATGAGGTGATCCTTCACATGCATACTAAGCAGCTACATTCCAGATTGATTACAAAGTACCTGATCAAATGGAAGAATCTGCCATGTGAAGATACCACTTGGGAGGATGAAGCATTTGTGCAACAACATACAGAGTTGCCATAACATTCATGATAATGTTGTTTTGAAGGGGAGGGGCTTGTTATTCCCTTTACCATTATTGTGTCTAGAGATATGTGTGGCTGACTTATGGCTTACATAAGTTTTTTATATACATTTCTCTATGTTCTTAGATAGGTCAACCTATGGAATACCATTGGCTAAGTAAACTATATATAGGAGGTAGCAGTTACTCTTTATTCATTAAGTTAAGTATTCTACTATTATTGAATTATTGTGGAGGTTTCCCCCTCAAAGTGGCTTTGTTATATTATCCATTATTCTACTCTACTGTCAAATATTGTTATGTGATCTCTCATATTTTCTTATTTTATGTGATATTTTATTCATTATGTTAAGTATTATGATATTAGCACATTATTATGGATGTTTCCCCCTTGAAGTGGATTTACTATATTATCCAATATTATACTTTGCTATCAAATATTGTTGTGTGATCTCTCATATTTGTTTATTTTGTGTGAAATAAAATCATGCTTGCAATGCCTACTAGAGTAGTGGTCTTGTCTTTCCATTGGAAATTAGAGCCACTTGCACTCAAACTCATACCATAATTAGACCTTGACTAAGATAAAATAGTTCGCTTGACCTTCCAACATACATAAAAAAAAACACACAAATCAAAGAAAATAAGATAGCACACATGTGTTACCTAATTCTTTAGAGAGAACAACACACAAGATGAATAACTAGTATATACAACTGACGTAAAAATTTCATCTTTATCTTCGATCAAAGGGGAAGTTTTAAAGATATTTTATTTCATAAGGTAGAAAATGACATAAGGAAAGTTGCCTCTTGGATCTTGTTCTTATCATCTTCATCCTCATATTCATTTCAAATATTTTTGGTGTATCTTCAAGTGAATCCACAGTAACAAACAAGTCACCTGTGAGAACAACCTCACCTTGTGCTTCAAGACTTGCCTGATGTTGTTCCTTAATCTTGAAGAGAGTCTTACCATTTATCACATTTTGAATTATAGGAATATCTATAAATTCATCCAATGATTCTCCATTTAGTAATTATTCTTGGGCCTCTATGACATCTTGAGTGACATCATGTTGCTTATTAGTTGCTACAAGTTCATCAATCTCTTCAATATGTTTTGCATATTCATTCCAAGCTATATCATGGTATCAAGTGGATGTGTCTTTATTAACCTATTCATTTGAGTGATCTATAATAAGAGATTTAATTTTTTAAAGGGATACAATTTATTGAAAGGACTCAATGTATTAATATCAATCCTCATTTGGATTTTTACTTTGGTCAATTTGAATGAGGCCAACTTTAATAGCATCCTTATCATTCACTTTAAGAGATATGGGGATGTAAGAATATTGATCTACTTTGTGTAATCATGATGTAATTAGGATTAAACCTCTTGCATTTTAAGAACCACATGGAATTCATCCAAGACCTCACCTTTTTCAACTGAGATGTCTTCTACTTCAAGATTAGCTGTAACCTAATCAACTTTTACTCCTTCAATAGTTTCCTTCACTTCATCTCTAAAAAACTGATTTGCCTTTTTCTTCCCCAAATGGAGTACCGATGATGATATCCTCATTAAGTTCACTTGAATTTATTCATCATCTAAAACTAAATTTGATATTTTTGATTTGCCTCCCAAGGGATAGGTTCTTTTTCAAAGAGGGAGATGGTGGGAGGGTGATGAATATATTCATGAGTTAACTTGAGGACCAAGGGAGCACTCCTATAATTTAAGGTCTTGGAGATGGAAGATTATTTTTAAAATTATTTAATAGAGAGAAAATTAAGTTGTGGTACAAGTGTTTCATTCTTATTGACAAGAATTCCATTCTTTTTATAATATTCTTAAGGTTTATTTACAACTGCAACTTGATTTTCAAACTTCTCAACTAAGACCTATTTCTTGTCTTAGATGCCTTATTGGATAGACCTCTAATATATAAAATCTTTATGTTCTTGAAGAGGGGGAAATGGGGCTTGAACAAGCACAAGGTTCTCTTTGGCTTCAATTTCTAAATCTAGGATTGATTCAAGATCTATGATTTTTAATTATAAGGCTTGAATTTGTTTATCTATATTCTCTTGGAATAACTCTTATTGATTATGGTCAATGACTTCATGAAAATAAGGGGCACAAAATTTTTGATATGGGATAAGAAAGGTCTTTTGAAACATCTGATCTGACCTACTTTATTGTATTTATCAATTCTCCATCTTCACCAATACAAATTTACACAACTCACCCCTCTCCAATAGATCATTAGAGGATATAGATGGAGCTTTAAAAAACACCATCACATCCTCATATTCAGAAGTTGAAAAAATGATTTTTTCACATGATATTATCTTATTCTCAATATCATCCCTTTTATCTTGATAATTTTGTAAAGATAATGGAACATGGGGAGGAGGATAGCTTTATTGAAGACAAGGTTGTTCATATGCATCACCATAGCAACATGGGGAAAGTGTAGGCTAATATTAGGATTGATATGGCTCATAAAGAGGATAAGGTTGATAATATTAATAGTAAAGAGGGTATAAATCTTGATAAGGTTACTAGGCATTTATTTGGGGTTATATGAACAATAAGTGAAACAATAATAGGACTGCTATGAATTATCATATTATTGATAGGGATCAATACACTACTAGTATGGATCATTATAAGATTGATAAGGCTCATTATAAGGATGATAGGGAGTACTATAATATTGATATGATTAATCAATTTAGGTGAAATTTAAATTTATTTCAAATTCAAACATAAAAACTTGATCAAGATAGTAAATTTAAGATACAACTTACCTTGATCTAGTGATTGGGTTGCTAGAACTATCTGATTGAGATTAAAGTCACCATTGATGTTTTTAACTACCTCTAAAAATTATATGTATAATTAAAACACCAAAAATACTTCAAACATTTGATATAATATCCCATTGGGAATTTCAAAACTATTATCACCCAAATTTACACCATTGGAAGATTGATCAAGCCTTCAAAATTTGGGGTAACATGGAGATAATCCTAAGCTATGGGTAGCCTCATACATGGATTGAATATCTAGGTTATATGGCTAGCTCACATTGATGTATAACCTAGGATCATTCATTAATTTATAAGATTGTTATGAAAAGGGAGAGAAACCTACTTTAATAGAGGTGATGCACTAGAACTAATTGACCACTACCAATTATCTGCATGTGTACATCAACCATGGGACTAACTTGAACATACACTGATCCTAATCTACATCTATACATCAACACTTCATTTTAGAGGTTGTGATATATTTTTAGGATAATATTACTAATCAATAGGTCTTACATAAAACTAATGATAAGATAACTCACTTAACATTCACACTTCACTTGAACAATTCACATGACCTACAAAGAAGCTTTCAAACTACAAATGAGTGTTAGAAAAGGACAACATGTTAATAAAGACTAATAAAAACACTTGATAATATCAAATAATCATGCACATACATTAAATGAATTCAAAAGAGGTGGTAAAACTAGTATATGCTCATGGATCAATGGCATACAAATGGGCATGGATTTGCCATACCCAATTGGAGGATGAATACAATGCCAAATAAGGTTGTAATTATAGAGAATTAGAGTAGAAAAGAGAGGGTGTAAAAGAGAGAAGTTGAAAAGTATCTAATAGGAGTTAAAATAAAAAAAATTTGGATAATAGTTTTATAAGACTTTCAAATAAATTTGTTGCTTCTTTACTAATGATTCATCTCCCAAATGTCCTAGGGGTTTCTCTAGTTGCTTGCCACCTTTGAATTCTTCCCAAAACTACCCTTCTCTTTGATTATAAAAGGACAAGTGGCACTCATCATCATCAAGTCATATTGAAATATATCTTTCTCTACTTTTTGACACCTTGCATTTGTTTAAGAACTTCCAAATACTAACATTGTAATGATGATTACACCTCTTAGGTGTCTTGAAGCCTATTTGACTTCACTATGCTTCTCCTTTCCCAAATGGATCAAATCTTGGTTTTGTATTTATGAATGAAACATATCTTCATGAAAGGCCTTTATATATATTATAATACTTAAATCAACTCCTTTGGAAAGATCAAGCACTCTCTAAGACTTCATCTTGCACCTGAAGCTTGTATTTGTCTTCAATTCTTTGTAGCCTTGAAAACACATAAAGATCCTTATGTGGAATAATGTATAGAGGATATTGAAACATTAAGAAATTTTTTTAGTACCTAGTGTTGCCTTATAGATATGTACCAAGTTTCATGACCATAACCTGAGTAGAAGTACATTTATTCACCTTGTTTTCTCTATCTAATTAGGCCTCTATGCCTACAAAATATTTTTTTGCCTTAGACTTATCCCACACATGTGAAACAAAAATTAGTGTTTTATTAAATTTTAATACCCCATGAACATGTTTCATTTCAAATTTCATATTCTAAAACCTTACGTTGGTGGGTAAATTAGGAAATGGCTAAAAAATCAAGTCTTTCATAAGCCTTCTTCACACTACCTTCAACAATAAAACCTATAGGATAAATTACAAGGTCAAGTGTACATATTTTTTGACCTGAGGAGATATGATACACCAAATTCCATCATCTATAATGGTTTGCATCTGTCGATGAGGTCAAACACCCTATTTAGACCCCAAATCCTTGCAAAAACATAGTGCTTAATGTGTTCATACAGGTGCAAGTATAATAAACTAACATGGTACGACTATTATTAGAGTGAGGAATGATTTCAAATTTTTTAAAAGTTAAATTTAATCCATTTAAATTACTGAATATATCATTCTCTCTCATCAAGTCAATTTTGGCCTTCTTGGCAGCTTGTGACATATCATCTTAATAATGATTCATAAATCATGGGACCTTACCCTATGATCTAATAAAACAAATTTAAAGTATAAAAGGGACCATATTATCCCAAATGATATTGGGACCAAATTTAAATTTTCCATATTTTTCTAACCTTGAGAATGTGTTTTTTAGGTTAGAAAGTCTTTTTTTGATGAGCTTGAGAGAGAGAGAGAGAAAGAGGGACTTATAAATGCTATCATGGAGTTTAGTTTCGATTAAAAAAACCTTAGGTATATATTTAACACTATTATTGAACTTTTACAATGGTTTCCTTTTCAAATGTTTTCCTTTTCCTTTCTTATCCACAATCCTAATATAAATCATTGGTTGATGTTTAGGGTTTATGAGCATACACACACTCTTTACCCTAGCTATTGTGTTTGGTCCTTTTTCTCTAACTCCTGTAAGTTTGGAGCTTATTAATGTTTTTATCTATGTTATATAAAACTTTAATTCCCCTTTTTCATTAAAATCCAACTCATACTAGTGCAAATCATCAATCTTTCAAGAGCAGGCTAGAATAGTCACTATTAGGCTTATATGTATGTATGAGCTAAGAACTCACCTTTTATTAGTATTGGGAGATTATAAAACCTCATGAAGTGTTTTCATGAAGTTATAATCAAATTATTAGGGCCTATATGTTTCTATTTCATCCTCAAACCTTTAATAACTAATAGGTCATCATCCATTTCTTACACAAGCCTATATATTATTGAGGACTTTTTGGGCTTATTCACTGTTAGGTATGAGAAATGAGTTTTAAATGGCATAGTTTTCTTGTTAATTACATGTAAAATATCCATAGTGTTTTCATATGACTCACACACCTCTATTGAACCTTGAACCACATGTTCCAAGTAAGACTCAATTTATCTCATTGCTCTTTTAAATAAATATCCTAATCATATCAACACATGGATGCCTTCTATAATAATATTAAAACTCCTTAATTAGGTTATAAACTTCATATAAAAATTCAAATTCACATTTTAAACTTATTGGTGTATTCTTGAGGATGATAGGCTTGTAATACCATCTATGGCCTCAAATGGTACTAGGTTTGCTTTAGTAGATCACTGGTGAGATTTCCCACTTGAAGGAGTCTATATAGAGACTTGACATGTTATTTCATCTCACATGAAAAAACTTCCCATTCATTATTATTCTCATCAAACACTAAACCTTCATTTGATGACTGTCATACTCTGTAGGTCTTCATGGGACCAAAGGTTCTCCTAATTGTGTTTTATTTTTTGAATCTAATTATCTATTATAATCTTATATAAAAATGTATTTATAATTTAAAAATATCACTAGGTATCCAAAATACTCAAGTTAGATTATCATTCCATTGAAACCATCAAAGTCACCCATTCAACATATAGTCCATTGAGAGAATAGAGTTAATGAGGTATATACATTTAAGTTGTAAATGAATTAGGACTCTATAGAAGGAAATGATCATTTTAACATGCATTCCAACCTTTTTTTTTCGCTCCCATATCTCATATATCCCCTAAAATATCATCTCTAATACAAGATGTGTTGTATTTTATGTGAAAAAAGAGACCTATATGTCTGATCTTTATAATTTTAAGTATTTTTCTTCCTTAAGAGTATAATAGACATGTATATGCGTATTAGGTTCTCTTAGGTGAAAACACTCAATGAAATACATTATTGAGAGAGAAAAAAATATTTTAAATACTTGAATACAACACACATTCACTAGCTCAAATCATCCCCATATGAAACTTACTATGGACTTCAAGAAAATTGATTGGAATTCAAGAAAATTGATTGAACTTCAACATGCATGAATATTTGTATTCCTAAAATGTCCATACATGCCAATGAATACTAAATAATGTTGTGAGAGAGATATTAAATATCTATGGGACCTTCTTGAATCATCCATTTCTTTTATCCTCTTGCTCTTACTCTGATATTATTATAAATTGAGGCTATAAGGTTTATAGGTAGTTTAAAACCACCCTGAGGTCTTAGAGATTAATCATAAAGGATGTGAAACTAATATGATCACTATCTCCATTAATTTTAAGGTAATTACTCCCTCTTTTATAAAAATATCAAGTCTCATATCTCCTTGTGCTATATAGACCAATCATGTGAAATTTACCTTTGTGATCTTGCTAAGGGAGTGATGGAAGAGAGAAAAAATATTTTTAATTTATGAGACCCGTACATACACTCTGAGCATGGATAGAACTTGTGGAATATTATTACAAACCCATGGACCATTTTCACCTACAGTTAGATCTCCCGAGTCCATACACGTGCCTACAAATGCCTTCTTTAGAATGATTATATCTCTTTTGGATGTTGAACCTATAAATATGACATCATATGGCATTCCTAAAATGTATGAAAGTTATATAACTCCTTTAAAAATATTTACAAGTGTGATTTATAGATAGTTTGTCTTTTTTGGCTTTGACATGCATTAGATTTAGTCATATACACTTTTCTCTTCAACTTCATTTACCTTAAACTTTGAAAATCAACCTTAACCTTTTAAAACATGTGTGAAATTTTCATGCAATGTGATGAATGGGTAATTTTAATTTAAGAGCAACATATGAACTATTGAAAAATTTTGAATCAACCTTATTCACATCATGGCGTGACTATACCAACATAAGACAAATATAAACCATTACATTAATTTTGTCAAAATAACTTTAAAATATTTTAATAAGACCTTAGAAATACCATTTTAATACTTTAAATGGTAAAAAATGGATATGAACTAGGATATTTGGACATGAATAGTCAAGTTTCAAATAATAGGGGTTGACATTTTGACCTATGGGCCAAAAGTGGTCAACAGTTACAAAAACTATGATAACTTTTAAAATGCTTAATGAAATTCAAAAATAAAAACTATTATGGTAAGGTAAAATGAGATGTATAAAACCTAGAAACTATTTGGCATGATTCATTATAATGAAGGATCTATCTGAATAAGAACAATCATGTTTATTGATAAAAAAGGAAATCTATACTTTTAAATGGCAAGTTTTGGCTTTAGGTTCTGACTAGAACAAGAGAGAAATATGTAGATCTGAATTTTGAAAACCTCCAAGATTTAATGGAGAATTTAGAATTGCACTATGAAGCTCTAAAATAATCCTATAAAAAAAACACTCACCATAATATATCTACTTTTGCAACAACTTCCACTCTTAAAACTAACTTCCTAAATAAAATATTTTCTCTCCAAACAAAGTTTTTATCCACTTTCTGATCACCAAGATCTTGAAGTTAAGGCAAGATCATACTATAATATATTTAGAGAGGAGTATAATAGTAGCATAACCTATAGAATAGTGAATAATAGTTTAGTACCACATGCATGAGAATGAGGAGTTGGCTAAATGAAGATTACTATAAATAAAGGGGCATAGGCTATTGTAAATCATCAAAAAAGTTATTTTTAATTGATCATTTCTCAAAGGAAATAGCCCCTTTGAAGTGGCTGATGATCAAATTTATTCCTTCTATAAAATTAATTGTGTGTAATCAATGTGTTTAATCATTATGAGTGATTTATTGTCATTTAGTTAGGTTTTAGGAATGATGTTCCTAACATTTAGTATTAGATCACTTTTATAGTCCTTTTTTAATTTTTTTATTGAAATAGAATTTGATTTCATTATTTAATTATTGTGAGGTTTGTATTAGTTTATAGTTTTATATTACATAGTGTACTAGGTATGAGAGAATCAACACCAAAAAACCATATTAAAGTGAGTTATTAGCTTGGTATGTTTGAGTTGTTGTGTAGCATCACCTATTATTATCTATAGTATTATGGTTCATATAATGTATAAGGGTTTAGATTTATACATTGATTGGAAGGTTATGTGTGTGATTTGTATTCACATTCAATGATTTTTTCTTTGAAAATTATTCTCTTGCTCTACTACATCAACACCAAATAGTCACTCCCTACTCATTTATAATGACTATGCTGCAAGCATACTCGATGAACTTCGTTACCTCCTCCTCGACTCTACACACTCACTTTGCAAGATCTTTCCTTTGTAATGACCTTTATCTATGTGAATCCCATTGAAAATTAATCCTACAAACATAAAATTAGATAATAATTTAACAACTTGACCTCACGTATTAGATTCAAATGGGGCATTAATAACATATATTATGCTTTACATTTAGCTTAGACATTTTATTTATATCCATCCCAATTATGGATTTGATCTTATTTTCATCCATTCTCGACTACATTACATGATTCTATTATTCAAATAATATTTGGATACTATTGGTTGATATAAACCTCAACCATTCATTGCATCAATGAGTTGGTTGGCAAGTTTGACCTCTACCTTGCTAGATCTGGATCTCTTACCTCAGTCTCTCATGCTCCCTACATGTCAAACCCTTCATAGTAGATCTAGTTTTCCACCTACTCAGAAGGGTTGAAATAAACTCACACCTATAGATCCACCATTTACATTAATGGATTTGGGTTTTGAAGGCTAAGCTTGAGTATTTTTCTCTCTCCACATGGCAACATCCATTTTCTACCATGATCCTCCCTTGGCATGCTCTACATTGCACTTCTTTGTGTGTTTTTATCTCTTCATTGATCTTTGATATTGAACCACTCTACATGGTTGCATCCATTCCCTTCCAAATCCATATGGATTTGTCATCCTTTTTCCCATGAATATTTCCCACCTCTAAAATTACCTCCCATTTCTAATTCTAAACCACCATAACACCCATAGTTTAACATGCCAATTTTACCATTTTCCCTTCATAGCCCATAATTTTGTTCCACACCAACATGGTAATTGGTATTTTGGGGTTGGTTTGTTATCTAATAAGTATTCAATCTATCATGTTTAGTGGGTTGATATTTATATTTAGTGATTACTAATTAATAATGGTCCTTTTAGTGGATAATGTTTTGTTCATAGTTATAAGAGGTGTTTTGTATATTGTCATGTGTTGGTTTACAAGAATTCAAAATAACAATATTTATCAAATTGTCCTTTTTTAAGGTGCTTTTCTAGTCACATTTATGTGTCATTATTCTTAGACTTTTTTATCATAATTATTCATAGTCAATGATATTTATTCACATAGTCTTGATTATTTCAATGGTATTTATTTGCATAGTCTTGAGTAATCTATTATTTTTAATACTAGGTATTTAAAACAATCTTTGAGATATCATATGCGTGATTGTATCTAGTTTTATATTGTTATATTTTTTCCTTTTGGTTATGTTATTTTAAAAATTAAAAAATTAAAAATATCAATAGCCTTCTATGTTATGTCTCTTGTATCGCCAATCATCTATGTGATTACTATCATCATCAAATCTAGTAGTTTTCATTGAGTCTGTCTAGTTATGTTCTATCCAATAGTATTATTTGGATGCATTTTCACTTGAAACCAATGTCTAATCCTTTATTTCTCATGGTTATTTCCATTTTATCTAGTAGTAATTTCACTGATGTATTAACTCAACTTTGACCAAATGGTACCATTAATGAATATCACACTTATTTTGAAACATTAAACAACATATCTACCACATTTTCATTTGTTGCTTCTTTCATTTAATTAAGGATGAGATTTGACTTGAGGTTCAAATTTTTATACCTCAAATAATTATAAAAGTCATGGTCTTAGCTAATCTTATAGAAGACCACATTTTCTATGATTATAGAGAGACACCTTTATTTTTGGTCTTACATCCATGTACAACACCTCCTCTTTAGGACATCAAAGAAGCATACATTGATTCCCTCTTGGATACAACTCAGTAGGCTCTAGATGAGCCTAAGAAGTCACTAATAGATCTTGAACAAATAACCATAGTTCTTGACCAATCCACCTATCATGTCATTTAGGAAACCACCATGCTTGATTAGGCCCCCAATGAGCCCAAACCAATAATCAAAGATCTAAGGAAGGGAATGAAGGATTAAAATCCCTTAGAGATCAATACTAAGGGGGATTGCATGTATCCTTAATTGGCTCACCATGTAGCATATTTTTTACACCCTTATCCTAACTTTGAGATTCTAATTATCAAGCTTCAACTTTCAGTGGGAAACTCTAACCTCATGTTTCAATTTGAGTTTACTCCATCCATTGATCTCTATGCACTTCACCATCATGTTGTAGTGTTTGAGTTTGCATTATTATGATACATGCTCACATTCCATCACTAGAGGAAGAACTGAAAGCCTAATCAAATGCATAGTCTAGTCTCCATTTGGTCAAAGTCCTATTTTATTATGTAATTTTGATCATGATTTAAGGGATAAACATTTTAATGGGGGATGTAATGTCATATACCTAGAGAGGGGTAGAATAGTATCATAACAAGTAGAATAGTAAATACTATTTTAGTACCTCATGCATAAGAATGAGGAGTTGGGTAAATGAGAACTAGTATAAATAAATGGGAATAGACTATTGTAAATCATCCAAGAATTTATTTGTAATTGAACCTTGCTCAAAATATGTATCCCCATCGAAGTGGCCCATGATCAGAGTTATCCCTTCCATAAAATAAATTATGTAATCATCATGTTTAATCAATATATGAGTGATTTGTTGTCATTTAATTAATTTTTAGGAATAACGTTCTTAACACATATAGTGAACAAAAATAAAAACCTATACTTGCACAACCTCCTACAAAAAAAAAAAAAAATCATGAAAATGACCCTGAAAATAACTCTGATACCAAATGTTAGGATCCTTCTTGAATAAGTTTGAAAATATTTACTAACACATGAAATAAACTATAAATTTCAATAATATATTGACTCAAAACATGTAGAATTGTATTATAATAGTATAATTATAGAATCATTAACTTATTGAAGGGGAGAACCTAGTTTTATCAATCTCAATTCAATACAATTCATGGGTGCCTTGATATTAAACTCATTCCCTTTAAATATATCACAAGACAACTACTACTCCCCATGAATATGTGATTATTCCACTATTACATTTTAATATTACAATGGGATTAAGGGATGTATTAAAAATTATATATGTCCATAGCCTTTTATTAAATAAATAAACTACAAAAGGATGGTTAGGATTAAGTTTCCTAATAGAAACAAGACATATGAGATAGAGCAGCTGAGTTTGTTATGAACTCAAGCTAATGATGGAGAGTATAGGGTTACATCTAGTGTTGATGGGATGGATGAGATTATTATCCAAGTATTAGAGGAACATGATGATGAATATGGAAAAAATGAATAATTGATATCATAATATGATAATAGAGGCATACCCAAGATAGTTATGGGCCTAATTTCCATCACTAATGTTGTTATCATCAATATTATCAACCATCATATTATTGCATGGGCAGTCATTCAAGAAATTTTGTAGGAGTTTCCAATCATGAGAAAGGATATTTTATAATATGTGATGACTAATAGAGATATTTAAGTCCTTACATGGCTACTTAATACCTTTACATTGATCACATTATTGAATTTTTCATGTGTTTATCATATTTGTAGATGTTAAATCATTTTTATGTTATTGGTATTAATATTTATAGTCTTGAATAACTATACATTTATGTAATTTGAGAGGGCTTCCTTTCATGGTAATATTATTGGATGGGTTATATTATGGAATATAATAATCCTATCCATCTTAGTGCTAATTTGGATTGAATTCCATGTGACTTATGACCATTATGCATTATTTTCAACTTATATACAAGATTTGTTGTGCCATGAAATGGAAGGATCATCCCATAGTAAAATTATTGGAGCTACTAGAGCTCAAGGCTATAGTCATGAATAAAGTTTTTGGGATCATTCATCATATGATACAATCAGAAGGGTATAATAGAAATATAATGCTGAGCTCTTTGGGTAGCCTTTAGACTTCAAGAAATATATGGAATATGTTCTCATATTGAGGATAAAATACTTCATCAAATAGGAGCATATAGATGTAGTAAATGGATGGAGTAGACCCCATGACAATTATTGGTATACTTTATACCACTTGAAAGATATGGGATAAAAACAACACAATGGGGAGAACAAATGTTATATTTCATTATTATGGGATTTTGTGGTTTCCTAGAGAAATCAACAAATTTTGGAAGATCATTTTATAGATGAATTTCATTCATTATCTATTTTGAATATCATATATGTATCACACTATATTTTTCGGTAGGAGTTATCCCACTTCATAGTACAATATTTATGATCTATGGGTGCTATAACATGACTTATAACTTTTGCATATTTATACTTGATCATAGGTGGTTGTAATTTCTTGAGTGAAATTCTTTTGGGAAGGGCAGACTGTAATTCCCCCTTCTCTAGATAAAAATAATTAATAATATTATTTAAGTTGGGCCTAGTCAATTCTAATATTTTTGGCAACTTAATAATAATATTATTATAAAAATAAAAATTATTCTTAAATACTTGAAAGTAAACTCTAAAATATGAATAAGTGGATAAAATGTAATGCCAATAACCTATGTTTTATTATTAATATAAAGTTCAAATTTTGAGAGGAAAAGGTATAAAAGAAAGTGGAGAGGTCTATTTAATCCATCTATCTATCATTTAACAATCAATTATATTTAATTTAATCATTATTGCTTTCATGTTTAGCTATTGAGGATGAAAACCCTCATTAGATTTCTAATTTAAGATTGAAACCCTAAAATTCATTTCGGTGAGTTCATCCATGGGTGATAATTAGAAATAATATCACCTTTGATGGAATTTAGGCACTAATTGAAGGGTGGAATAATAGTTTGAGAGCTATTTGAGGGTGGTCGCAACTATTTGGAGGTTTATTTAGATGGACATATCCATAACATAGTGTCTAAGATGGGATTACAACTGAAAGAATCATCTGGGAGTTGGGAGACATCACTAGAGGGGCTAAACATTGACCTTGATACTTTTTGAGGGTTAGAATATTATGGTGTTTAAATAATACTATCAATTGTGTTTAGTTATAATT
>JARHVA010004608.1:1452500-1502788 GCA_037957365.1 Torreya grandis
TCCATCTTTTTAACTAGTGTATAAGTGAGAAATCACAAATAATATATCATGCACATGCCCCCATTTTTGATATTTATGCATATGGATTCTAGATTGAGACAGTAATTTGTATCTGAGTATATCTATAACTAAAACAAGAGAGATCGTGCCATGTACAATGCCCCCAATCTAATTAAACTAGTATGAGTCTATGAAAAATTGAGAATAAACTCATCATAACTAATAATCTATGAATAATACTGTGCAAACCTATAGTATAACTACTATACCTTATGTTAATTCCATAATTTCATATTTATGTGGCTAATGGATAGTACCATAATCCATTTCATAGTAACACATTATGCTAGTGTCATTTTTGTTGTGCTAGTGTCCTTCTATGCCAAACTAAAATTTATATATGTCTTACTATTTTACACTATGTTTTATTTATTCCTGTTAAGAGCTTGGAGTAAAATTGATGATTTTTGTATAAGCAACTAAACATGGGATTAAACTAGAAGTAATAAGTAACTAGAAACTAGAAACAACAAATAATAGGAGATACAAGAAACAACCAATCTTGCATTAAACTCTTCCAGAATAAAATGAAGAAATCTCACTCTTACCACACCTCTTGGGTGTACAGTATTTATCTCTCAAGAGTTATCTCTCTCTCTCAATCAATTACAATCAACTCAATAATCAAGTTGTTATTCCCTCTTTTCTTTCTTCTTGTTCTTCAATAGATCTTCTTGATCTTGCACCTTGCAGATCTATTTGATCTTACTTACATTACAATACTACCCCATGGGTCTCTTAAATAGGATCCTAGGTAAACAATAATTAGAAAAATAGACTCAAGACTAAAATTAGTCTTTACATGCAAACCAATTGCTCGCCTAAAATTGGAACAAATCTAATTCTGGAAATGCATGCAAACGCGCACACACACAGGTGACTGATGTGATCCTTGTCGGTATGCATATGATCAATGTCGGCTGATCCTTGACCAATGTTGGTGATACTACCGATGTCAATTACTAGTAAACTCAGCAACCTCAATCTGGCTCATCAATGAAGCATTTAGCTCCATAACTCAACAATCTCCCACTTGGAGATAAACAACTGCACCTGTACTTGTACAACAACATCCTCTAACTTGTTTCTCCATCTTCAAGTTCAATCTTGAAGACCAAAATAAGTTGAATGAAGATTCAACTTCTCCTTTGTTACCAGCTTTGTTAAGATATCTGCAGGGTTCTTATCTATATGAATCTTTTCTAGCTTTAACTGTCCATCCTCCAATACCTATCTAATGAAGTGGTACCTAAGCTATACATGTTTGGTTCTTGAATGAAAGGCTGAATTCTTTGCCAAATGAATTGTACTTTGACTATCACTATATAATTTGAAACTCTCTTGCTCCTTTCCCAACTCTTTCATGAACCGAGTCATCCAAATCATTTCCTTGCTAGCCTCTGTGACTACAATGTATTCTGCCTCTGTAGTAGACAAGGCAACAACCTTCTGTAACTTTGAAATCTAGCTAACTGCCGTTCCACCAATAGTGAACACATATCCTATGGTGCTTCTCCTGCCATCCAAGTCACTTGCCATATCTGAATATACATACCCATGTAGAGAAGTGTTTGACCCTCCATAACATAAATGCCTACTAATGGTCCCTCTCAGATATCTGAGAATCCACTGAACTACTTTCTAGTGCTCCTTTCCTAGATTGGCCATAAACCTACTGACAACTCCCACTGCTTGGGCAATATCTGGTCTAGTACATACCATTACATACATCAAGCTCCTAACTATTGAAGCATATGGAACGCTACTCATGTACTCAACCTCATTATGTGACTTAGGACACTATTCTTTGCTCATCTTGAAGTGTCCAGCCATAGGTGTGCTTACTGATTTTTCATCCTGCATATAGAACCTCTCCAACACCTTATTCACATAAACCTCTTGAGACAAAATCAAACTGTGATTTTTCCTGTATCTCTTAATACTCATGCCAAGGATTTTCTTTACTGCTCCTAAATCCTTCATGGAAAATGTGTGAGCTAATTTCACCTTTAGCTCAATAATTTCTTGCATGTGTGAACCTATAACAAGCATATCATCTACATACATCAATAGGATAATATAACTACCATTATCCAATCTGGTAAAATAAACACAATGGTCACATTGACATTTACTAAAGCCATGCTCTATCATAAACTTGTCAAACCTTAAATACCATTGTCTTGGAGCTTACTTAAGACCATATAAGCTTTTCTTCAACTTGCACACAAGTTTCTCTTTACCTTTGACCTCAAAACCTTCTGGCTGATCCATATATATCTCTTCATCCAAATCTCCATGAAGAAACGTTGTCTTAACATCAAGCTGCTCAAGATGCAAATCCTCAATAGTAACTAAAGACAATACAGTCTGAATAGAAGTCATCTTTACTACAAGAGAAAAAATTTCACCAAATTCAATACCTAGTTTCTATACAAATCCCTTTCCTACCAACCTAGCCTTATGTCTCATTTGTCCATTCTCTCCTTCCTTTAACCTATAAACCCATCTATTTTTTAGTGTTTTATTTTCGACTGGCAACCCAACCAAATCCCACGTATGGTTCTATTCCAAGGAATCAATTTCCTCATTCATGCCATGCCCCCACTATTTCCTAGATTCTACCTATATTGCCTCATCAAAAAAAATTGGTTCTCCACCATCAGTGAGAAAAAAGTAGTATAAAAAATGGGAATAATGAATTGGAGGTTTACTTAGCCTTTCAGACCTCCTTATGGGTGTTTGATACTCATTGACAGCTTGTTATCTACCCAAATTTCTTTTTTTCAGTGACTAATCTCGGTCATCACTAGCTGATGTCAGTCTGTACCTGACCGACGTTGATTCTTCTTGGTCACCGATGTCAGTTTCCTGATCGACATCGGTCTGTGCCTGACCGACGTCGGTTTCCACTTGACTGACGTCAGTTTTTGTGTTTTCTTGTGAGTGATGATTTTTACCTGCAAGCTCATTTTGGATCATAACCTTTTCCAAATCAAAATTGCCCTGCTCAGAATTATTCAATCTCTTGAGCTGATCATTATATATCACTTTCTCATTAAAAACTACATCCCAGCTTCTAATAATTTTGTTAGTTTCTAAATTTGACAACCAAAATCTAAAATTTCCAAAACCATAACCAATGAAAGTGCACTGCATAGATTTAGCATCCAACTTCTTTCTATTTTCTTTATCAACTTGCACAAAAGCTTTAGAACCAAAAACTCTGAGAAATGAAAGATCTACCTTTTTACCTATCCACATCTCTTCTAGAATTCCACCATCTAGTGCAGTAGAAGGTCCTCTATTAATTAGGTAAACTGTAATATCTATAGCTTCTACCCAAAATTGTAAGGGCAAACCAGCATGCAACCTCATACTCCATGCATGCTCCATTATTGTTCTATTCATCCTTTCAATATTTCCATTTTGATGAGGTGTCCTTTGAACCATCCTTTCCTTGTGTATTCCATTCATAGAATAGTAACTATTAAATTTATTACTGTAGTACTCACCACCATTGTCAGATCTAAGGCACTTCAATCTCAAACCTATTTCATTCTCAACCAAAGCTTTCCATTTCTTTAATGTGTGAAAAACATTAGATTTTCTCTTTATGCAATAAACCCATACCTTTTTTGTAGCATCATCAATGAAAGAAACATAATACCATGATCCTCCAATAGAAGCTACCTGAGTTGGTCCCCACACGTCTGTGTGAACAAGCTCTAACTTGTACTTCTTCTTTGTTGACCCAATTTTGAGAAACCTCACTTTCTTCTGTTTCCCAAAAATACAATGCTCATAGAAATCTAGATCTATGTTTTTCAAATCTGAAAGCTTACCTTTTGACTTAAGAATATCCATTCCCTTCTCACTCATGTGGCCAAGCCTGTAGTGCCACAACTTTGCATCTACATCTAAAGTAGATAAGATAGAAGGAGAATAATCAATAATACAAGTAGATAGATAAAGTGTACCTACTCTCTTACCTCTAGCTAATACAATTGCACCCTTGGAATCTTTCCAAGATTCAATTGTGAGAGTTACTGTGCAACCCTCATCACTCAACTTTCCTATAGAAATTAGATTCTTCTTCAGGATGGGTACATGCATGACATCCTTCAACACCCATGTGTTGCCATTTTGCAATTTCAGCTGCACTTTTCCTTTGCCAACAATTTGACAAGGCTCATCATCCCCTAAATAAACATTTCCAAAATCTCCATGGACATAATCATTGAAAAATTATCTATTTAGGGTTGCATGGAAAGAGGCACCAGAATCTAAAACCTAAGATTCTATTTTATTATCAAAAGAAAATATAAGAGCATCATGTGCAACAATACCTACAACTTTTGCTTCTTTATCACCTTCATGCTGATTTTATTTGTTATCCTTCAACCAATAATCTTTCTTTGCATGCCCTTTCTTTTCATAATTCCAGTAGGTTATTCTTCTATTTCTGGATTTGAATCTTCTTCCCATCTTTGACCTTGATTTTCCTTGCTTTCCCTTCTCTCTTTGCCTTCCCCTGCTTTCAAAACTTAAAGCATTACCTGATGTTTCCCCTGTGATTTTCTTACAAATTTCTTCATTCAAGATTACACTAACAACATCATCAACTTTCAAGATATTTGAAGTAGATGCAGTATTAGTAACTGCCATTACCAAGCTATCCTAGCTTTTAGGTAAAGAGCGTAAGAATAAGAGAGCCTTAATTTCATCATCAAAAACTATTTTGACTGAATTTAATTGATTTACAATTCCATGGAAATCATTAAGATGACTAGATATAGATCCACCTTCCTGCATTTGCAAATTAAATAATTGCTTCATAAGATATACCTTATTCAAAGCTGGGGGTTTTTCATATAAATTTTCCAAAGTATCCATTAGCTCTACCATTGTCTTTACCTATGATATGTTTGAAAACATAGAAGCTACCAGGCTCAGCCTTATAGCTCCGAGAGCCTTTCTATCAAGAACATTCCATTCTTCATCTTCCATATATGTGGGCTTGCTTGCAACCCCACCCAATGGTAAGTACAGATCTTTTTGATATAGATAATCTTCTATCTACATCCTCCATAATTGATAATTCTTGCCATTGAATTTCTCCATTATTAGTTTACTTTCTTTCGCCATTGATTTACTCCCACTCAATCAAAAATCCCTGTGAGTGAGTTCTATAATCAACAAACACTAACATGCTCTGATACCACTTGCTAGGAACTTGGAGTACAATTGATTACTTTTGTATAAGCAACTAAACATGGAATTAAACCAGAAGTAATAAGTAACTAGAAATCAGAAACAACAAATAATAGGAGATACAAGAAACAACCAATCTTGCATTAAACTCTTTTAGAATATAATTAATAAATCTAACTCTTCCCACACCTCTTGGGTGTACAATATTTATCTCTCAAGATTTCTCTCTCTCTCAATCAATTACAATCAACTCAATAACCGAGTTGTTATTCCTTCTTTTCTTTCTTCTTCTTCTTCAGCAGATCTTCTTGATCTTACTTACATTACAATACTACTCCATGGGTCTCTTAAATAGGATTCAAGGCAAACAATAATTAGAAAAATAGACTCAAGACTAAAATTAGTCTTTACATGCAAACCAACTGTTCACCTAAAATTAGAACAAATCTAATTCTGGAAATGCATGCAAATGCACGCGCACACACACATAGAGGTGACCAATGGCAATCACTGTCAGTTTGCATATGACCAACTTCGATTGATCTCTGACTGATGTTGGTGATACTGCCGATGTCGGTTACTGGTAAACTCAGCAACCTCAATCCAGCTCATCAGTGAAGCTTTTAGCTCCATAACTCAATAATTTTGAGCTCTATAATCTATGTCTATGTGTTTAAAAATATTTTTTGAGTACACCTAAATGGCCTAATCTCTATTGAAAACCACTATTAATTCCCCCTATTTTTAGGGGAGTTATTCAACATGTGCAATAACTATCTTCAAAAAAAGTTATGCATCCCATGTATTAGGTTGAAAATATATGATATATACATGATAAAGCAATATAATGTGTATACATGATATAAAAATGTAAGATAATATTAGCATAAGCTTTTAATGTATGATGTATATTAGGTCTACCATTAACATCTTTGACAAGATAGATATAATAATGTTAGCATATATATGAAAAAAATCTAAGTACAATTTGAGTAAATACTTAGGAAATTGGGGCATGATGTACATCAAGACACCCAAGGAGGAATAGGAGATGTATAAGGTCCCTCATGGCATCAAAAAAGGATATTGTGAAAGGGATAAATTATATATAAGTATCTTGGCCATGAGGCATAAAGTAAATCATACATACAAACACATGAAACACATAATGTAGTTCAAAAGGAAATAATAAAAGGAATATGAACACATGCCATTAAGTCCGAGAAAGATAAAACATACAATAACATTATCAAATGTCCACATACACATACAATAAGTAAAGTTATCTTATATCCACATGGAAGGACATGTTCAAATATATACATACACAATCAAGGCACACACAAGGACATGGGCACATGTCCAAATCATACACATAATGAAAGATATTGGTGTAGATACATATAATGGCATATTCATATTTCCTTAAATATATTTAGAATTAAAGAGACACAATAAAATATAAAATTAGGAAATATTCAAATGAAAGTATGCATGAACATCTGCTATGAATCCATATAAGAGCTAGTATGTACATAAGCTAAGTCTATAGTAGTAATAGTTAATAAAAAATTTAAGTAGTATGGGATGATAAATATCATGATATAGTATATTATAAATATATGATATATAGTATATGAAAATGTAACATGGTAAACTAAAATCTATTTAGTATGATGTCCCCAATGGGTATATGTATTAATGTATACTCTATGTATATATGTATGTTCTCATAATAGGTAGATAGTAGAAAATTTGAATAAGTATGATGGACCTAAGTCCTATGATAATCTATGAACACTCTAAAAATAACAATTTAATCATGTATGCATGATAAAACTAACTAGACTAGTATAGTTACCATATGTAATACCTGGAAACTATAAGGAATGTAAACATGGAAATGCATACAATCTCAAATTTTTATGTTTTTTGAGAAATATTTGAATGTTTTTGTATTGTTTTATCATAATATATGTACAATCAATCATGAAAATGAAACTATATACAAGTGAAAAATATAATAGAAACTATATGCTAGTAATGTGTAAATAACACTTAGTATGTACAAATGAAAAGTAGTTACTCTATGGACATAAGAGTACATCCATAGGATGTGGATAGTTGAATTTTAGATTTGGTAGGAGATCATCCAATGGAAAATATTGAACCTAATTGAGCTTGAATAAGTCATCATCACTATTATCATTGTACCATGTTGTGGGTAAGAGTATAGCCATATCCCTAGTATTTGTCTAAATTATGTGCATTCAAATGGCATGTTATTATATTATTTAGTAATCCTCCCATGAATTAAAAAGGTATACTAACTTACACCATGGGGTATCTATGTGAACATGTGGTTCTCATCTATGTCATTAAATAGGATGTCAATTGTGTGTCCCTTATAATTGAATGTCAAACATTTGTCTCTCCAATCAACTATGGCATCAATCACTTGTAACCATGTACTACCAAGTGTGACTTGTATGTGAAATATGAATTATAATGATAAAAATAAGTGTGTTAACCACCTTAAAGACACATGAAATTGGTATTGTGATATGTCTTGAGGAGTCCTAAAAATGTATGGTATGATTTAACTCAATATCTTAATCTCCTATGTGTTGTAAGAATGCCAAAGTGCAAGTATTAGGATTAAAATCTTCATCAATAAAAATATTAGGTATGTATTTATCCTTGATAAAAACATAGATAAGCAATGGATCATTCCTCAAGTGTTTGTGTCAGTGAAGAGTTCATCATGGTGTCTCTACTAGTGGAGGCAAAGGTCGTGTAATTTGAATAGTGCCCAAAGCCTTGAGTTTATTCAATTGTTTTTATAATATTGAGCATATATCTATATCATGTGTATTAATCCTATGAAAATTAAAAAATGGTCTATCATCCTAATATTATAATATGATAATGGATATGTGGAAAAATATGGGTAATGACATCAATCCTCTATCACATAATATATGTAAAATATGGTGTGGCCTATCTTGTGTACTACCTACCTAAATCCAAACAACTAGATCAATATCCATAGATATAATCATGTGTACTACATGTATGTAATAATGTAAGTTAAACTACAAGTGATTATCTAGGCTTGTGTATTTATAACTATGAACTAGTGGTGAGGCCTATGTCGGTAAAGGCATGAGTACCTTAGAATCATATATCTATTCACCAGGCCCTACTAGTGTGAATCTCAATCCACATAAATAATCATTAATGTCAATGGGTGTGATATCATCCTCTATAGTGGCCTAGAAATCTATATGACAATTTTAGATATATACTTCCTCAAAGATAATAATTATTTGTAACTATGTTGTGAGGATCTCATCATCTATTGTAGTTAGGGAAATTGTGTGGGAGGAGTGTCAATCTCCATCATAGGTGAAGAAAAATGTGTTGAAAGAGGATATTAACTTAGTGTATGAGTAAGGGTGATATATTCTCTAACCTCATATGTATGCATATGTTGTATCAAAATCATGTGATGTGGGGACTCTACGTGAACATGAGATGTTCCATATAGAGACATACTTAGGAAAGTAGGCTTATCAACTCTCTAATATTTGAATGGTTAATTATCAACTAAAAAAGTTATTAAATATTTATTATGTAAATACTTTATAAATTTTTCTATGGTAGATTATATGGCCTCTATTTCATGTATCTAAGGTCTCTTAAGTAATAAATTATAATGTAAATGATTAGGCATGACTTGAAACTATGTAGATATGGTTTTCGGCCCAACTATGATATCTAATGTAATACTACCCAATGCCTATTAGAGAATGTCATAAAAACCTATTATGTTCTTATATGTATTCTTAACAGATGTTATATTAACCACCATAGTCTATATAAATGTGAGGTTACATATCTAAAGTCCTAAACCACTATCAATTATAACTCATTTAATAGTGTTGGTTTTTATTTTACCTAAATGAAGAGTGGTAAATTTTGATAAACAACTAACTTTGATGGAAAATACTCATTTCCAAAAGATAAAACATCCTCAATGTATATTATAATGTTTATGATATATTCAAAATAAGCTATCTCTATGTCATAAGGCAAGAATGTATGATTGAGTGTTTGAAAAAGAATATCTTTAAAAATGGTTTCCTTTTGGAGTAATTCAAATATAAAAATCTTAGCTACTGTATTATTCAACTTATCCACAATATCATATGGTTTGTTTTAATCTATACGTCCCATTGTATTATGTTGTTATGATGTTTCTATATGGGAAGAAGAGGTACCCTATTTCATCTAGTAGAAAATAGAATAGTAGGGTTTACTTTTGTTGAAGGTGAGTAGTAGAGGAGGTATGTGAGCAAATACAATCAATGGGTTTGGGTGGAGGAAGAAAAATTGAGTCATCTAATCTCTCTATCATCAATTAGTAATTATGTGTAAATCAAAATTGGCCATGTAGAAATTATATCCATATAAGGTGGGCTCAAGATGAGGTCAACCAATGTGTGAAATAATCTAAGTTATAATCTAATCAATGATAAGAGTGACATACATGTGCATATTTATACGAATGGTGGGTAATATGCATGTAAGACAAAACATAAGACTTTCTACTGAAAAGTGGAAAATGGCATCCATTATGATAATCTTAATGAAAGGATATAAACTAAAAATAGAGTATATTCTAGAAAAAATAGGAAGGGAAAACCCTAATGGTATACTATGGATTTGAAGTAATCTATTTGAAATAATATGGGTTCACCAAATGATTTAACTTTTAAGGGGATTATAGAGTTTAAAACCATAGTTTATTAAAGGTATGGAATAATAAATTAGAGAATAAATATCCAGTAATATATCCATTAATTTGTAAAATAATGGACCTAATTTTATTATTCTATAAATATTAATGAGTCATAAAATAATGTAGTTATCTATAAACTGACTGATAAAGATAATTTATGGGATAGAAATTGGTGCAAAGATTGGGTAGGGTGTCATCAATGGAAATATGAAGTCAAAAGTGATATTAGATGGTAGTGAAATCCTCTAAACAATAGTTTATTATGCTAGTATCTTATGTGACATGATATTTTCCCTTGTAGGTAGAGACTATGATCTTTTAAATGGTCCTTCACCTAAGTTTTACATGCATGTGTTTGAATTTCTGAGTGCTTGATCACTATATTTGATTGATTTAGAAGAAAACCCCTATACCTATATGTTATTAGGGTATTTTAAGAGTTCAAGTAAAAAAAGTGTAATGTTAGTTGGATAAGGTAGACATGATCTCAACACCCTACTATGTTGAGAGTTGCCTACATACCAATACCTCAAGAGGGGTTCAAGCTCAAATAGTTCTCCCAAATCTAAGTGCTTGTATAGGTTCAAGTATAGGATGAGTGACCACTTGAGTGTTCTAAGTGTGACTTGAGACTATAAAACTGAGTAATTTGATATTAGGATTATTGTAGATGTTTTTATACATAAGTAGGGTAGAATATGGATTAATGACTATGATTTGCATGACTTATTTTTGATCTTGTTTGTGTGTATTTACATCTAATTTCCATATAGTGGGCAAAGGGATAAAATTATATACATACACACACACACACACACACACACACACACACACACACACACACACACACACACACACACACACACACACACACAGATATATATATATATATATATATATATATATATATATATATATGTATGTATGTATGTATAGAATTTTATCCCTTTGCCCACTATATGGAAATTAGATGTAAATACACACAAACAAGTTCAAAAATAATTCATGCAAATCATAGTCACTAATCCATAGACTTATTTTTGAACTTGTTTGTGTGTATTAACATCTAATTTCCATATAGTGGGCAAAGGGATAAAATGTTATATATATATATATATATATATATATATATATATATATATATATATATATATATATATATCACTTTTCAAGATATGGAATAGGTCAAGGCCAACCCTAAGGTGTCTTGAGAAATCAAAATATGTCCATTGGAGTAGAAAATAGGTAAGGGATAATAGAGTAATCCATTGGTCACTATCATGGTATGTTAGTGTCCGAAAGGATATGATAGTGTCTTGGGTGGTAAATCTAGTGCACTATAGGTCTAAATGTGTAGGAAATGGTATAGGATTGTTTTGGTACATATAGGGATGGAATAAGCATTCATAAAATCTAGATAAGTATTGAAATATGACCTAAAATATATCTAGGGCTAAGCTAGGGATATGGTGGTCTCAAATGACATTAATTACACTCAAATGACATTTAATATGACTATAAATCCACTACATCAAATTTCTATGATACATGTGTTGTGTTTTAATAAAATAATTGAATATAATCTATGAATAATGAAACCTAATAAAGTATTAGATTTGAATTTCAAAAGTTATTATGGTTATGCAAAATAATTCTTTGATCTAAGAAAAAATGAAACATGTAATAAAAATTTACTTTGAAACTTTATCATTTTCACATATCCAACGGCCCAAATCAAATATTTTTAACATTAGTAGATTTTAAAAAATATATTTTACAAGCATAATTTAATTTTTAGGAAATTATAAAAAGCCTTGTTTCATTAAAATCTTCCATCCATATTTAGATGTATCAATGAGGTTTCATATATTAGAAATAATCCATCGATACACATGTATTAGTGAATTTCACAAAGGCACATGTGCATAGAATATGATTTAGATAAATGACATAATTTATTTATTATAATTAATTATACTTGACTTTATTATAACTAAAAATAAATAATAATGAAAATTCTAGTCACTTCTTTTAAGGTCCTTAGTTATTGATCCAAATAAAAATAATTATAATGTAAACAAAAAACATGTTTCAAATGAAAAATTAGATAATCAAAGTGATTTATTTATCAATTAAATATACATTAATTTTTATCTATAAATTAGAAGATAAAAACCAAAAAAAAAACACAAATAAATCATATTATCAAATTAATTATTTTTATCAAACACTAATGCATAACCTTAGACTAGGCACATAGTTTTTCACCAAATTAAAGATACCTAAAATATTATACCACCCAAGGAATCTGTTGAAGTGGTTTTTATACACATCATATCAATGAGGTAGCCTCTAAAATTTTAGGATCTAAATAAAGATAAACCCCACTCTAAGGAATGAGTTGAAGGTATGTGGTTGGAACAACCTACTAATGGAATAGCTTGGTAGCACATGTGGGTTGTTCATAAAGTTTTTGGATAGAGGTGTGATCTCTAAAGGGTAGTGAATTCCAACATGATTTGGATGGGTGGATAGTTTCTATTTTAAAGTGGGTATATCTCACAAAAAACATAAAAATTGAGGGAAGGGTAAGGCATAAAAGAAGACTGAGGTTTTTTAGAATCACCTCTCTAGCTAGTTTTTAAATGAACAAGTGATTTGAAAACCTATGCCTGTTGTAAGCATATATTAACACACATCATCAGATATAGTTTAAAATTCTAAGGGGATATTAATATAGGAAAATCAAAAGCATTAGTCAAATGTTTCTCCTTTTAGAGTAGTTGTTGCATACCCTTAATCAAGAGATTATGGCTCGGGATAATGAGGTATCTAAGGTATATTTTTGCACACATAGAGAAAACTACATAAAAATAAAGCACTCATACACATTGATAATTATGAGTCAATCAAATTAATTGCCAATAATTAATGTAATTTGCTAATCCTTCAATAGATTTTACACATCTAAGACTAGCATATCAATTAAGACAATAAAGCAATCATTGTATCTTTTAAACACTAAGAATTATTGAATCATAAAACCAAAATTATAAGTTTGATTACATAGAAATTGGAGAGAAAATACATAAACACATTCATTGATAATCAAAGTTTCTTTTTATCCTATATATTAAAAAATTTCCTCCTCTCTAACTAGTGGATTACAATTGTTTAAATAGGCTTGGAAAAGGGGTCACCTCATCCTCCATGTCCATCCAGAGTTATTACATGTGATCATGATAAATTGAGTTTTAACTGTGGTCAAAACCATATAAGAGTCTTCTTCTAGTTATGAGTTTAAGTTATCCCTTGCAAAAGCTATGCAATATGTGCATGTGCAAAAATAAATACAAATTTTACAATTATAGCTCAAACTACATGAAAACTAAATATATGCATGACAATACCTTTTCTTATCAGTTGTGAGAATAAATTGTTAGATATTTTAACTTATCCAATTTTAAATGGAATTGAAACACGTATAAAGGACAAGTTTCCATTTACCAACACCTCAGAACCAATGACAGTATCCAACTATCACTAATTTAATCATAATTGTGCTTTACATGTTGCCCATACCTTTATAGAACAAAATATTCCTTCTATAATTTAACTATGAAACCCAAAAGCTTAAGTTTCAAAATATCCATGTATTATATCTATGTGGAAATGCACATACTAAAATATCCATTTGACTTGAAAAAGTGACCGTTGTTGCCTTTGAACACATGTCCTTGCTCTGTACTCCCTCAAGCTGAATTGATTTTTCACTGCTGATCTTCATCTCAAAGCTCATGAAAACATGCCACAACGTAGCTTCCTATTGGTTTTGAGAATTTTGAAAAGTTCCATTGATCTCACACTATTGGATCTATTTATATGAATCAACATAGTTTGTTTATCTTGAGATTATTTCAATCCAAATGGCTATCTAGCTTAAAATTGATGTCTATGTGCCTATCATTTGACTTCTACATGATCGTCATTGACAACCATGTGAAATTCAATATTTTAACCCCAATGGATAATTTCCTATATTTATTTTAACATCTTTGTGATCATCATTTGATTTCTATGTGACCATAATTTGACATTTGTGTGAAGGTATTTGACATCTACATAACCATCAATATTTGATCACCCCTATGAGACTCTTTGTTGAGCTTAATTTTAACATCTATATGCCTATAATTTGACATCCATATGAATATATTTGACATTTATGTGATCATTAATATTTGAACACCCCCTTAGGACTCTTTTCTCCTACAAACATATAATAGACTTAATAATATTCCATAGATATAGAACTTAGGATAAATATCTTAGACTAAGGTCTTAACACTTAGGATATAAATTTAATCCTATGGTTTTTTTCATTTTAATAAACACATATAAAACTTAGGGTAGAGTCTAAGCTAATATAATAAAGTGATCATCTTGGGCATGTGACTTGGTAGCTCCATAAATATTTAGTCTTATTGCCTTTATTTACTTTAAGAAAGGGCCCACATATCATTAATTTGCCACTCAAGCTCCCAAGATGTTTCCACTTGGAATTCTCATAATTATCTTATAAGATTTAACCTTTCAACTTTGATATCATGTTGTTAGATCAATTGTGAGCAAGCCAACACATACCATTGGATTTTGATCTACTAGGTTGAATGTGATAGGTTCTTATGGACAAATATAATTAAGTCAGATCTCAATAAAAATTTAATCCAAGGTCTTAGACTAAGGTTTAAAACATAATAAAAATGACTTTATGATTAATAAAATTTAATTAGCCTAATATTTTGGGGAAACATAAAGGACATAGGATAAAGTGTTAGGATAATATAATAAAGTGATATATAATAATTTTATTCCTACATAAATTTTGAAACTTATTGCAAAAAAGGAATTAAGCTAACATACTTAGACCAAGGATTTTTAACATAATTTAAAAATATATCCAATTATATGATTAAAGACCAAGGGTTACTCAAAATAAAGAGTCAATTTATTCATTAAAGTATGAATCCCCTAATCAGTGTTCTCGTAAATGAGACCCATTAAACTTGCAACATGGAAACATAAAAATCAAATATTAGAAACATTAAATGAAGTCAAATAAAGATGATTTGCTAATAGACTAGATCATCACAAGACATTTAATAGTATTTCTTGATCAAGTTGAATTTTTAATTTATAGCACAAATTTGGAGAATTTGAACAAGGGTCCCTATTTTCATAATCAGGGTGTGTTACGTACAATAAATGGTGACTTACAAGGGGAATACTCCTAAGTATTCAAGAACCCAAAACTTTAGTTAGCAATATTTAAATCAATCATGAAGCATGCCACTAAAAAATACTTAAATTACAAATATGAAAGAGAATCTTAAGTGGATTCACACAACATACTTTCTTTCCAACTATTTGGATTTATGTGTGTCAAATGTGTACTTCATTTAACCCTTTTTATGATGAGTTTTTCAAAGGCTTGATGATGTTGTAGGTTTAGTTTTAGTTTCTCATAAAACAAATTAAATCAAGGGAAGCTCAGTCATTACTTTTATACCATCTAGGCATCCATATCCATGATAGAGATACCTTAGGCCCTTTTTCTTCTCTTTGCATTATTTTATTTTAACCATGATGTGTTGTACATTCAACTTATTTGACCATGTGATCCTTTTTCTCTTTAGAGAGTCTTTTGCTCTTTTAAATCCAAAAATTATTTTCTTATCTTATTTTTATTTTATTCTTGAATGGAAAGAGAAGAGTTATAAGCCTAATGAGCTAGTGTACTTATAAAACAAATCATTTCTAGAACATCCCTTCTAGCTACACCTATACCCAAAATTGTCATTTCCAATAGGTATTTAATATGGTAAGTGCATTTGATCTAATAAAAAAATAAAACTTTTTAAATTTATATGAAGTATTCTAGGAACATCTTCCATATGTTTGGTAAAAGTATTTAATTGTGACAATATCCATAATGGTTCATGATTACATACCTTTATCCCGAAGACTCAAAACATAGAAATATGCCTAATCTATAAACATGTCCCTAATTGCCAAATTTTGAATTTCACCCTTTTATACAATTCTATTTAATCATAGGATCAATTATTTTAGAGTTTTAGCTTAGTTATAATTAGAGCAAACATAATTTATATTGCTAGAGAAAACATTAAAAATAACTAATCTAGAAATCTAATCTTAGAAATCAAAAAACTAATCTAAGAAAGTAGGAAACTAAACTAAGAAAAAGGAAATCTAATATAATAAAGAAGGAAATATAATCTAATCCAATAACTACACTTATCTATCCCTCATCAATCAATAGTCTACAAATGGCACAACTCTAAATTTGTGCTTCAAGAATTGTCTATTGACTAGATATGTAAGCTTGTTACCTTGCAGGTCCTTTAGATAAAATTTGTTATTGCCCATGATGTCCAAAATTAAGTGTGGTCCAATCCATAGTGGGGTAAACATATCATGTTGTCATTTATTCTCATGGGATTTATCTCAAAGTAGAACTAGATCTAAAATCCTGAATGCTTTGACCTTTACTCTTTTATCAAACCACCTCTTGATGACATCCTGGTGTTTATTGAATGTTTGTAGGGCTTCAATATTTGAATATTCCATTTCTATGATGTCTAAAAATCTTGACTCTATTTTATCACATGGGTCCATGTAATCCTATATGAACTGATAAGTTGATAACTTTATCATAATTGGGAATATAAGCCTACATCCATACACTAATAGATAGGGTAAAGATTTAAAATATTATTTGTATCTTGTTTGGTCTACCTAAAGAGCATATTTTAAAAATTTGTACTAGTCACTAGGATTATCTCCTACTAATTTCTTAATTAAATAAATTAGATTCTTGTTCATTAATTCTGATAGCCCATTTCCCTAAGGGTAATGCTTAGAAACTGACCTGATAGTAATTTGGTTGTCATGTGCCGACTCAGTAAATTTTACTGATATAAAATCTAGTCCACTATCAAAAACTAAATAAATAGGCATTACATATCTTGTTATTATGTGTTCCTCTAAGAAATGAATCACATCTTATGATCTACAATCTCTTATGCCTATGGTTTCAGTACATCTAGTATAGTAGTCAGTAGTAATAAGGACAAATTTATGTCCTACTAAGGAATTTAGATTGATAATGCTAATGAAGTCTAAAACCCATTTGGAAAATGGCCTTCCTTCATCAGCTATAGATAAGGGAATTCATACTTTTACTTCTCTTTTAGCTAAATATTGGAATTCATGGCATGTCCTCACATGAGTTTGATCATCTTTAAAAAACTTTGGCCAATAGTATCCCATTCTTAAGATATTATAGGATGTGGTATTCCTAGAAGGATAACCACTACCTATTTTATGATGCATTTTTTCTAAAATTTATTTAATTTCTTGTATATATACACACTTGAGTTAAATACCTTCATATTTTATTCTATAGATAACTCCCTTCTTGATCATGTAATGAGTAGATTTGAGCCTCAAATATCTTGTTCGTGTTGTATTAAGTCCTAGGGAATAAGTAGCTATAAGCAAATATTGTATGATGTTGGTATAAAATTCCCATTTAGACACTTGAGCCTCACATATCTCTTCAATAGTGATGCATGTATCAAGTTCAATTATGAGATTAATGATGCCTTGACATTGGATGATTTTTTAGGATTGATTTATATATTAAATTCTTATAGCTTTGCCATCCACTTCGCCAACATTCTCCTAAATCATTTTATTTTAGGGTGAGCTTGATATAAGGATTAGAAACAATGATAATAAATTTATTCCTTAAAATTTAATATTAAAATTTCCTCACTTCTTTGACAAGGGAAAAAATATGTTTGTCAATCATAGAGTATCTAAGCTCTATAACTTTCAGATTTGTGCTCATGAATGTAATTGGATTCTTAGTTTCATCCTTTTTTTGCATTATGACAACAAAAATTACATGTTTTGAATAAAACTAATACAGGTAAAAATATTTCAATCAATCTAGATTGATCAATACTAGAGCCTAGGATATTCCATCTTTAATTTCCTAAAAGGATTTATGAGCTTCAACGATTTATTGTATTTTGGCATCCTAGTTGAGTATGGTGTTTAAAGGTCTAACAATTTTTTCAAATCCTAATATGAACTTCCTTACAAATTTAATCTTTATAAATATTAATTTGAGCTCTTTCTTGTTTTTTAGTGGTTTAATCTTTGAAATTCCTTGAATTCTATCTAGATCTATGGTGATCCCATCCTTCGTGATGATGTGTCCTAAGAGCCTACCTTTAATGACTCTAAATATGCTCTTCTTTGGGTTTAATGAAATGCAAAACCTTATGCATCTCTCAAAAATGGATTGGAGGTGGCCTATATAATCATCATTATTCTTTGAAAACATCATAAGATCATCCATGCAAATTATTATGCATTTCCCTATCAATTCTTTGAATATGTGAACCATAACACATTGAAAGGTTAATCCTATGTTTATTAGGCCAAACGGAATCCTCTTATATGCATAATTTTCCCACTTTATGGTAAATTCTATCTTTATTATGTCTTCAAATTGTACTAGTACCTAATTATAGCCTAAAAATCCAACTAAGAAGGACATCATTTTAGCACCACTTACTATTTGTATCACCATATCTACATAAGGTAGGGGATAATTGTTCCTTTTATAATCCTTATTCAAGTTCCTAAAATCCACACATAGTTTTTTCTCACCAACATTATTTCTTACTGGGACCAAATTGGCCACCTAGGTAGAATGTCTCATTGGAAAGATTATTTTTACATTTAACTGCTTTTCTAATTTTCTCTGGATGAGAGGCCCCAGAATGGGATTGACTGGTCTCTACCTCTATTTAAATGGATTATAATTTGGATTCAAGGGAATCATATGAGTAATGACCTATGATTCATATGCTTTCAATTCATCATATGTCCATGTGATGACATCTTTTTAGTATATGATTAAATCCTTCATTTTATTTTTCTCTTCTATAGTGCAAGTAAGATCAATATTAATATAGCATGAGCTATGTTCATCTTGCATATTTTATATTTTGAAGTTTGATTGATTGAACTTAGACTACCTAAGCTACTGATCTTAAGGGTCTATGTCAAATGACCTTTCTAAAGAGACCAACCAAACTAGGATATGATTTTATTTGATTAGGAGAATACCTTCTCTATCTGATTCATCTTGATAGAGGTGATTAATATCTTTATCCTCATTGATTTGTGTCTCAAAATCCCTTGATTTTTTTATAAATTAAATAATTTGTTGGTCATCCTCAAAAACTTGAAAATTTTCTATGTTATCAGGAATATAGTAACAAGGCATTAATTCAATGAAGAACCTCTTTACCTTAGATTCTTGGAGGGGATCTAGATTAGTAGAAGTAACAACTAGCAAATTGGTAGCTTGATTTTGATCTCTAAGGAGGGATACTATGTTGAAAGCTTCAAAGCTTTTGATTAGGTCCCATGTTTTATTCTTGTATCTTCTTAAATAATACAACTTGCATTGGTATTTTTTTTTGACTTGGTTGACCACTAGCTCTAAGTCATCAAATACTACTATTTGTTTTACATTGTTCTAAGTATAAATTATAATCCTAGAATTAAGGCCTAATATTCAACTTTGTTATTCATGCATGTAAATTAAAATCTATATGGTCCCAAGTACCATTTATCTTATGGATTAATCAACTCAATTCTCGTGCTTCATCCTTACTTAGATCTAGTGCCATCAAAGTGTAAAGTCCATAGATATTTAGAACCCTTAGGTTCTAGATTTTGTACTTTATTTTGAGTAGTAAAAGTATAAAAACGAAGTATAGGAGACTCATAATTTACCTATTCATTCTTGACATTATATTCCATGATGGTATACTTCATTCTAGGCTCTCTATTAATTTTAATTTTATTTCTAACTCTTCTCCATAGAATCCATATATGAGAAATGTTTGTAGAGACATATCCATTGGGTGCTTATGACCAATCTCTACTTAACAATATTCCATAACCTTTAGGTATGTCTACCAGTAAGATATCAATGGTCATATAAACATGTGGTTTAGAGGCTCCTTAGATATGCATGTCCCTTTTCTCACCAAGTACAAGGACTACTATGTTATCCAATTATGAAACTAGCCTCTTTGAAGGGCTTGGAATCTAACCAAGATTTTTACATATGGAATTAGTTATGATTATTTAAAAACATCCACAATCAACTAAAAAATTATTAATAATCTTACCAAATGACCCTGATAGTCAGCAAGAAGGGCAGAACTTCTCGCTTGCTCTTATAGATAACATTGGTATTAGATGCTTTTAATTTGTTCGTAGATGCTTCACTTTCTCCATAGGTGCATTCCCCATAATATACCTATATAATAGATGATTTTTTTGGTATTTTAGGCTAACTCATGAAGATTTATATTTTCTTTGATCTTTTGCATATATTTGACAATGTTTTATCCTCCCTTGTTAGGTTCCTCCTTGGTCTAACGCTTATCACTTCCTCTCGAAAGAGGTGGATTTTTATCATATTTAGGATTAGGTATAATTTTAGTAGTATTTATAGGATTTGATTTTATGAATGGATGCTTATTGGTTAGATTATATCCCCCTTTCTGGAATTATTGGAAATCATGAACTTCATCTATGTTGTGCTCTAGCTCATTGTCATCTTCACCAAGAAAGGGAAACTTGTGAGCTTAAAACAAAATTTAAGTGCTTAAAGATGATATATCTAGTTTATATTTAGGTGGATTATGCATTTGATTTTATTTAACCACCCCTCTTTGAAAGATTTCAAATGCTACACAAAAGTCAATGCACTTGAACTCACCTTGCTCAAAAGTATTGTAAATTTTGCACCAATTTAGAAGTGTCATTTCTACCATGTTTATCTCTAGAAACTTGATAGGTTGTTCCACATTGTTTTTGGGACTACTAAATGGTTGGTTGTATATTTGAAATCAAGTGTTCTGATTACCAGTTGGGACATTAGCATTGTCCATGTTCTTTTGCATATTTAAGAAATCATTGCTCAACTTTTAAACCATATTCTGAAGAGAATCTAGATATATCTTTGTAGAGTTAGTATCTTTTTAAAAAATAGTATAAGGCATATTTTATTATTTATTCTACTAGTAACCATTACATGATGCATGATAATTCAAAAGGCTAAAATTTAGTTGTATTATCAATGTTCGTAGAGGTAGTGTGGAGAGCTAGTTTTGATTGAATGCTAAGATGCTATGTTTCATGTGTGGTATTAGATTCAATAAGAGGAAGCTAGTGTTGTAATTAGTGTTATAGGTACAATCATTAAGATGATGGGGAATCATTGATGTAATATATTTCAGCTTAAATTCCAATCCTTTCAAACCCTCATTCAATTACCATAAGCACTCATAGAATAACAAGTCATTCATAAAAGTGAATCAAAATATAATGGAAGATAATACACACAACAAAATATCTATGTGGGAAAACCTCTTAGGGAATAAAACCCACTCTCTAGCTAGCAAAAACATAGACTACTTATCCTATAACAAGTTTGTAAACATGAGACTAGTCAAGTTATTTTGATCAAAATTTAGTGAAACATCTATTCAGTAAGGAGCACTTACCCCTAAGATGATCAATTCCTTTTTAAAACCTTTTTGTTAAGTCATTCTAATCAATTTTAGTTAAACACTTGTTTCATAAGGAGAACCAACCCGTAAGATGATCAAGTCCTTTTCATCACCTTAAATATTCAAACATACAAGAACACTATCTTTGACATTAGAAATATGACCTATAGGTCATACACATAGTCATCAACCTACTATACTCTATAATCCATCTACTCAACACATACAATTTCCTTCTTTGATTCATTTTTCAACTCTCGTGTCCACCTCTTCTCATAGGTCTCTTACATAAGCCTAGAAATCATCACTATTGGTTTCACCTTTTATAAAGTATTCATGAATTTTTTCATGTTTTAAATATTATTTGTTAGCAATAACATATTAATTCACCCTTAAGGCATCTAACATGGGTCACCTTTAAGCACAACCCTCTTTCAAATATGCCTAAGTCACATTTTAGGTCCTATGTAGACCCATTCACCTCTATGAGAAAAATAGGAACACAAGAACACTTTAAAATATATGGACCCATGAAACACATTTTATAGGTCCTTATTAAGTATAAAAACCATCACGGAACCATTATTTTAAATCTCAATCCACTCAAATAACATTTTCTACACACATTCACCATGAATGAACACACAGTCACCTTCTAAGAATTTATTCATACTAAATATTGATTGGTGAAACCTCAAAAAGCCATAAAAATTGTGCTCATGGAGAATAAAGAACCATATTGTAGTTATCTCATATTGAAACATTTAAATACCATCAAGAACAACTCAATTACCCTTATCAGGTTACTTATAGAGAATGAATGAACACATAGTCAACTTTCAAACTCAATATATTTGATTGTACAAACATTTAGACCTTCAAATGAATATTTTAAAATGTACCTTGAATTCCTATACAACATTTAATTTTATTAAAAAATAAAATTCTACATATATCAAATGTTATGGGAAAATACTCTAGAGTGGTCTTCCCTTACAAATTTGAATATTTGAATTCTAATGGTCACTGAGCAAATATTAAACTTCAAACACTTTTCCATCATCTCATATTCTCATATCTTAGATTAAACACAAACACTATATATTTTATAATATTTAATTATGATTTATTGTTAAACATTGAAAATTTTGACCTCATCTCATGCACCTTTACAATATTGACCAAATACGCACAATTGATCTCTATAGACCAATGAGGACATTAACTTTTAGCGCTCACTGTTAGATCTTGCTAAAAAATATTGAGATTATGACACTTGGCACCCTTGTGTGATTTATATGCACATTATTTAAAATAAATTTCACTTGTTTCACTTGTAATTATTTCATGAATTATTGACTCTTTGAATTATCTCACAATCATTGATTTTTGTTAGTACAAACCACTGCTCACTATTGATCTTCTGCTAGACTAGCAAAATTATGACACTTGGCACTTGTGCATGCAACATTTGACATATTTAATTTTATGAAAACCACTAGATTAATATCATGAATTAATATGCACCATCATATCTACTTACTAGATGACTTCAAATTTTAGTGTGGTTAAACTTGATGGTCTCTGATCCATCATAGTTTGTTAGAGCAACATTGAATCTTTATAACTTGAGCTAGATAACACTTCAAGTATCCAAATTTGTAGGGTATATTATTATAAATAATTAAAATATATTTATGTAAAGTTTTGACCATTATTTAATTTATTCATACCTTAAATAAATACACAAAAATGCTGGTTCATACTTATTTCCATGACATGTAGTGAAAGTCTAGCTAACAATGGGAATCTCTACAATTTGCCTAGAAAGAAAAATTTAAACCTTAATTAATTTTGGTAAACTCAATAACATTACCTAAATATTTTAACATATAAACTTGTGACTAATTTTATCACACACATATGACCAACTCCCCTTGACTCATCCATATGTGGTAATGGTAATGTCAACAAATTGCATATTTAGATTTTTCTATCATAGAACCAACTATACCAAGATAAATATAATGAAGAAATAGATGAATCCATGCACTTTCACAATATCTCAAATCTTTATTTAACTATGATACTACCCCTTTCACATCCTCAAACCAACATACTCATCCCTAGACATACTTAACCATGTCAAGATAGATGATCAACTAGGCCTATTTTAAATATACTAGGACAAACATATTACACACTTTATAATTGATATTTAGACTATCAAGACATTTAATCCACACACATGGACACCTCTATGACATAAATGATAACTATCCAACAATATACCCCTTTGTAAATGATGTCAACACCCATCATCTAACTCACCTTCCTTCTCTTTCTTTAAGTAATCTCATAATAGGAACCATCTCCTCCTTTGACACAATGACAAAGTGGACAATAACTGATCTTGAGGACCTAGAAATACAACCAAAATGATATGAACACATAATAAATATGATATAAAATCCCCTTACCTTCATCCTACCAATTTTTTCCTTGAAAACTTCCTCTTGATACATGCCAACACTCTATTCAACCAATCACTGCAAGTAATGAAGAAAGAACATGAAAAAACACTAAAATCTGATGGAAGTCACCATAAATAATTTAGGATGGAATACACCTAAGATATATAAACCATTAAACCTATTTATTATCTTCATATCTTCACACACCATGAAGAACCACCACAAAGGATAACTGACCTTCTCAATCTACTTTTGGAGCCAGCTCATGAACTTGTTGCTCCCAATTGACCAAAAGATCTTCTATTAATTCAAAGAGAAAGAAATGACACCCAATCTTTTTATTATATACTCAAACTTAGATTTTGGGAATGGTTTGGTAATAATATATACAAGTTACTATTTTTTAAGCATATACTCCAATTTAACAATTTGATTACTCACTTTTTCTCTCAAGAAATTATATCTAATAGGAATGTGCTTAGTTTTTGAGTGCATAATAGGATTATTTGGAATAATAATTGCAATAGTATTGTCACAATTGATAGGACAAGGTCAATTTTGTCTTACTTTATAATATTCCAAAGTTTGTTTCATCCACATGATTTTCATGCAACAAGAGTTAGTTTATATATATTTAACTTTTGTAGTTGAAAGAGACGTTGAGGCTTGCTTCTTACTTAGACAAGACACCAAGCTTTCCATCATGAAGAATACCCCACCACTATTACTCATATCATCCACACATCCTTCCCAATCTATGCTGTTATATGATTTTGAAGTGAATTCTTTACTCCTAGGATACCATAAACCATAATCTATGGTGGCTTTGGGATACCTCAAGATCTTTTTGACTACTTTCAAGTGAGATTCTCTAGGATAATCTTGAAACCTTCCTATAAGACCATTATTTACATCAAATAAGGACAGTTCTATTCATGTATCTATACAAAGTTTGATCAAATTTTAGAGAGTCATATTATTTACTTAAATTGTATCCAATTATCATTAGAGTACTCACTATATTAAAATCCATCATGTCAAACTTTTTTAGCATATCATTGATGTATTTAGCTTGTGAAATGAATATCCCTATATCAATCTAGTTAATCTACAATACTAATAAGAAAGAAAGTTTTCCAAAAATTGACATTTCAAACTCAATCCTCATTGTATCTACAAACTCTACTCATATTATCATTATCAAATCCAAAAACTATGTCATCAATATATACAACTACAATCAATTGATGATTGTCTTATATCTTAATGTATAAATTACTATTGAATACCTCATGTTTAAAACTTTGAATCAAAAGATACTTATCTAACATGTCATACCAAGATCTAAGAATTTGTCTAAGATCGTAGAGAGCCTTCTTTGATTTACACATAAAATATTGATTATTTGACATGAAGGATTATTCAGGCAACTCAATGTAGACTTGTTCTTCTAAGTTACCATTCAATAATTTAGATTTCACATCCATTTGGTATACCTTAAAACCTTTAAAACTAGCATAAGCCAAAAGAATCTAATTTCTTCTATTCCTTCCGTAAGAGAAAATGTCTCATCAAAATCTATTCCTTAAACTTGAGCATATCTTTTACACAACAATCTAGCTTTGTTCCTTATGACTTCTCCTTTCTCATTCATTTTATTTTTAAAACCCCACTTGGTACCTATCACATTTTTATTATTTGGACTAGAAACTAAATCCCATGTTTCATTTTTTACTATTTTATCAAGTTATTCATCCATTGAACTATTTAAATTTCATATTTGTTAGCTTCCATGAATGTTTTGTGTTAAATCATGGATAATAGAGCTAAGTCTTGTTGATTTTGATTGATCAAGATATTCCTTTTAGTCTACAAAGTAGTACTAACATTTTTAATAGATTGAGAGATTAGATTATCTTTTTAAATTCTTCTAGATGGAGGTTTAGAGTCTTATATTTCTTCCTCCTCTTCATCTTAATCATATTTTTGAATAGATAACTGATCATTATTTGAAATAATATTCTAAATTGAGTCACTTGTGATTTTAGCTTATTGACTCTACTTGTCTCATCCACCCTTACATTTGAACTTTCAATAATCTTGTGAATTCTCTTGTTGAAGCACCTATAGGTAGTATTGATAGAAAAGTAACCTAAGAAGATACCTTCCTTAGAGTTTGAATAAAATTTGATAAAGGCCTTACTCCTAAACACTCTAAAATGTTTGACATCAGCTGCTCTATTATCCAATACTCATATGGAGTCTTATCACCATTTACTCTAATTTGACACCTATTTAGGATGTAAATTAAAGTGTTAACTACCTATTCCCAATAACCATATGATAATTTGGCATCTTGAAGAATGGTTATACTTATCTCTTGAATACTCCTATTTTTGATTTCAACAACACTATTCTATTATGCTATTCAAGTAGTAGAATATTCTCTCCTTATCCCTTGTTTCTCACAAAAATCATCAAATTCATGAGATTGAAACTCACCTCATCTATCTGATCTTACACATTTGATAATTCATCCTTTATCATTTTCAAAAATTTATTTGAATACCATAAATTTTCAATTTTTTTTAATAATTTAATAAAGAATATCCAAGTCATCCTAATAAAATCATAAATGAGAATTATTAAGTAGATATTACCTTGAATACGTTGAGTTCTTATAGGTCTATGATTTAACAATTTTTAGAATAATTGGGGTTTTATTTATAATTTAGTTAAAGGGTTTAGATTGATAAATCAGTCAATAATGTGGTAAATAAGCTACTAAATTGTGAAATTTATTGGTAATTAGATATTTTCTAAAAAATTTAATAAGAGGGAGAAAATAAGACTTAGCTTAAAATATGCTAATCTAGTTGAGACAATATCTAATATTCACTATGTAGGCCTAGATAATTATCATAAACAAGATTTTAACTTTCATTTTTATATTGGATAGGAACATCAAAATTATATATGAGTGTCATCGATGTTGTATTCCTTATCTAGCACTATTGTCTTAAGCATCTGAGCTTTTTGGGTTTTGTTTGGTATGTCTATTTAACCTTGTCTCTAAATGTTTGGTAGCTAGAAGTCTATAGATCTCCTTATAGAGTATATTTTCTCTTAAAACCCTATCTTACATTGTAATTTAACTAATTTTTTATAATAGTGGGGTTAGTGTGTGTAATATTCATTATACATGGATCCACACCCCTTGTGTGGGCATGCTACCTACATACCAATACTCTGAAGATGGATCAAACCATATGTAGTTCTTTCTTTGAAAGTGCTTGGTACAATTGTGATATAAGAATATAAGGAAATGCTAAACTAGGTGTGCTTGAGATGACTAGATATTGGTGTAAGGATTTGAATAAGCTAGAAATAGTATTAGATAGTTATAGTTAGAAAATAGGGAAATGGGATTTAGTATTCTTACTTGCTTTGTGATATTTTCCAACCCTTTCCAAAAGATCTTTTAATGGGATTGTATTGGGATCTATTGATCATAAGTTGAATGTGCACATGCTAGGCCAAAAAGAAGAAGAATGGGGAACTAGAAGAAATTATCCATTAGGGATAGAAATGAGCCTGGACAATAGCATCAAAAGTAGATAGGAGTGACACTCACACTATAGTCCTAGTGTGGTGCTATTATCTTGGGTAGATGGGACCTAAGGGGATGGATTGGTCATGAAAAGAGGGTCTTGGTTTAACTGGGATCAAGTTAAAAAGGCTATATATTATTGAGAATCAATGAAAATAATCCTATGAGGGTTATGAGACCAATTAAGAGGGATCTATGGATTTGGACTCTTAATCCACACTCAAGTTGCCAATTTTTCATTTTTATATGATTACATTTTCCCCCTTTTATTCTAATGATGTATCAAAGTGAAATACTATGATAAAGGAAAAAACCATACCTAAACTTACCAATAAGGGTGAATATTATGATGATGTTGTGATACTAGGTTATGCATAGAGAGAGAATGCTATGAAGTGTGAGTCTACAAGAAAA
Organism: Torreya grandis; assembly: GCA_037957365.1. Lineage (NCBI taxonomy): Eukaryota > Viridiplantae > Streptophyta > Pinopsida > Cupressales > Taxaceae > Torreya > Torreya grandis. The sequence goes on from JARHVA010004608.1 coordinate 1,480,770, forward strand.
AACCATAGTAGATTAGTTTTTACTAAATAATCTATATCTAAAATAAGAACATACAAAGGTGGATAAGAGAGAAGAAGAGAAATAAATGAATACACCTCACTAGATAAGTGGACTAATACAAAACCTATTATGATGTTGAGTAATATTGTATGATGATGTACCAAGAGTAATATTGTGAATAGAGTTGAGTGCTCAATTCCTTGAAAAGTGGCTCAAGAATACAAATGCTAGCCCTTTAGCTTTATTATCACCAACTAAATGAATCTAAGTGGTTCTGAATATGTTGATAAATGTTTGGACTGTGTGTCCAATCCTTCTAAATAGGTGGCTCAAGAATGCAAAAGCTAACTAGACCTTTCACTCCATTGTTACCCACTAAGTGAAGTTATGAACTGATATCAATATGAAATGTATGTCATATGAGATATCTCCTAAAACCCATGAATGTAATATGATCTAATACTAATGGCATGGATAGCCAAATGTATGTTAGAAATCAGGCCACTCTTGGCCAATCTAAAATATGGAGAATAGGCTTATATGAAAGCCACTCTAGAACTGAGAATTTAGCTTATGTGGTATCCACTCAAGAACTTAAGAATGTGGAGGGTAGGATTGTATTAAATCCACTCCAAAATGATGTCAACCACATAAAAATGGAATAATACATGTAACTACTAATAATATCTAGACAATGCCAAATTAGGAAAGAAAAGAAACAAATGTGCTATGCACATTACCCCCAATCACTAATGTCTAGAACATGGATTATAATTTGGAAGTTATACCAAATACCATATCTAAAATTGGGTGAGATCCATCATACTGTGTAGGATTCCCCTTATATCTAGATTCTTTGATAAAAATGTGTACTAAAACTATTGATTTTAATCTAGTCTAGTTATGCAAAATTGTATTTGAACCTACTTTTCTACCTACTTCTAGAAATTTTGGTTTTTCTATGATTTGGACAGGAGTGATGGAAATGGATATTAGTTCCACCAATGCTATATTCCAATCTTGTCACTATTTTCTTGGGCCAATATGATGACTATTTTGGATTCTTCACTATCTACCTAGTTTATTATGACTAGTTTAATGTTTAATTATAGTTTTGAATGTTTTGAAGCTAGATTTTTTTGATTGATAGGAGTTCTTATCTTTGTGACAAAACCTCTATTTATTTCCCCCTCTTTTTAGGGTAGGAATGGATATCTTCCAATGACTTCCCTCAAAATAAAGAGCCCTATAAGTGTGTTATGTTGTAAAATGTATGATATAGCAATGATAATTGACAAGATATCTCAAGATATAACATGGTTTGTATTGATAGATTATTAGATCAATTGGGGTATGAATACATAGGTATAACAATGTAAAATCATGTGTAATATACTGAATTAGAACAAGAAGTATTAGTTGTTATTTTTTACTTGTCATAGAGGGAAACATGATGTCTATCATGTCATCCAAGAAGCAAGATGATGCATTATTTGGATCATGGTATTACAAAAAAATTAAAGCAATCAAGACACAAGAATACAAGGCAAGAAGTAAAAAGTGTATAAGAGTGGCCAAGGGTCCAAGAAAATAAGGGACATGGGCACATATCACTCAAATTGGAAAGTAATCATATAAGGTATGCTCAAATGCCACATACACATACAATTAAAACAAGAAAGTTGGCACGAAATACTTATTCACATAGAAGAGTATAGGCAAGGGACATTGGAAAATGTCCAAAGGCACAGCCATGAATAGAAGTAAAGGACATTAGTAAATGTCCTAAGGCACATACCATAAATAAGTAAGAACTAGGAATGTAATCACATCAAGCTACACTAAGAAAGGAGAGAAATAATGTCAAGACTAGAAAATACAAGCACACATAGCTAATCAAAGAAAGAGTGAAAGTATGTAAGACCTGTTAGTACAAGAATAGGTATATGTGAAGAAACACACAAGTGTTAAATACTAGTGAGTGTCGATAGAGTAATCCATGTAAGCTAGTAAATAATGTACATCAACATGATAACTAGAGTGTGTGGTGTATAAATGACATGTCCTAGATGGTGTAGTCATGTAGAAGATGCCCCCAAGGGGAAGATATATTAGTTTGTATCTCACATGTAGGAGTAATATGCCCCCTCAATGGGTAGAGTGAAGAAATCAATGGTCTATAAGTTATTTCATACACTCAAAGAAGATCAAGTGAATGATAGTAATGTAGATAAATCAACAAACAATAGAATAAAATAGAAAATGTAAGTCTAGCATAGTACTAGAAATGTAAATCATGAAGGATGCATACAATCAAGATGTTTTTGTGTTTGTGACATATTTTAATGTTTTTAGATTTTGAAATTTTGTATTGTTTTGGGTATTTTTAAAATGTTATATTATTTTTGTATTTTTGAGAATATTTGAGTTATGTATAATAAATCATAGGGAAAATATTTATAATAAAGCATAGAAGACTATGTAAAAGTAGGCTAATAAAATGTGATACTAACTAATGAGTCTCATGAGAGACTCCCTATTATGGTGTCTTGTATTAATGAGAGGAATCATGCATGATCAGGAAGCCTGATGGAGATGTTGAGACTGTTAATCTTAAAGTTATATATGTTTTAAATTCTCCAAAGTATCTAAAGTGGGAATTGCTTATGTGGTCCCCCTATAACTCTGAGAAGTGGATGCAACTATAAGGTTCTTAGGGACCCTTATAATATTAGGAGAAGATCTTTGAACATGTGCTTTATGTGTAGATACATGAGATATTAATGGGACTACCCTAGGTGTGAACATTATAGCTATAAGTTGTCTATAATCCTAAATCTATCAAGTTGTATGAACCCTCTATGATATAAATCTATTCCTAAACAATCTCTGAATCTATACTAGAGGAAAACCTAGAACTAGTGGATAAACTATAACTGGTATAAAATCTAATACTAGTGACTATGGTATAGTAGATGGCTTAAAAGTGGGGAGTGGTAACTCATATAGAAATCTGAAAACTATAATAAACTTAATTATTGTGAATGAATTTCATGAAAATATGAACTATATAAGGTATTTCATAAAGTTTTTGAATCCATGGTCGACCAAGTAACATATCAAAAACTGTTGCACTCATAACAATAGTGAATGGTCTGGCCATGTGTGTTGGACTAACCTATAGAGGAAGGATAATCTCACCTAATGAACTCTATATGTGCCCAATAAATCTATTGATAACTATGTATATCAAGGTGATATCTTTATCTAAATATCCCAAATGCTATAGTAATTTTATATTGTATATATTTACAATAGATCCATTATCAATAAGAACACTATGAATATGATGATTATAAGTGTAAGCTCTAATAAAGAGTGAATGATAATCTAAATCATCCCTGATAATCTCCTATTCTAAGAATATGGAAGGTCTAGATGGAACTCTAGAATTTTATTCACCAATCATGTTGCACAAAGGATATGATTCAACTAAATGTGCCCTATATATATCTAGTGGTGGATGTGCATGATATGCATGGTGAACCCCTAAAGTGTTCCCTATCTCATATTTTGAATGATATGGAAAAGTATCTGAGAAGATTTTCAAAACTTTATCCTATATTTTATTTTTCTTAGGAGTCTCAAATGAAGTGCCAAGATAAATATGATTGTCATATATTAAATCTTGTATCATGTGTCTCAAACTGATGCATCTATTTTTTGTATGGTCTGGTGCCCTATGAAACTTATAAATTACATGTTAATCATATCCTCATGGAAGAGGCTTTGTTTGGTCAACTTTTTGAATAGGAGGGAGAGATATTGTGTTACATTAAAATAACTATTGTAAATCATTAGCTGGAGAAATTGGGAGTTTGGTAAATGTATGTCGAGGAGGTGTTGATAAAACCACACATTGAGGGGGCTCTAAAGATGCATTAACTATCAGTTGATTCTAAGTCTTGTTATCATTTACCTTGTATGGGACTTTTCTATTCCTCTTGTTGGTTGTTTTTAAGATACTTGTGTACTTGATTTTTCTAAGTAAAATTAACTTGACTTCTCTTTCTTTTAGTGTGTGACATAATTCATTGAAAGAAGAGAATATTTTGAACATAATTTATTCATGAAAAGATTGTAAGAGACTCTAATTGAAGATATCTTATAATTCTTGATCAGCCATAGGTATATTCATCTTAGCCAAGATAGTCATATATCAAAGAACATAATTTGCGAGATGCTTATTTGACCTTTGTTTCTATTGTGCAACTTGAGCATATGAAACCTTGTCACCAATGTTAATGCTAAAATGACCTATAAACATGTTAGGTAAAGGATTGAATGCACTAACCGACTAATTCAATAAACTATATCACCATTGTAAATAATAATCCTTTTGTCTTTGTGGAAAGAAATTGGTAAGTAGCCAGTCATTTGGTATATAGTCTAAGATTACTACATGAAAAAATCTCAAATGTGTATCTTGATCACCCTTACCATCATAAAGAGTAAGCTTGGGTTGAAAGAAACCTTATGGCAAGGGTGTTGAAGCAATGTGATGTGCCAATGGTGTATGTAGTAGAGTAAAAGAGTCCAAATACTATGTAAGTCTACAGGCACCTTGCTCAAGATGTAACACCTTGGATTGAAGAGATATTATCTCTTACACAAGGGATACCACATCAAGAGACAAAAATGTACTAGTTATAGCTAGTGGCATAGAAGAATATTGGGATGCTATGGGGGTTGTTGAGACATATTTGCCCGTGTAGTGTCATTTAGAACTAGATGCTTTGTAGGAATGGAAAGCTCAACTTGTTTAGATTTTTTGATTTCTATGATAGATTGTAATATAAGAGTATGATCTCAAGGTTGTTCCCTTAGTCTTTCTCTAAAAATTTGGAGGATCAAATCCTTATTTATTATAGTTTTATTATCAATAATGGATAGAAATAGATCAGTAGTCCAATGTTGTGGAGCATGAGCATTGATGTGTACATCATCATTTTTATTCTCATATTTCTCATTGTTCAATTTAAAATTGGTGTAATATAGAAGTGTAGAGTCTATAACTAAAGTCTAAACTATTTATTTATCAATAATATATGGTTGAGTTGAAGGAATATAGGTGAAATAAGCAGGGTTACCACTAAGTCTTACACTTCATCTCGAAGGAAGATTTTCAAGCAGCTTAGGTGGCATAGGTATAATTACTTACATACTGGTATAAAATATTAAATATATAATCTAAACAATGAATTAGAATATACATAAAAGGATACGAAGGTTACACACATGTAAGGTGATATTTGAAGAAGCAAATAGGAGCTAGTAGATGAAACTAGTGTTTTGATAATGATATTTTTTCAAAATAATATGGAATTTTGAAAATGAAATTGGATTTCTAATTTAAATATTTATCTAAAATTACTAAGACCTCATATGTGTAACTAGGGTTTTGAGATCTTTTTTTTGAAATTACTATTGAATTTTGAAGGATTTTATAATTTTAATATGCTAGAAAAAATTCATAAATTTGTTGGAAATTTACTAGAAAAATACTAGGACCTAGCACGGGCAACTAGGGTTTGAAAGAAAAATTATTTTAAAATTTACTACTAAATTTTAAAATTTGAAATGAATTTTTGATTTAAATATTCAAATAGAAATTAAAAATTTTATAGGAAAAATCAGTAAGAATTTTACCCTAGGGTTTCTATGGGTTTTGTACACAAATGAAGTCGAGTTCACCAAATGATTTAACAATTTTAGAAATAATTGGGGTTTTATTCCTAAGTTAGTTAAAGGGTCTAGATTAATAAATCAATCAATAATATATGGTAAATAATATACTAATTTGTGAAATTTCTTTGTAATTAGAGATTTTCTAAAAATAGTAATATGAGGGAGAAAATAAGACTTAGCTTAAATTGTGTTGATCTAACTGAGACAAGATCTGATATTCATTATGTAGTTCTAGGATACTATCATAAAAAATATTCTAACATTCATTTTATAATTGAATAAGAGTTTAAAAAGTTTATAAGAGTGGCATCAACACTATAGTCCTTATATAGCATTGTTGTCCTAAGAATCTAAGATTTTTAGGTTTTATTTGGTAAGTCTGTGTGAGTTTGTATCTAAATTTTTGGTATCTAGAATTCTATAGATCTCCTTGTAGGTAATATTTTCTCTTTAAACTCTATATTTCATTTTACTTTGACCAATTTTGAACAAAAATATGGGTTAGTGTGTGTAAGATTCACTAGACGTGGATATACACCCCTTGTGTGGGCACATTGCCTACATACCAATACTCCAAAGAGGGATCAAGCCATATGTATTTCTCCCTTTGAAATTTCTTGATATAATTGGGATATGAGAATGCAAGGAAATACAAAACTAGGTGTGCTTGAGATGACTAGTGATTGGTGTAAGGATTTTAATAAGCTAGATTTAGTATTGGATGGTTATATGTATAGAATAGGGAAATGTTATTGAGTAGTCTTGTTTGTATTCTCGATTGCTTTATCATATTTTATAACCCTTTTAAAATGATCTTTCAATGGGATTTTATAGGGATATATTGGTTATGGGTTGAATGTGCTTATGTTAGGCTAATAATAAGAAGGATGGGGAACTAGAAGATATTAACTATTGGGGCCAAAAATGACCTTATAAAACATCACCAAAAGTAGATTAGAGTGGCATCAAAACTATATTCCTAGTGTGGCAGTATTATCCTAGGTAGATGAGACCTAGGGGGATTTATTGGTCATGAAAAGATGGTCCTAACGTAGCTAGGATCAAGTTGATAAGGCTACAGATGACTAGGAATTAGTGAAAATAAGATTGTGAGGGTCATGAGAGTAAATAAGAGGGATCTATGAATTTTGGGTCATAATCCATAGTAAAGGTACCAATTTTATATTTTTATATGACTATAGTCCACATAGATCAGCATGGATCAACTCTAATGGCTTTATAATGGAAAAATTCTTGGATTTGTATCTTATTTTGGTCTTCTTCCCATGAAGACATGCCTTGTAAAGAATATGATGAATCTTAAAAATCTTAAGCATATGCCTTACCAACCCATTTAAATTGATCTTTAGCATATTATCAAAATTTATATGTCCAATCCTTCTATGCTAAAGCCAACTTTCTTCCAATTGAGTCATAAATCACTCCTCCTTCTTGGATTCATGGAATACATACATGTTTTTATCTATTTTATAAATGTTTGAAACTAATCTATCAACCTTTCTTACTTCACATACATCATCATGAAAAGTTACAACATTTCCTTAATTACACATTTGACTTACACTTAAAATATTATGTTTCAAAACTTATACATATAAGACACTATCATTCTTAGTATGGTAATTGTTTAAACTCATAGTACCTTTGCCAACTATGTTAGTAGATTTGATGTCACCAAATCTCACTAAACCTAGGTTAGTATTCTTGAGATATATAAACTTGTTATTGTCTCTTGTCATATTATGTGAGCATCCACTATTTACAAAACATCTCTTTTTACCATACCTTTAAGTATGTAAGGATACTTGAATAAAACTAGACTCTTCCTTTAGTGGACCACTTTAAATTTAACTATTTTCTTATTCAATATTAGACTTATTCTCCTTGAACCATTTGATGGTGTCAATGACTTATATATCCTTCTTCCAAAAATCACTTTTGTAGTTCTTTGTTATATGACCTTGTTGGTTACAATTGTAGCATATGAGATTCCTTTTCATATATAGAGAGAAATCACAATCCCTATATATTTACCAAATTGATTTTAGGAGAAGAAATACCCATTGAATATATTATTCATATTTGACCTTCCTTTCTCTTGACCATTATGGATCCATGAATTTTGATTCTTGACCCTTTTGGTGGAGCTCAAATCCATTTTTTCCTTGAATAGGAGCACATCTAAGTAAGTCATGACTTTATCTTCCAATTGTTTCATCCTTTAGTTTAGACATTTATCCATCATGACCTATTTATTCTTGAATATTGATTCTAGATCTTTCACTTGCATCTTCCCATCATCCATGCTTCTATTGATGTTAGATAAAGAACATACTAGTTTATATTGAAGACAACCGATGAACTCTTTGTCAACCATTATACCTATGATCACCTTTAAGTGTTTAAGATTGTAATAAGGAATTGATCTAATAATAATTTTTAGAGGTAAAATCACTAGGGGTGAATTAATGATGCAAGATATTTCAACTTCAATTTCAATCCTTTCAAACCCTTATTAAATTACCATAAGTATTCATAAAATATATAATTCACTAATAAAATAAATTAAAATATAATGTAAGATCATACACACAACATAAGATCTATGTGGGAAACCCTCTTTGGGAATAAAATACACTCTCAAACTTATAAATATGAGACTGGTCAATTCTTTCTGACTAATTTTAATGAAACACCTATTTCATAAGGAAAATTGACCCTTAAGATGATCAAGTACTTTTGACCACCTTAAATATTTAAACCTGTAAAAACACTATCTTTGAAATAAAAAAATATGACCTATACGTCATACACATATTAATATACCTACTCTTCTCTACAATTCATCTATTAGGAACATACCCTTTCCTTCCTTCCTTCATTCTTCAACTCTCACATTCACCTCTTCTCATAGGTCTTTCACACAAGCCTAAAAACCATCACATTTGGTTTTACATTTTATAGAGTCTTAATGAATATTATAACTTTAACAACCCTCCTTATTTTCCATAGCACATGCCTTCACCATTAAGGCATCTAACATGGGTCACCTTTAAGCACACCACTCTTTCAAATAGGCCTAAGTCACCTTTTAGGTCTTATGTAGACCCATTTACCTATTTAACACTTATTTGAGAAAACTAAGAACAAAATAACACTTTAAAATTAATGGAAACATGACACACATTATATAGGTCCTTATTAAGTTATATCAACCATCACAACAACCTTCTACTAATGCTCAATCTACTCAAACAACATTTTATACACATAGTCACCATGAACAAACACATAGTCACCTTCTAAGCATTTGTTCATAGTAAATATGGATTGTTAAAACCTAAAAAATTACATAAATATAGTTCTAATTTAGTCTACAACACTCTTTGATATTTATATCATCTCTAAAATCAAAATACCATTAAGAACAACTCTATTACCCTTCTAGGGTTACTTGTAGATTATGAATAAACACATAATCAAGTTTAGATCTCAATATATTTTATTTTACAAATATTTAGAACTTAAAATGAATATTTTTAGATGAATCATGAATTATTATAAAACTTTTATTTTTACTATAACATCAAATTATACATATATCCAAATTTATGTGCAAAATACTACAGACTGATCTTCCTTGGTAAATTTGAATATTTGAATTCCAGTAGTCACTAAGCAACTATTAAACTTCAAACATTTTTCCATCATCTCATGTCCTTCCATATTATATTAAACATACACCATTAATATATTTTTATCTTTAAATATGCTTTATTTTTAAATATCAAACATATTGACCTTATCTCATGCACCCTTGTAATATTGAACAAATATGCACAATCAATCTCTACAGATCATCCAAGTCATTAAATTATAGTGATCACCATTATATATTGCTTAAAACTCCAATGATTATGATACAAGGTACCTTTTAATTACTTATAATCACTTTAATAATATTCCCTTTCACTTTTGGCACTTGGTAATCTCACGTGCATTATTAAATCCTTGACTTGTCTCACACTATTGATCTTCTACTAGACTAGCAATCTTGTGACACTTATCACCTACGTTTGCAACCTTTAACACATTGAATATTACATTCACTATTTTATAAATATAATTAATCAAATCACACCATTATATCTACTGAGTAGATGAATTCAGACTTCTTTGTGGTTAAACATTATGGTTTCTGACCCATCACAATCTATTAGAGTAACTTTAAATCTTTATAAATTTATCTAGACAACACTTCAAGTCTAAAAATTTGTAGGGTAGCTTATTGATACTATGGAAAAAATATTAATGTAAAAATTTTACCATTATTTAATTTATTTTTACCTAAAATAAATAGAAAAAATTACTAGTTCATACATATTTGAATGGTGTGCAGTGATGGTCTGGCTAAGAATGGGAACCTCTACAATATGCCTAGAAAACTAACTTTAAATCTTAATAAATTTTTATAAACCAAATTTCATGACCTAAAATATGGACCATAATAACTTGAGACTAGTGTGATCATGCCCATATGACTAACTCCCCCTGATTCATCCATAGGTGGCAATGGTGATGTCAACAAACTACATACTTAGATTTGTCTGTCATAGAACCAACTATGCCAAGATGAATATAATGAACAACTAAATGAATACCATGCACTTCCACAAGATCTCCAATAATCCTTGACCTATTATAAGACCCATTTAATATCTTAAAACCACCATACTCATCCCTAAACATCCTTAAGCATGCCAAAACTAAATATCAACCAAGCCTAGTTTAAGTATATTAGGACAATCACACTACACACTTTGTCATTGATACTTAGACTATCAAGACAATTCATCCACTCTTTTTGACAACTCCATGACATCACTAAAAAATCTCTAAAACTTAAGTATGCCAAGCATCTGGGGATTAAGATGTTTGTCTATGTTAATGCCCTCTTCATATGCTAACACCAAATTATTGACCATGATTGCTCTTCTCAAGAACATGGAAATGATTAGGTCCAAAAAATTCTTGTATATTTATAATACTAATGTTATTTTTGGCTTGTACCTTGGGGTCAACTAGTAATACATATTTTGAAACCTTATATTGAAAACATGGATAAGTTCATTATGCTCTTTCTTCATGCTGGTGAAGTGCTGATATATCAAACTAGGATTGGTAATCTATCTAAATTATGCAAGACAAGAAACTTAACACTCATCCCAAGAAGTGATGAAGTTTTCTATTATATTTAAATACTAATCATAAGAAACATCCATTAATTTAAAAAGGAATAATATGCATGTTACATATTCATTGACAACATTCATTAATATTAAAGGAGATTTAAAATATTTTATTTTTTCCTCTACTATCCTTGATCCTAAATTAGAAAATCATGGTAGGTACCTTTCAAGATTCCTAGGTAAATTATGCATGTATCTTGGGATGGAAGTATAAAATATAAATAACGAAGGTGGTTGTTAAACCATTGGATGATTAATAAGTAAAGGGTTCCCTATGGGTAAAGGATTCCATATTGAAGGAGGTGGATTATTGTTAACTGGCGATGTTGGCATAGTTTTAGGTCTTCTATGATTTGATAGGGGTGAGACTAGAAAACTAGCTTGGGAATTGGATCTAGTCACTCTCCTAAGTGACTCTAGTGAAATTCTATGCAAAGGATACTACTATTATAAGATGTTTAGTCCTCCTTTGAGCATTAGTAGAACTATTAATGTAGGTTTTATTCATATCATAGTCAAAAAGGTAGCCTCTAGCATTTTATGATCTCAATAGAGGTAAAATCCAATCTAAAGCATGAGTTTTAGGTATGTAGTTAGAACAACCTATTGATGAAATATTTGGTAGAGAATGTAGGTTATTAACAAGGTTTCTAGATGGAGGTGTGATCTCTAAAGGGTAGTGAATTCCTACATGAGTTGGATGGGTGGTTGGTTACTAATCTAAAGTGGGTAGATCTCAAAAAAGGAGGGATGTGTAAGGTAGAAAAGAAGACTCTAAGGTTTTCAAGAATCACCTCTCTAGCTGGTTTCTAAATGGACAAGTGCTTTTGAAACCTATGCCTATTATAAGTATCTATTAAATACACATAGTTAGACATAGTTTATAAGTCTAAGGGGACATTGATATAGGAAACTCATAAGCCTCAGTCAAAGGCATCCCCTTTTAGTGTGGTTGTTGCACACCCTTAATCGAGATATTATGGCTTGGGATAATGAGGTATCTGAGGTAGATTTTTGCACACACACATAAACATACGTCAAAATAAATCACTCATACACATTAAATATTATGAATCAATACACTTAATCACCAATAATCAATGTAATTTGATAATCATTTAATAACTTTTGCACATCTAAGACTAGCATTTCAATCAAGACAAGAAAAAATTCATTGTAAATTTTATACACTAAGAATTATTAAATCATACAACCAAAAATATAAGCCTAATTACATAAAAATTATATAGAGAATACATAAGCACATTCACTGACAATCAAAGTTTTTTATACTCTTCTATATTGAAAAATTTACCCCTCTCCAACTAGTTGATTAAAATTATTTAAATAGGCTTGGGGAAAGGTTTGCCTCATCCTACAAGTCCATGAAAATTCATTACATGTGATACTTATAAATTGGTTTTTAGCTATGGTAATAACTATATAAGAGTCTTCTTACAATTATGAGTTTAAGTTAGACCTTGAAAAAGCTATGCAACATGTCCATGTGCAGAAAGAACGAAAACTTTTACAATTATAGCTCAAAATGCATGAAAATTAAATATATGCATGACAATACCTTCTCTTATAGGATTTCAAATAATCCTATTAAATATTTTAAATTATCTACTTTAAAATGGAATTTAGGCACATATGAAGGATAATTACCCCTTTACCAACACATCAAAATTAATGACACTATCTAACTATGACTAATTTAATCATAACTATGTATTTCATGTTACCCCTACCTTTACAAAACATAATATTCATTCTCTAATTTAACAATGAAACCCAAAATCTTAAGTGTCAAAAGATCTATGTATTTAGTCTATGTGGTAATGCCCATGTTTAAATACCCATTTAATTTAAAAAAGTGACCGATGTTGCCTTTAAACATGTGTCCTTACTTCATGTTCCCTCAAACTAGATTGATTTTGCATTGTTGATCTTCATCTATGAGCTCATGATAACATGCCACATGGTAATTTCTTACTAGTTATGAGACTCTTTAAAATCACCATTGATTTTGCACCATTAGATCTATTTATATGAATCAATGGAGTTAATTGATCTTGAGATTATTTAAATCTAAATGGCTATCTAGATTAAAATTAATGTCTCTTCACCCATTATTTGATGTCTATGTGACCATCATTAATGTCTACATGACCGTTAATCTTTGAACCCTAATGGATAATTTCCAAGATTTATTTTGAAATCTATGTACCAATCATTTGATGTCTATATGAACATCCTTGATGTTCATGCGATCGCCAATATTTGAACACCCCCTTGGGAGTCTTTGCTCCTATAAAGATAGAATGAACTTAATAAAATCTAGGAGATATGCAGCCTAGGATAAAGATCTTAGATTAAGTTATTATTACTTAGGATATAAATTTAATCCTAAGGGTTTATTCACATTAATAAACATGAATAAAACTTAGGATAGAGTCCAAGATACTATAATAAAGTTCTCATGCTTAGGTGGGCCACTTGGAATCTTTATGGATATTTGGTCTTATTGACTTTGTTAATTATAGGGAAGGGCTTGTAGATCATTGATCTACCACCTAAGCTCCTAAGATGTTTCCACTTGGTATTATCATAAATCTATTATAACCTTTGAACTTTAAACTTTGATATCACATCATTATATCATATGCAAGCAAGCCAATGTGTTCCATTAGATTTTCATCCACTAAGCTGAACATGATAGGTTCCTATGGATAAACATAATTAGTTCAAATCTCTATAAGAATTCAAGATAAGGTATTAAACTAAGTTTAAGACATAAGAAAAGTGACCCTTTGATTAATAAAATTGACTTAACCTAAAGTTCTTAGGAAAAATAAGGGACTTAGGATAAATTCTTAGGTTAATATAATAAAAATATCTCCATAAAAATATCTCCAATAATATTGACCCTACATAAATTTTGAGTCTTATTTAAAAAAATACCTACGTTAACATACTTAGACTAAGGATTTTTAACCTGATTTAAACATAGATCCAATTAGATGATTAAATACCAAGGGTTACTCAAAATAAAGAGTTAGTTTAATTAATAAATTATGAAGCCCCTAGGTAGTGTTTTCATAAACAATACCCATTAAACTTGGAACATGGAAACATAAGAATAAAACATTAGTAACATTAGATGAAGTCAAATAAAGATTATGTGTTAACAGACTATATCATCACAAGATATTTAATATTGGTTCCTGATCACTTTCAATGTTCAATTTATAGCTCAAATTTGTAGAATTTGAACAAGGGTCCCTATTTTTATAAATGGGAGTGTGTTGGTTATAACAACATTCAAACCAATGTTCAACTTATTCTCATAAAAAAAACTCAAAAGAATAGCATACCATTCATTAAAATTGCATTCATTTGACACATTTTTGTACAACACACATATAAATTTTACTCATGAGTTAATAACACATGAATCAAATCTATATTTCATTAGCACACACTTTAAGTTGATAATTTTATTCCATGTGACCTATCTATATGATAATTATCAATATGTAATTATAAAAATTATAATATCATATAACTATATGCACCAAATATATTAATATTATTTTAATATATTATTATTATCTAAATAATATTAGTATTGTTAAATATTAAAATTAAATAACTACATAATTACTATAATATAATATTTATATAATTATATACAATATTATATAATAATATATATACTATAATATAATAATAATGTAATAATATTATTTTATATAATAGTCAATATTTTTTTTTTAAATTAAACATCAACTATAATTAAAAGCATAGCTTTAAAACCATCCCCTTATAGACAAAAAACTACTATAAAAAAATGTAAAAATTGATTTTTCTAGAATACTAGGTGCAACATATGGGTTTTGCTCTCCCAAATGCTTAAAATTAAAGTAAGAAGCCTTCTTTGTCTAAGAAGAACCTAGTGATAATTTACAGATATTCGAAAATATAAACCACCATGAAAATGATAAGAAATGGATTTTATTTAAATGAAATCACTACCCTGAAGGAATTAATTTTTTTTTTAATAAGAATAAATGAATTTATTGAGATGGGTATGTATAGGGTAGGTAAAAGTAATTGTAAAAAACTCATATAACTATCCAAAATATAAATAAAAATAACACATGATAAAACAAAAATCTTAAAATAGGGCTTTGGTAAAAAAGAAATCAAGACATTATAGATTTACATAAAATTATTTGAGAAGAAGATATATAAACCTCAAAACATGTTCTCTACAACTGTAATAAAGAGAAAGTATATCTAAACATATTACTTTTGTCCCTCAATTACTTGATGCTAAATTGAGAATCATTCCCAATGTGATCAAATTCCACTCACATTGTTTTCTTATTACTTTGTTATACATAAAATATTGATAACTATAAATAATATGATATTAATATTTCTTATCTAAATTTAAAAATATTTAATTGTAGGAAAATATAGACAAATAAATTTAAAAAATTTACTAAAATAATGTATTTGTGACCACTCTTTATACACATTTAGCTCATGCCTAATTCCATAGTACTTGACTACTCTTCCTTCAATTCTTATGTGGATGACCCTTATTTCTTAATCAAATATTAATTCTAAACATACCTATTTAACATCCTAAAAAAAGAAAAATCACTTTCATACTAAACCAAACTTCTAGTTTAGCAATCACTACTCTTTAAACAAGGCTGCTCCATTTGGACTATTTTATTCCCTGGTTCTATCTCATTCCACCAGCCACATCTTCCCAAAAATTAATGAATCTTCGATAAAATTAAAAATTACCCAATGATTCATCCTACACATTTCATATTTTCCATTGAAATGAATTCTAAAATGATTACTATAAAGCCACATTTTCTAACCATTATTTACTAAAGGCTCATATGTTTAAAAAACACTAGAATATATAACTAAACATTGAGATAAAAAAATAAAAATAAAAAAAATCCTAATATATATTCCATGCATCCATATTATCCCTTATTTAATTCTTCATACACCTCCAAGTGCATATATAATTTTTGAAGCACTTAGTCACACTAGGATTACACCAACTTTTTGCATTTTTCTCCTAGTTTTTCATAGACACCATCATATCAAGGGGTAATTACATTTATATTTATCCATCTTTAGAGTATTGATAAATAAGGAGTGATGAACATGGGGTTTTTTAGGTCTAGCACAAATTTAATTCCTAACCCATTTTTTCATTTTATTTTGTTTATTATTTGTGGTCTATTGAGATAGGATTACAAGTGAAGGAGGTACATAGTTATTTCTATGAGATATCAATATCTCTCATAATCTCAAATATAAAATACATGATACATGAAACTATCATATTACTCATAGATATAAATCCCTCATAGGATTCTGATGTGCCCTAAGAAAAATAGTGTAAGCTGACCCTATCCAATTCTAATAGCCTTGTCTGAGATCTAACCAAAACATTGTTCTTGATTCACAACATCATTTAAAATTCATACAATAAATTTAAATATGAGCTTACAATTATACAATCTGATTTCCAAGCTATGTTATTTCCTTTTATCATATTCCTATTCTATCATGTTTCCAAATATATCAAGTTCAAAATCAGTTTATGTTATTTATTGCATATCTCTAGAATTCTTATTTTACATGAAAGTTTGTCTAATTAGTATTTAATATTTTAATTCCCAAATTTTATAAAACATATTGGTGAACCCATCTATTGAATTAATTTTATAGACCATAACCATGGATGTTGCTAGGGTTTATCTCCTACTTTTTAGTTCCAATTTTTTTTCACAAGATTTTCATATTTAATAAATTAATTAATAACAATAATCTTCCAATTTTTATTTTCATATCATATGCACTCTAAGAAATTTATTACCAAATATATTATAATAATTGATATATTAATTTGTATTCAAGTTGAGCATACTAATATTTATTTTGATATCTCACATAAGATGAATAACAACAAGGGTATATTAGAGTATTCAAATTCTATTAAACAATATGAATATGTAGAGGTGAATGATGATATTTTAGACCATGAAAAATATAATCAAGATAACATTGACTCTCAAGATAAGCATCAATTTTTACTTCTACTTATGGATGAAAACTAATTAAAAAATTGAAAATTATTAAGAACTTGTGCTAAGTGATCCACGATCAATCTAATAATTATCATACCATATTAATAACTATTTTGGATAAAATTTGAAATCATGGATAATAAATATGATAGTTATATTGATATAGGTTATTTACATTTTTTGACATCATTGGATATAAATTTTATACCACCAATTATTCTAGGGAAACCCAAGGGCTTTATCATTTTAATTTTTTAATTCTCACTTAGTCATTTGGGACATTAGCTTTGGGTAAAACTCACTCTTATTATCCCAATATGCAATCCCTTATACATGATATTAAATATATGCAAAGTAAGGAGTTAAATTTTAAAAAAAAATCTTTGAAACTAAATCAAGGGTTTGATTCTCAAACTCTATTGGCCCAACACATTACAACATATCCTCTATCGAATAGGTTTGTGGCACTTTAGCTGGCACTATATGATGGAAAAGGTGACCCTAAGAATAAATTTAGCACATTTCACACATAATGCTTAGATTATGCATCTAATGATTGGTTATTGACTAAATAATTATATAAAATTCTTAAAAATTATACATTAAAATGTAATATTATTTACCACATTATTTATTTCATGTATTCATCCATTTCGCCTATTTGTTTATTGCATATTTTTTAATTAATATCAGTGGGAAGATTTCAAATGAGTAGATTGCACAACTCAACTAATGATATAATGACCATATCACAAAACATGTATTAAGGTATAATACCATTCTATCCAAGATGATGAATCCAATGGAAGATGAAGAATTTGATGGTATCTTTAAACAATGTTTGATTCCACCCTACACGAGTCCATCACATTTAATAAGTTTCTCTCATTAAGAGATTTGTACCACATAGTAAAGGAAATAGATGTAAAATTATTTGAAATGAACAAGTTAAAGTATGTAACCAACTCTATTTATAATTATTAAAAAAATAATTATATTAATACTCCATACAAGGTGATTTTAATTTAAAATAAGAGTGATCAAAAGGCAACCATAAATGTAGTTTTAAAACCAAATTCACACATTGTATTATTATCTCCTCATGCTTAACCCTTTTAAAAATAATGATTAATATGAAAAATAGAGTAGCCTAATAAACTAAGGAGTAAGATACTCTAAATTTAGGTCAATTAACTGAATTTATATTCTATTGATATTTTAATGAGATATATTGAATGTAAGTATATGCCTAATATATAAAGTATAACATTTAATATAATGATAATAAAAATGTAGAGAAATTGTACTTAGCTTGTAAAATGATGTGCAGGTATATTTGAGTAGTGAATGTGAAAAATTAGACTATTTGAAGATTCATATCCCATCATCAAATATCATATATTTAATTTTTTTTAGTTTTGACACTTGTGTTACCTTGCGGACACTAGTGTTGATGCTAGTTTTATGATTCTACCACTATTATCTTATAAGGAATATTGATTATTCTCTAAAAATTACACCTAAACCTATTAAGGTATAATGTTTCCTTTCAAATTATTCATTTTCATCACATACACATGTTCTTAAGATCATTATTTTGATCAAAACCTTGAAACCTTCAATTAGGGCATGCCACCTTCAAAAAATTGGGGTTAGAGAGCTCAAGTGAATTTGATCTAACCTCAAATACCCCTATATAATTGAGAATTGCATACATATGCATATACTCTGAAGATAGCCTCAAACTGATGTATTCCTCAAATTAATATAGTTATCCCACTTTTCTAGGCTTGTGTATGAACAATGGTGTAATATGTTATATACAAGTACATATAATGATATAACTTATAACTTAGAAAATATTTTTCATGGGATGTTATTTTCATGATCTATACCTATAATAAGGATAAAACTATAACTAATTTTAAAATAAAAAAGAATAGGGCATAATAGTTTAGTTGTGCAATTGATTGGTAACATTGTAGTATAAGCTTGAGAGGTGATTTATAGATGCCTAATGGGTGGGATTTAACTTATATTTATGATACACCTTTTGAAAATTTCTCATAAAATGATTAAAGGAAATAAATAGGGATACCCACACATATTTAAATATTTTAAAATTTAATTGTTTTTAAGGTACAAACATATGCATTGGAGTAGGGACACTAGCATATAACCTAGTGTTTATGTCTTAATGTAAGTGTCTAGGAATATACAAAGGTGTTGAACATTTATAGATGATAGTGAAAGATATGGATCATGTTTTAAGCATATTATGTGCTACAAATGATCTAGGTAATGAAAATATTAGGGTCAAACTATAAGATAATCATTTGGGCACAATGAGATGGTGAACATGAGCCTTTCATGTACATGACATGTTAATAAATAAAAGGTAGATATAGTCCTAATATTTTATAGGTGTATAAGACTAGTGTCACATATAATTATACATTTGATTATATGTGTTAGTCCATCTTTTAATCAAGTAATGCATAGGGATTAAACTATTAGGTTATTGTAAATAAATCCATACAATGGTGTGTATAATAGACCTTGCTTTGACTTGAGACCTACTTATATTTAATGTGTTTATATGGCCTAAAAGTAAGAACATGTTACAAGTGTAATTAGTGAATATAATATAAAAATAATTATTTAATTTTTTTGGAAAGAAAAGAGATCAAGGAAGGAGTACACTTGTGTGTCAATGCAACCATGTTGCCACTTGATTGTTTCCTTTGGTAATGATGCTTCCTAGCTAAAACATTAGAGATAGGCTCACAACTAAAACTTGGATATGTGAAGATAATAATTATAGGGGGATTATGTCCCAAATGTTGTATGAGGGTGAGTTATGATAAGTATATTAAGATCACTAAATCTCAATCACATAACTTAAATGTAAACATAATCTACACAATCTCACCTATGTCAAATGGTGTAACCATATCAACCTACCATAAATAGAAGTAGTGCCAAGTCCATAGAGACCACTTAGTCTCCATTGAAATAATAAAAGGATACAACTACTATAGTATATAAAAACTCAAATGATATATCTTGGTAAGGTTTGTGCATGAATAGTGTATCTATAATTTGGCCATTTGCATGATATATGTACCTCAAATATGTCTTAATATAAACATTCTATCAAAATGTAAAATATAATCTATAAATTATGTATAATATGTTTCAAAAATCTGAAAAAATTTACCCCAATCCTAAATCTATGCCAAAGGTATAAGATTTTATCCCAAGTGTATATTTGAATCATATAAAATGTGTCAAACTCTACCAATTATATCAAGTGTATGTATATGGATTCATGTCTCTATGACATTCCCCCAATTTTCAGGTGAATGGAATAAGAATATATATTCATCTTATCTCAAAACCATAAGATAACTATGTTGTATATATTTTAATCATGTGATAAATAACATATAGTGGTATCGTGTTTAAGTAAATGTAACAATTAAGATTGCAATATGCATACATAATAAACCCTAAGACACATGATATTAATCATGTAAATATTTACAAATAACATTATCAAAAAAATCAAACACATAAGAGTACTCAATTTCACACAAATAGGGGTATATGGAGACCACAAACAAGGGGCATGTTAAAATAAACAATAAAAAATTAGTACACTATAGCCAAAAAATTTAGGAACATGTTCAAATGTTATGAAATAAATAAAATGAATCAAACAAGAAGTGAAATAAAGTAATCCATTTTAATGTAGTAATTAAGATAAATAGGATAAATAAAAATAAGCATGCCATACTAGTCCTTAAATACATATGTTAACAAAATGTCATGTCGAGTAGCATATCAAGTACATTGTATAAGATAGTTACATGATTATTGACATGTGTAAATTTTAGTATAAAATCTCAATATGGTAATGTAAATATGATAATTAAACAATATAACATGTATCAATCATGATTAAAATAGAATCCATATTCTACTGACATAGTGTGTCATGTATGAAGATGAAAGGTCTAGCATCTGCATGCTCATGTATCATTGATTTAATGTCTACATGTATCACACTCAAGTAACCTTGAAACATATGTTTTTATATAAATGATATTATATCTACTAATATAAAATAAATAACATATGAAAAAACTAAAAAACATGTGAGATGCTAATTTTTTATTTGAATGTTTTTATATTTTCTTGATTATTTTATTTTTATATTTTGAATTTTTTAGATGTTTGGAGGAAATATCTAAATTGATAAATCATCACAATCAAAAGGTATATAATTACTTGGTCGCCTTATCACCTTATTTTATTTCCAACATTATTTTTTATCATGAATCATTATTGCTTCTTTGATATTTTTTTTTAGTTGTCTACACAAAGCCATTGGTATTTATTTATCACCATATCCATCATATTTTATGTGAACCTCATTACCCTTGAAATTAAAAGTGAGGAAAATGTTTTTAATATTAACTATCATGTTCATATTGATTAAATAATGCTACCCAAGAATAAATGATAAATGTGACTCTTGATCTAATACCCATATGACCATAGGGACCAATTGTGGTCCACATGCTAAGAGTAATATAATGCATCCAAAAAATTATGTGAAGAGTGGAAAACGCTTAAACTTATATGTAGTATATCCTAACTGTGATAAATATGAAAACACTACAAAATGTGTTACAGTTACTCTTATTGATATTAAGATTCTCATAATAATCCCCATTAATATTTTTAATAATGGTTATATCCACTTGTCTGGGTGTTTTTAGGTATGCCCTGTTTTACTTTATATTTTTTCATATTTCTAGATCAAGAATCTGTATTACTTTTCTTGAATAATATATATATGCCC